>CM037853.1:186108135-186702372 GCA_021234595.1 Delia radicum
GATTTTTATGGTTCCTTTTTCTAATTGCAAAAAAAAGGGTTGTTTTTTTCGTTTCGTTTGTTTTTGTTTATTTTTTCGTTTCGTTTCTATAATTATCTTCGGCAGTTGCGTCCTTTAAAAGAAGGCATCATTTAGACAACCATTGATGTAAGTAGTTGAAAGAAAATTTTTGTTATGTTATATATATTTATTTCTATATATTTTCAGATATTAAATTAATTCATGTCGTCAATGTGGGAAAATAAAAATTTTTATATTTCGTAATTGTTGTAAATTATTTTTAAAAGAATCACAAAAATATGTTTTATGATTTTCAGCAAATATATTAACTAAATTACAATTTTTTTACAATTTTTTTTGCGTTTTTTTCAGTCTACTAAAATTCAGCAAAAAATTTATTAATTTTTAGCAAGGCATTTTTATTTCTAATCTACTAAGTGTTAGCAAAACTTTTGCTGAATCTACTAATTTTGTTGCTCGCTCGCTTGCTGATTTTCAGCAAAATATTTTGCAATTTTTTTGCTAGCACCCTCCTGACTAAAATTTTGCTGACTCAGCAAAAATTTTTGCTGACTTTACAAACTTTTTTTTTTTTGAATGATGTTTTTTTTTAAAGAACGCAACTGCCGAAGATAATTATAGAAACGAAACGAAATAATAAACAAAAACAAACGAAACGAAAAAAACAACTCTTTTTTTGCAATAAGAAAAAGGAACCATACTCTGTCTACATTTCTGTATATGTTTGTTTGCAATTTGGCCACACTAGATTATTAATCTATTAACATTTATTATAGAAATACATATTAAATTTAAATATTTTCTTTTGCTTTTTATTTTATTAATAGACAATTATTTTCACAAGCCGGTGGCAACGTAAAATTTAAGTTGTTTTAATCCTCAATTTTGTTTTATGTATGAAAAAGAGATATAGAAGTCTTCCATGGTTGATTTTTTTATATGTCTTATTAGAGTTGTACTTTTTAGTATCGTTTTCCTCTTCTCTACTACATCTTGACATGCCGCGACATCTGCTTTATTCTGCGTATATCTTTCAATCTGGTTGTCGTCCACACTATTAATGTGCTTATCAGCACAATTTTTTTTAGCAAAATTAATTAGTAAAACATTAATAAAGCATTAGTATAAAACAGTTAAGTGCTGAATAAGTATAACAAAAATTTTAGCTGAAAACACGATTTTAGCAAAAAAATTTGCTAAAAAATAGTATACCTGATTTACAAGACGTTTTACTAACTTTTGTACTAACTTAATTTTTTGAGTGTAGGACTATATAATTTAGAAATATTTAATTATTTTGGTACTTTTTTTGCAAAAGTACATTTTTGGTACTTTTTTGCAATACTGGTACTTGTTTAGATAAATTCATTTTTTGGAAAAGGTAAATTTTTTTGGTATCTATTTTTTTTTGAAAAATTCGGTACTTTTTCTTTTGGAAAAGCTTCTGTTTTCAAATTGGTACTTTTTTAGAAAAAGAAAATTTGTTTGGTACTTTTTTCTCAATAGTTTTTGATACTTTTTTCGGTAATTTTTTTTTTAAATATAGTTTTTGAAAATTTTTGTACTTTTTTCTTCTCTTGGAAAAGCTTTTTGGGACTTTTTTTTAAAGCAAGTTCTTTTTTTGGTACTTTTTTTTATAAAAAGATTCTTTTTCAGTACTTTTTTTATATATGGTCCCATAAATATATTTTGGGAATTTTTCCCCAAACAGTTTTTTCATTTCATATTTATTTTTTTTTTATTTAAAGTTTTTCACAATGAAATGTTTTTTTTTATAATTTTTATGTTTGAAACATAAATTTATTTTGTTTGAAAGAAAACTGAAAAAGTTTTGACATATAATGCAGTGCATACACGATAAAAATATTTGCATTTTATTCAAAAATAATTATTTTTATACAGGGTTTTAAATCAAATTCGACAAGTGATTTTTTTTTTTTTTTTTAAATGGTCAAAATAACAAAACAATGAAATCGGTTCTTTTTGTGTACATTTAAAGAAGATAACCGTTACAGACATAATTGAAATTTCGTTTTCTTCAAATATCATTCCAGACAGAAATTCTTGGGAGAATTTGGTCACAAAAAATGGGAATTTTTGTAGAAATTATATAAAATTTGCACAGTTTACATGTTCAATATGGCACAGGCAAATACCCGAGTGTGGATATTTTGCGTAGTGTAGAACTGTTAGTAAATTTTTTAAATTAAAGACTTTTGTATATAAGGATATTTTAAGTTTTAACTACAAATGTATAATGGGAAAAGTTTTTCAACAAATTTCCCATTTAAAGGGATTTTGTTTTTTTTGTTAGCCTGAAAATATTATTTTAAAGTAGATATCAGGCAGATCGAAACATGCGTTTATATGGGGAATTTTTTTTTCGGTTTTTGTTAATTTTTTTTAAATAATGTATGCTTTTTATTCTAAATGATAAATATGTATTGAAACAAATATGTATGAAAAAGGTATAAAAATAGAAAAAAAACATCTTAAATATTTTTAAAATTAATTACTTGTTTTTTTACTTAACACACTCAAAATTGCGAGATATGAAAAAAGTTTTTTTTTATCTCTTTAACCTTTCCTAAGGTGATTTCAAAAGCCCATAACATTTTTTTGGATCTTTTCGAAATCTCCAATTCGAAAGGTCTTATCCTTCAGAGGTCTTTGGTCTTGTTATCCTGCCCACGACGAATCCTTTTTCATTTTTGTTGTAGTAATTTTCTCAGGCGTATACCACGAAACCGTAAGTGTTGATGAAATTCTTAAAGGGAAATTTTGTTGTGTAATTGAGAATATATCTTATATGGTGTGGTGACGAAGATTTTTTTTTCGGGGAAGTCGAAAATTCAGGTGCAGAGCAAATTATTCCAGCAAACTACCATCTTTAACCCCAAGTAACCAAAGGAATTTCTAAAGGTAAATTTATTTTTATGTAGTTTGCTGACGGAGTAGAAAAGTGGGGAAATTATTACCGTTTTAAAATTATTCCCAAGGAGAGGTTCGTGAAAAAGTCAGGACCACAACCATATTAAAGATATTATATATAACCAGGAAAAAAATACACATTCCAAAAAGAAGGTGATGCCCACACTTGCTTACATATCTCATTGCCAAATTTAGTAACTGCAATTCCAAACTCATTCCAACGATAGAGTCAAAAAAGCAAGTAGTATTGTAATCAATTATTTAAATTTAAACCAGAAAGCATGAACTCAATAACAAAGTAATTATTTACTTAAAAGAAAATAACAATGTTAAATTTAAACCAGAAAGCATGAACTCAATAACAAAGTAATTATTTACTTAAAAGAAAATAACAATGTTATATGTATAACTTTGTGTACTCAAGAAGTAATCATATACTTTTTCTTAATAAAAGGAGACGTAGTTCCTAATTTTGAAAAAAGAAGTTATACAATTTTAAAGAATTTATCTCATATATTTTTTCAAACTAATTTTTATTTGCAGGAAAATAATACTAAAAACAGAAATTGCATGTTGCCTAAATTTTGTTAAACTGTTATTAGATATAAATTAGGGAAGCGCACGTGAGCAGAAAATTGTGAGTGGATGTTGAAATTTCTGACGTTATAGTGAGTGAGTGTAAAAAAATTTTCGAGCGTGAGTCATATTTTTGTTTTTCAATTTTGAATTGTTCTTTTTTTGAAAAATTTATATTTTCGTGGTTTATAGCTCCAAAATTATGACAATCCCATGTTATTATAACAATTCGATGTTTCACTTTTTAGGATTTTATTTCCGTATGAGTTTTGATCGTTATATTTGAGTGACCTAGGAGAATCACGTGTGAGTAAAAGTTGAATGTACTGATGGAACTACTTCTTTTTTTTTTTGAATTTAAGTACTTCTTATTTTTTCTAGGGAACTATTTATTTATTTTTTTTTGTGTAAGTACTTCGTAGTTTTACAAAATTATTAAAAAAATGTATGTAGTTCTTAAAATTATAAAGTAAATGGTTCTTCGGTAAAAAAAATAATCAATTCTAAAGAATTAATTATTTTAGTCTCACGCCCTGTTAAAAGAATCGAGTAGGTAATCTAGTATGGAATGCGTTCTGCCCAAAATGCTTGATTACAAACCCGATTACCTTTTTGAAATGACATCGATGGTTGATTTGAGTAATGTTTTGATTTTGTTTGCGGTTTTGAGCCGAGTTTTGATCATTTTGATAATTACGATTTTGGTAACTACGAACAGAGTTTAGATGATAATCTCGATTTTGGAAGTTTGGATTTTGTTTAGAGTTTTTCGGGGTATTTGTTGTTGTATATTTGATTGTTTTGGCTTGGTAGGTGGCGCTGTTGTACTTTCATTATGTTCATTATCTGAATTTGATCGGCTTTTAATAGACTTTTCCCGTATCCTTTGGAGTTCCTTTGCCACAACGCATCCGCGATATGTGGCTGGATGGCTTTTGCCGCAATTGCAGCACTTCGGTTTTTCAAATATAGCATTACATTCACTAGTACTATGCTTTCCTGCACATTTAATGCACCTGGGTTGCTTGTTGCAATAATGTCTAGTATGTCCATAGCCTTGACAATTTTTACACTGTGGGATCAGCTTTTGATGTTGTATTTGCTCTACTTTAACCATTGTATTAAGAACACTTTTAAGTTCATAAATTTTTTTGATATCTTTAGAA
Organism: Delia radicum; assembly: GCA_021234595.1. Taxonomy (NCBI): domain Eukaryota; kingdom Metazoa; phylum Arthropoda; class Insecta; order Diptera; family Anthomyiidae; genus Delia; species Delia radicum. The sequence continues at coordinate 186,112,830 of CM037853.1, forward strand.
GAATCAAACGTTATTATAAACATATTGAGTGGTTCCTTTGTTTTATATTTATATTTGTTTATAGCTTCAATTGCTCTAAGTCCCTTTGATTGAATATCTGAAACGATTAGGTTCGGATCACAAGAGTGGTATAAATTTCATATCATAACCCTTATAGGGCTTATATTTTTGTTCTCATAACTATGCCAATTAACATTGTGTTTATTTAGTTCATTTGTAACATTTCTGTAATCATCACGATGAAATGTACTAACTTTATAAGAGTTTCCACTTAGTAGTTTGATTAAAAAATTGTTTTGAATTATTTTCTTTAGTTCCGAGTAAAACTGCTGAAAATTTCTTATGTTTGCGACCACTATTGGTCTTAAATTATTTTCATCAATGCCATTATTTTCTTGGGAGTTGTTTTCTTTTTTTATATCTTCAGAATTTGTTGGATTATTTTTTTCAGTGTTTTCAATATTAGCCACAGATTTGTGTTTTTTTGCAGATTTTTTTTTTTTATTCTTTTTGCTTTTCTGGAGAATCCAGTTTGTTCTATTTCATCTGCTTTATTTGTCTCTTTTTCAATATTATAAGCATCATTTTCATTTAAAGTTGGTGATTTTTCAGCTTGGCACTCAGGAGAGGATACTGCCTTACGTTTTTTAGCAGCATCTTTCTTCTTCCTTTTACTTTTCTGAAGAATCCAATCGGTTTCTTCAGCGAGTTCGTCTTCATCAGTTTCATGATTTACATTTCCTAGAGTAAAATTAACATTTTTACTTGCGGGTGCTCCACCACAAAGAGTTGTAAGTATTTCATTTACCTTACGCAGTTCTTGGCATATTTTTTCCAATTCTTTAATTCTCTCAAGGAGTTCTATATTTGATTGTTCCAGTTGTTTGAATTTATTTATTCTAAAAAAGGATAAATTGTTGGCTGGTGTACTTTGAATATTAGATTCTTCGTCACCCATCTTCAGCATTTCCAATTGGGGTTTTTATTTTCGAAGTTTAACGTGGTGTGTTACTAGCTTGTACAACAACCACTAAAACAACTTAACGAGCCTTATTTAATTGCCTTCGCTAACAGTGGTAAATATAAAAAGCTTATCCAAGACAACCACCAAACTAAACGAAATAGAATACCAAAGAATAACAACACCCACTATTTCGCCAGACCAGCTGTTGATGTTTTTTTTGTTTTGGGGTTTTTATAAAATATTCGTAAATAAAAACCTCTAATTGTCTTTTTCTTTCAATTAAGTATAAAATTGCAATTGAGCAGGATTAGTTTCCAATAAATAAAAAAGTTTTTTGAGTTTTTACGAAAATTGAATTGTAAAAATATGTTTAAAACACCCCACGATTTGGCTAAACATTAGTTTTAGTAAAACCGGACACGTTTGGTGCAAATTTTTACGGGTTTTCATCAGAATCGGCACTGTACAACACGGATTAGACTGGCAATTTGTTGGAGCCTCTTTAATACACAGCAAGGTAAAAAAAGAATGATCCATCTAAACGAAATTAACTGAAAAATCTTAACATACAGTCCACTCGCGATAATATGAACTAATTAAAACCAAGCCAGTTTACTTTTGCAAGGTTGTTCATCTAATGTCATCTAATTTACATTTAAAAACGTTTTTCAATAAAAATAAAAGATTCTTATTTATTTTTTATTTATATTTGTTTATTAGATTAAAAAAACAATTAATTTTTGAAAAAGAAACAAAATTTAAAAGTTATTTTGCAAAAAATACGTTAAAAATACAAAAATAAGCTGTTCACATTTTAAAGCTTTCGCACTAAGTTGTTCATATGCTAGAGTAGTCAATGGAAGAAAAAAAAGTTGCTATTTTGGGGTGTTCGCGAGTGCACTGTAATATTATAAAAAAAAAATCATATAGATTTCCTTACAAATCGGAAATTTTTAATATCAGGGTAATTCCAAAATTAAGGTATTTCATTAAAAACATATCTGCCACTGTCGTGCTAATTACTTGTGTGTGGGGGAAAATAAAAGGACAATGGGTGAATAGAATTTGGTGTTGAAATTGCAAGTTGGTGTACATCTGGGTTAATGTAATCAAATTTTCCATAGACCTTTCGTGTTGTTTTTTTAGTCCATCGTTACAATAGTTTTTTTTTTCTTAGTCCTTGGAGTATCGTGCTGAGAACTTACGACCACTATTATAGCCTGGTGGCAACGACTCCAATTAAGGTTTCGTAAGAATTGAAATTAATAGTCTGTTCTCATGGGTTAGTGATGTTTTAAAATATTTTTTTTTTCAACCAATGATAACAAAATTAAACAACAAAACTTACTAAACTACCTCATTTTCTATTTTAAATATTTAATAAAAACAAATAACCAAAAAACATAATTTCCTCGAAATCCGTTAAAATTAAATCATTGCCCTACCCAACTATACGGACAGATATTATTCATATGTTTTATTTTCATTGTCCAACATGTATTTAACAAGTCCATGTACTTGAAATCTTAATTTGTTAGGCTTTGTTGAAGACAATTTTTTAAAATTCAATTTCAAAACTACAGTGTAAATTCGATAATCCGGACTCCACTAATCCGGATTATCGCGTTGGTAAAAATTAATAATTTTTTTGCTGAATTTTAGTAGACTGAAAAAAACGCAAAAAATTTGTAGAAAAATTGTAATTTAGTTAATTTATTTGCTGAAAATCATAAAACATATTTTTGTGATTCTTTTAAAAATAATTTACTATAATAACGATATATAAAAATTTTCATTTTCCCACATTGACGACATGAATTAATTTAATATCTGAAAATATATAGAAATAAATATAGAAATAAATATAAAAATAACAACAATTTTCTTTCAATTACTTACATCAATGGTTGTCTAAATGATGCTATCGATTAATGGACGCAACTGCCGAAGATAATTATAGAAACGAAACGAAAAAATAAACAAAAACAAACGAAACGGAAAAAACAACCCTTTTATGCAATAAGAAAAAGAAACCATAAAAATCTACCTAAGATGTGTGGGTTTGTCTTTCGCTTTACTCTGTCTACATGTCTGTATATGTTTGTTTGCAATTTGACCGCACTAGATTATTAATCTATAAATATTTAGTTTAAATAAATAAATATTTTATTTTGTCTTTTATTTAATTAATAGACAATTATTTTCACAAGCCGGTGACAACGCAAAATTTAAGTTGTTTTAATCCTCAATTTTGTTTTATGTATGAAAAAGAGATACAAAAACTTCCATGGCTGATTTTTTTATATGTCTTATTAGAGTTGTACTTTTTAGTATCATTTTCCTCTTCTCTACTACATCTTGACATGCCGCGACATCTACTTCATTTTGCGTATATCTTTCAATCTGGTTGTCGTCCACACTATTAATGTGCTTATCAGCACAATTTTTTTTTAGCAAAATAAATTAGTAAAACATTAGTATATTAGTAAAGCATTAGTATAAAACAGTTAAGTGCTGAATACGTATAACAAAAATTTTAGCTGAAAACACGATTTTAGCAAAAAATTTTGCTAAAAAATAGTATACCTGATTTACAAGACGTTTTACTAACTTTTCTACTAACTTATTTTTTTGAGTGTAGAAAAAAAATACTAAAATACAACTCTACACCATTTATTTCTTTGACATCTTTACAATTTTCTTTTACATTATTCTTAAATTGCAACCATGTTTTTAGTTTTCCTTTTCTTCACTCAAAAATACTGCAAAATATACTGGAAATAAATTTGTCATCAAATTATCAACATTTTTTAGATTAGATACTTAAAAAAAACTTTTTTTTAGAAAAGAATGGAATTTATATAGTTCAACGTCAAATTTTATACATGTTTTTTATACTAATTGTATACATATATTAATTGTTCGGCGGCATCTGCCAGAGAAAATTTATTTTGCATACTTATGAAATATATATATATAATACAAAAAACTAATAATACTGCCAAATATACTGGAAATAAATTTGTCATCAAATTATCAACACCTTTCGGATTATACGTACAAAACGTCGAAAACGTCAAAATTCCTTCCTTAAAAAAAAATTTTTTGTTTTCTGCCGCTTTGTAACCAAAAAATAACCAAAATATACTGGAAATAAATTTATCAAATAAAATTATCAATAAAATTATCAAAATTTTTTTAGTTTATACGTACTTCAAAAAAAACTTATTTAAGAAAAGAATGGAATTTATATCCGAGTTCGCAAGGATTTTAGAAAACAATGGAATTTATATGGAATATAGTAGTTTAACGTCAAATTTTATATGTTTCGAAACATCTGCGAAATATCCCAAAAAATATTGTTTTAGCAATTTATAGCAGCGTCAAATTTTATATGTTATAAATAAATACCACATCTGCCAGAGATAGTTCGAAAATTTATTTTGCATGCGCAATTATTTTGCATGATGCAAATATTCCTAAGTAGAAATAGCCCCATAAAACCTTTTTTAGAAAAGAATGGAATTTTATAAATAATTGTAATATTGTTCAAAATACCCAATCTGCCAGAGACAGTTCGAAAAACTTCATTTTGCACTTAAATCCCAATATTTTCTACCCAAAATCAGCGCCACCTGGTGAAATGCAACCCGGTCTGTCGAAAATCTGTCACAATACCAATTAATTTTGTAAATTATCATCACTAGATGGCAGCGATACGAAAAGTTGATTAGTGGAATCGGGAATTTTCTATTTTTATCGAAAATCAGCGCCAAAAAAACGACAGCAAACAAAATTTTTTTGTTTTTTGTTCTTGGCGACAAAAACAACAAATTTTTTTTTTAATGTTCCGGATTTGTTTTGCTTGAAAAATGCATTCTCATCTTTCTGGCAGCAGGATTCCGCGCCAAAAGAAGTTTTTGAAGTTGAAGATTAGTGGAAACGGGACTAGCAGCAGTTCTGGTAGTTTTTGCTTCAAACGCTCAACAGCTCAAACGCTTCAACAGCTCAAACAAAAAAAAAAACACCCTGATCGCACCAAGGGTGCGACCGGCTAAAAAGTTCTTCTTGCGTTTGACAACAATTTTTCAATTTCGGCTGTGTTTTTTGAGTCTCGATTACTTTCTTAGAGCGGTTGAAAAATTTTTAAAAAAAGAAAATTTTTTTTTTCTTTGGCGTCCAAAATACCATATTTGACCATGTCCATGTCCAAAATTTAAAAAAACTCAAATGCATTTTTTAATTTTTTTAAAAATTTAAAAAAAAAATTAAATCAAAATTATCAAAATTATTCCAACTATTCTTCCAACTACAAGGAGGTTTAAAAAAAAATTAAGTTTCGACGTTTTTCGAAGTTTTTTAAGTTTAGTTTTTGAGTTTTTAGCTGAAAACACGATTTTGGCAAAAAAATTTGCTAAATACCTGATTTACAAGACAATACAAGACAAGATTTAACTTATTTTTATGAAAATTTATACGCCAATCATCATCTAATATGTGGTTGCTCTTTTATGCTATTTCAGGTTTTTTTACCGAAGCCATATTTTTTTTTTGAATTATAATAAATTTCGCAATGCTGACAGTCAGATCTTTTTCGAATTATAATAATTTTCGCAATGCAGCCAAAAAGTAACCAAAAAATAGCCTACTTTCGGATAAAATATCAATCTTGATATAGTGTGCCTTAAAACAAAAGCCGTTTAACATGAACGTTTGCATTAATCAAAAAATATTATTATTATTAGTATATTACAAAAAAAAATTATCCCTAAATTTTTTTAAATATAACAGTTAAAAAAGTTTAGGGATAATTTTATAATATTATTTTATCTGAATTTGTTAAACTGCTAAAAAAATAAAATAAAAGCATGCAGAAAATTTTTCTAAATTTTAGAAAGTTTGTATTAAAAATGGAAAATTGTTAATCTCTTGGACTGCCAAAAACAGTTTGCTTAATCAAATTACTCGTCTTTAGCGAAATCGTATTAAAAAATGTTTTTATATATAATCGGAACCTTGAAATTAGTTCGCATTTTAATGCGAACAAGTTTATTTTAAACGATAATAAATTTATTAAAGTTCCATTGCAAAATGCTTCGTTACCACACTCCCTTTTCAACTAAATTAACTAATTACTAATTACACTCAAAAAAATAAGTTAGTAGAAAAGTTAGTAGAACGTCTTGTAAATCAGGTATACTATTTTTTAGCAAATATTTTTGCTAAAATCGTGTTTTCAGCTAAAATTTTTGTTATACTTATTCAGCACTTAACTGTTTTATACTAATGCTTTACTAATATACTAATGTTTTACTAATTAATTTTGCTAAAAAAAATTGTGCTGATAAGCAGATGTCGCGGCATGTCAAGATGTAGTAGAGAAGAGGAAAATGATATTAAAAAGTACAACTCTAACAAGACAAGTAAAAAAATCAACCATGAAAAAACATATACAGACATGTAGACAGAGTAAAGAGAAAGACAAAAACACACATCTTAGGTAGATTTGTATGGTTTCTTTTTCTTATTGCAAAAAAGGGTTGTTTTTTTCGTTTCGTTTGTTTTGTTTATTTTTTCGTTTCGTTTCTAGAATTATCTTCGGCAGTTTCGTCATAGCATCATTAAGACAACCATTGATGTAAGTAGTTGAAAGAAAATTTTTGTTATGTTATATATATTTATTTCTATATATTTTCAGATATTAAATTAATTCATGTCGTCAATGTGGGAAAATTAAAATTGTTATATTTCGTTGTTATAGTAAATTATTTTTAAAAGAATCACAAAAATATGTTTTATGATTTTCAGCAAATAAATTAACTAAATTGCAATTTTTCTACAAATTTTTTGCGTTTTTTTCAGTCTACTAAAATTCAGCAAAAAATTTATTAATTTTTACCAACGCTTTTTTATTTCTAATCTACTAAGTGTTAGCAAAACTTTTGCTGAATCTACAAATTTTGTTGCTAAAAATCAGCTCGCTGATTTTCAGCAAAAGATTTTGCTGACATTAGCAACTTTTTTGCTAGCATCCTCCTGACTAAAATTTTGCTGACTCAGCAAAATTTTTTGCTGACTTTACAAACTTTTTTTTTGAGTGTATTAGACCGAAAAACTAAATATTAAAACTTGGGTAGGTAATAAAATAATAAATAAATTAAATGTAATACAGTAAAAATTCGATAATCCGAATAATTGATTGCAGACCCCAATCCGGATTAGCGAATATTCCGGATTAGCGAATGTATGTATTTATTAAAAATTATAATAATTCATAGCATAAAAACATAAATATTAATTTATGCAGTTCAGTTAAAATAAAAAAAGTACCAATTTACACACATACTTAACAATAAATAATATTAATTTCGTTTGACAAAGTAATCTAATAACGGCTGTTATTCAATCCGGATTATAGAATACGAAATGATTGTATTTTTCAAAGCATGCTGTGATTTGAATAAGAAAATAGATAAAAACGGGTTTTATTCAATCCGGACTATAGAGCTGCAATTAATCAGCCATGGAAGTTTTTGTATCTCTTTTTCATACATAAAACAAAATTGAGGATTAAAACAACTTAAATTTTGCGTTGTCACCGGCTTGTGAAAATAATTGTCTATTAATTAAATAAAAGACAAAATAAAATATTTATTTATTTAAACTAAATATTTATAGATTAATAATCTAGTGCGGTCAAATTGCAAACAAACATATACAGACATGTAGACAGAGTAAAGCGAAAGACAAACCCACACATCTTTGGTAGATTTTTATGGTTTCTTTTTCTTATTGCATAAAAGGGTTGTTTTTTCCGTTTCGTTTGTTTTTGTTTATTTTTTCGTTTCGTTTCTATAATTATCTTCGGCAGTTGCGTCCATTAAACGATAGCATCATTTAGACAACCATTGATGTAAGTAATTGAAAGAAAATTGTTGTTATTTTTATATGTTATATATATTTATTTCTATATATTTTCAGATATTAAATTAATTCATGTCGTCAATGTGGGAAAATGAAAATTTTTATATATCGTTATTATAGTAAATTATTTTTAAAAGAATCACAAAAATATGTTTTATGATTTTCAGCAAATAAATTAACTAAATTACAATTTTTCTACAAATTTTTTGCGTTTTTTTCAGTCTACTAAAATTCAGCAAAAAAATTATTAATTTTTACCAACGCGATAATCCGGATTAGTGGAGTCCGGATTATCGAATTTACACTGTAGTTTTGAAATTGAATTTTAAAAAATTGTCTTCAACAAAGTCTAACAAATTAAGATTTCAAGTACATGGACTTGTTAAATACATGTTGGACAATGAAAATAAAACATATGAATAATATCTGTCCGTATAGTTGGGTAGGGCAATGATTTAATTTTAACGGATTTCGAGGAAATTATGTTTTTTGGTTATTTGTTTTTATTAAATATTTAAAATAGAAAATGAGGTAGTTTAGTAAGTTTTGTTGTTTAATTTTGTTATCATTGGTTGAAAAAAAAAATATTTTAAAACCACTAACCCATGAGAACAGAATATTAATTTCAATTCTTACGAAACCTTAATTGGAGTCGTTGCCACCAGGCTATAATAGTGGTCGTAAGTTCTCAGCACGATACTCCAAGGACTAAGAAAAAAAAAACTATTGTAACGATGGACTAAAAAAACAACACGAAAGGTCTATGGAAAATTTGATTACATTAACCCAGATGTACACCAACTTGCAATTTCAACACCAAATTCTATTCACCCATTGTCCTTTTATTTTCCCCCACACACAAGTAATTAGCACGACAGTGGCAGATATGTTTTTAATGAAATACCTTAATTTTGGAATTACCCTGATATTAAAAATTTCCGATTTGTAAGGAAATCTATATGATTTTTTTTTAATAATATTACAGTGCACTCGCGAACACCCCAAAATAGCAACTTTTTTTTCTTCCATTGACTACTCTAACATATGAACAACTTAGTGCGAAAGCTTTAAAATGTGAACAGCTTATTTTTGTATTTTTAACGTATTTTTTGCAAAATAACTTTTAAATTTTGTTTCTTTTTCAAAAATTAATTGTTTTTTTAATCTAATAAACAAATATAAATAAAAAATAAATAAGAATCTTTTATTTTTATTGAAAAACGTTTTTAAATGTAAATTAGATGACATTAGATGAACAACCTTGCAAAAGTAAACTGGCTTGGTTTTAATTAGTTCATATTATCGCGAGTGGACTGTATGTTAAGATTTTTCAGTTAATTTCGTTTAGATGGATCATTCTTTTTTTACCTTGCTGTGTATTAAAGAGGCTCCAACAAATTGCCAGTCTAATCCGTGTTGTACAGTGCCGATTCTGATGAAAACCCGTAAAAATTTGCACCAAAAGTTCTTACATTATTATTTTTTTGTAGTTGAAAGAAAATTTTTGTTATGTTAATTCATGAATTAATTTAATATCTGAAAATATATATATATTATATATATATATAACAAAAATTTTCTTTCAAATAAATACTCAAATAAATACTACTCAAAAAAATAAGTTAGTAAGTTAGTGGGAAAATGAAAATAATATTCGTAATTATTATAAATTATTTTTAAAATGATTATGATTTTCATTATGATTTTCAGCAAATTAAATTACAATTTTTTACAATTTTTTTCATTTATTAACGCTTTTTTATTTCGAATCTACAAAAATCAGCTCGCTGATTTTCAGCAAAAGCTAAAATTTTGCTGACTCAGCAAAATTTTTTGGAGCACCAAAAAAATAAATTTTTCTAAAAAACCCTTAACCAAAATTTGCTGAATATGCTTTTTCAAAAAATTAAAAGTACCAATTTCAAAAAAGTACTTGGAAAAAGCACAAAAAAAAATATTTCTAAAAAAGTACGATTGTCAAAAAGTACTTTTTTCAAAAAATATATTAATTTTCAGCAAATATATTAACTAAATACAATTTTTTTACAATTTTTTGCGTTAAAATTCTTTCTTTATTTACAATATTTATATTCAAATTTCTTCAGCTCTAATTTTGTACACTTTTTCCCGTTTTATCTTTTTCCCGTCTACAAATAGATATTAAAATATTAAAATATTTTTGTGTATCTGAGAAAATTTTTTTTTTTCATAAGACGAATTTTTTTGGAGATGGTCAAAAAGTAAAAAAAATCTCTTTTTCACAAAAATTTTCCTCCTGGAATAAGACGAATTTTTTCGGATGGCAGCGATACGAAGTATCGTTTTGTTACAAAAACTTACATTTTGCAACAAAATGTACTTTGCAAAACAAAATAAACTTTTTCCAAAAAAAATACTTCTTTAAAACAAGTCCTTATACCAAAAAAAAGCACTAGAAAAAATACTTTTTCAAAAAAAAGTACTTTTTTCAAAAAAAAAAAAAAAAAATACTATTATCAAAAAAAAAAGTACTTTTGCCGAAAAAATTACTTTTTTCAGAAAAAAGAGTTTAAAATATTTTTGTGTATCTGAAAAAAAAAATTTTTTTTCATAAGACGAATTTTTTTGGAGATGGTCAAAAAGTGTATCTGAAAAAAAAATTTCCTTTTTCAGAAAAAAGAGTTTAAAATATTTTTGTGTATCTGAAAAAAAAAAATTTTTTCATAAGACGAATTTTTTTGGAGATGGTCAAAAAGTAATTTTTGTGTATCTGAAAAAAAAATTTTTTTTTCATAAGACGAATTTTTTTGGAGATGGTCAAAAAGTAAAAAAAATTTCACAAAAATTTGCCTTCTTTAATAAGACGAATTTTTTCGGAGATGGTCAAAAATTAAAAAAATTCTCTTTTTTACAAAAACTTACATTTTGCAACAAAATGTACTTTGCAAAACAAAATAAACTTTTTCCAAAAAAATGTAAAAATGTAAATTTTGTACAAATACAAAACAAGTCCTTATACCAAAAAAAGCACTAGAAAAAATACTTTTTCAAAAAAAAGTACTTTTTCAAAAAAAAAAAAAAAAATACTATTATCAAAAAAAAAAGTACTTTTGCCAAAAAAATTACTTTTTCCTTTTTCAGAAAAAAGTCCTTTAAAAAAAAGTATCTTTTATAAAAAAAAGTATTATTTAAAAATAGGACTTTTTCCATACTAATTACTTTTTTGTACTAATTATCCACAGAAAAGCACATTTTCATAAAAAATTATTTTTTCTAAAAAAAGTTACAAAGTTCCAAATCAAAGTAATTTTTCCAAAAAATAAATTTTCCCAACGGAAAAATACGTATTCCACAAAAAGTAATTTTATTTAAAAAAAACCAAACAACATCCAAATGACAACAAATTTTCAAAAAATCTAAAAAACTGAAAGTTCGTAAAAATTTTAAGTTTCATGTTGAAGTAATTTCCATGATCATGGCACGATTTCCAAAAAGTTATAAATAGAATCTTCCAAGGAATCTTCCACTAATCTTGCATGCATGAAACAAATAAACAAATGACAATTAGTCATGCATTCATTGTGTTCGATTGCATTCAAAGCACACAGTAACAGTAGAACATAAAATTATGAAAGTGAAACCGTTTATATGGAAACTACACAAGGTCAGTAATTAGAACAAATATTTTAAGCAGTTCATCGTTCTACCAAGAATATTTGAATATACATTAGACTGATTTTTTTATTTTTTTTTTTGAAATTTCAAAAAGGTCCGGGCAGAATATAATAAAACTGGGCCTAAAAATACGATTCTGAAGTTTTTGGACAAATCGGACCACGTCATCACGTGGCTCATCGAGGTCAAAGTTTCGGAACCCTAGAACAATTCGGCAAAATAAATTACATCTTTTAGACTTGTGATATGACTTTTCTTATTAATTTCCCTACGCTGAGTTCAAAAATGCTAAAATTTTTGAAATCGATAAATAAGTTTTTGAGATATCACGATTTCAATTTCGTTTAAAATCAGGAATTTTTTTTTTATAATATGAGCGCCATCTTGTGTATCAATTTATTACTCTATAAAGTTATTATAGACAACAGGCAAAAGTATAATTAGAATTGAGTGTTGCCAGATAAGTTTTGATTCATGTCCTCAATTAGGAAACCGAAATTCCCGAAATTCCCCAAGAAAATTTCCAAATTCTTTTTTTTTTTGCCAATTTATTTTTCTAAATACGATTACGATTAACAATTTTTTAAAACAAAACTTCCGAAAAAAATACTTTTGAGATATTTTGTAAAAGATATACCTTGTGAAACAACTTCTTTGGCTTAAATTTAAAAACAAAAAAACCTTTAAAGTATCTCAGACTTTTGTAAGTTTTTTTTTACAAAATATTTTTTAGTTCAAAAGGAAAAAAAAACTTTAAATTAAACTGTAGTATTGAAAACCTTTTTTGTGATATCAATTAATTTTGTCAAATTATTTGCTGGGTGCCTCTAGAAAGTACTTACCAAGTATGAGCTCTTAATATTAATGGGAAAATTATGCTGATCATAGTTTTCCATTTTCAATTTAGTCTCATATAAAAATGGTCATATCTCATCACCAATAGATGGTTGAACCATTTTCATCGCTATACAAAAATGATCTATTACACTTTTTTCATTAAAAAGATATTCAAGGTCAAAGATTGAAATACCTTGAGGAAAATAAAAAATTCAAAACAAAAAAGTTATTTTCCTCAAGATATTTCAATCTTTGACCTTGAATATCTTTTATATGGTTAGATTAATGAAAAATGTATAGGAAAAAAAATTGTATGAAAAAAGTTTTTTTTCGTAATTTCAAAAAGGTCCGGGCAGAATATAATAAAACTGGGTCTAAAATTACGATTCTGAAGTTTTTGGACAAATCGGACCACGTCATCACGTGGCTCATCGAGGTCAAAGTTTCGGAACCCTAGAACAATTCGGCAAAATAAATTACATCTTTTAGACTTGTGATATGACTTTTCTTATTAATTTCCCTACGCTGAGTTCAAAAATGCTAAAATTTTTGAAATCGATGAATTAGTTTTTGAGATATCACGATTTGAAATTTGCTGAAAATTTCGAATTTCTTGTTTTATACATGTGCGACATCTAGTTTTTTTGTTGGCAAAAAAAATATTCTATCGTAGACAACAACCTCAAACGGAATATAACCCAAAAAGTTTGAATTTTCTTATTTAAATAAATTTAACGAATTTTAATTATAAATGTCAAGGAGTACCAGATGTATAACATATAATTTATTGTTTAAAAATTGTAATGTTTCGGGATCAATTTCCAGAAGTTTCTGATACCGAAATAAACGGTTTTGTGGAAGTTTCTGGCTTTATTGTAAGTATCTATGCGAAATTCTGGTTTGATTCCGACAAAGCAGATAAGGCAGCTTTCAATGATTTGCAATTTTTAAGAAAAAATGGAAGATTATAAAGGAGTAAATAAAAATATTGCTGAAAAGGGTATTTCAAAAATGTTAAATCATCTCTACTATTTAAGTGAAGAGAGTGTTGGACTTTGCTTATTCGACGAAAGAATAGATAATGAAACTAAGTGGAAGTTGGTGGCAAAAATGTCTAGTTACACGTTGGATTCTGAAGATGAAGATGAAGTTATTCCTAAAAAGCTTGCATTGAAGAATGAAAATCTAGCGATCTTCATTTCGAGAGACTATTCTATTGTATTACAGGAACTGTTTTCAAAAAATACAAGCAAAGTATTTAAGAGATTTGGAATATCCACAACTTTCCTTAATTCACACCCACAGTGTTGGAATGATTTAGAGGAATTTCAAAGAGGAAAAAATATTGTGCAAAATATTCATGTTGTTAATGACAGCGCGGAACGAGGAATTAAATTAATTCAAGAGTACCACGGAAAAATAACGAAAGATGAGGCGCAAAAGCAAGATTTGATGAAAGTAATTATCACTAATTTTGCATGTTTTAACAAAATTTTTATGTTTTTTTTCTTTTTGTATAGGTCGTACAAAGCTATAGACAACAATATTCTGCAAGTGCTAATTTAAAATATTTACGTAAAGAGTTTGAGTAGACTTGAATTAAATATTATAAACATACACTAGGGTGGCTAAAAAAAATCAAAAAGTACTTACCAAGTATGAGCTCTTAGTATTAACGGGAAGATTATACTCATCATAGTTTTCCATTTTGAATTTAGTCTCATATAAAAATGGTCATATACCAGTTATATTGTCAATATTCATAGGAAATTGAACGCTTTACAAAAATGGTTTCCTATACATTTTTCATTAATCTAACCATATAAAAGATATTTTGTTTTGAATTTTTTATTTTCCTCAAGGTATTTCAATCTTTGACCTTGAATATCTTTTAAATGGTTAGATTAATGAAAAAAGTGTAATAGATCATTTTTGTATAGCGATGAAAATGGTTCAACCATCTATTGGTGATGAGATATGACCATTTTTATATGAGACTAAATTGAAAATGGAAAACTATGATCAGCATAATTTTCCCATTAATATTAAGAGCTCATACTTGGTAAGTACTTTCTAGAGGCACCCAGCAAATAATTTGACAAAATTAATTGATATCACAAAAAAGGTTTTCAATACTACAGTTTAATTTAAAGTTTTTTTTTTCCTTTTGAACTAAAAAATATTTTGTAAAAAAAAACTTACAAAAGTCTGAGATACTTTAAAGGTTTTTTTGTTTTTAAATTTAAGCCAAAGAAGTTGTTTCACAAGGTATATCTTTTACAAAATATCTCAAAAGTATTTTTTTCGGAAGTTTTGTTATAAAAAATTGTTAATCGTAATCGTATTTAGAAAAATAAATTGGCAAAAAAAAAAAGAATTTGGAAATTTTCTTGGGGAATTTCGGGAATTTCGGTTTCCTAATTGAGGACATGAATCAAAACTTATCTGGCAACACTCAATTCTAATTATACTTTTGCCTGTTGTCTATAATAACTTTATAGAGTAATAAATTGATACACAAGATGGCGCTCATATTATAAAAAAAAAATTCCTGATTTTAAACGAAATTGAAATCGTGATATCTCAAAAACTTATTTATCGATTTCAAAAATTTTAGCATTTTTGAACTCAGCGTAGGGAAATTAATAAGAAAAGTCATATCACAAGTCTAAAAGATGTAATTTATTTTGCCGAATTGTTCTAGGGTTCCGAAACTTTGTCCTCGATGAGCCACGTGATGACGTGGTCCGATTTGTCCAAAAACTTCAGAATCGTATTTTTAGGCCCAGTTTTATTATATTCTGCCCGGACCTTTTTGAAATTTCAAAAAAAAAATAAAAAAAATCAGTCTAATACATATACATAAAATATATATGAAATATACATGAAATACATATTTTGGGACATACAATTTAAACATTTTTAGTTAAGACACAAACTAAAAAAAAATATGGGTAATGAAGTTTCCCAAAAGTACGACTTGGCAGCACTTCAAGATGTCCCTTTATTTACTGAAAAAAAACTGAGGGAATATTATTGAAGCGCTTAGTAATTGTAAACAAGTTTTAAGTTAGTTTTCCTAAGTTCTAGTTTTACAAGCCTAGTAAAAAATTTCTAAAAAACATTTATATATTTTGTAAAACTAACTTGAAATTAATTACGAAGCACTTCGTTCCCCCAGTTTTTTTTTGCATGCAGCTTATTTTACAACAAATCTAAAGAAAGTTTTGAGTGACAATTTTTTTATTGCTTTTCCGATAAAAATTAATAAAATTACAAATTTTAATAATAAACAGACCAGTGTACATTATACAACGCAGCTTCCACACTGAAGTGAATCAAGTGTTAACTTTTGACAAATTTTATTGTTAAAACAACAATTATTTTTATTCAAATTTTTTAGTGTGTGGCGTGTGAAAGCCAAGTACAAGAGAAAAGTTATAAAAATTAATAAAATTCTGTTAAATGGGTTTTTACAAAAGAATTTAACATTAAGCTCAGTGAATTATAGTGGATGGTTAAATGTGTATTTACTAACTATTTTTAATTAAATTTATGTAAATTGCTGGCATTACTGGCAACTTTTGTTATATAAGTGATCATCTGTAATAGTGATCATCTGTAATAGTGAAGAAAACTATTTATATAAATATAAAAAATGTAATTAATTATTAATTTAAATATTAAATAAATTAATGTGTTTTGTGTAATGTAATGTTTCATGTGTTTTAAAAATTGGGGTTTGGGTACGTACTACGATATAATTTATAATATTATTATATTTTTAACTAAGGACTTATATTATAAAATATAAAAACATATGAAATTAAAAATTAATAATTTGACGTTTAACTATTTGACTATTTGACGAAATATCGCCAAATTTATTAACAAAAAAAAAAAATAAAAATAAATAATAAATAAATGAATAAAAAAAAATAAATTAGTTATTTTAACAAATTTATTTAATCAAATAGAATAATTATTTTGTTGTTTTTCCAATGCGCTTTATTCAATTTAACAATGCTCTTTATTTAATCTATTCTATATTTATTTATTATTTATTTTTATTTTTTTTTTTTTTTGTTAATAAATTTGGCGATATTTCGTCAAATAGTCAAATAGTTAAACGTCAAAAAATACATTTAATAAACAATTTGTTAAAATTGCGGACAGGTTTTGTTGGTTTATCAATTTAACATGGTATTTAGTTGATTTCACCCTGTTTTTGGTTCAGTGCAGGCCTCTACTTAAACAAGCAGCAACTGCCTCCAATAAACACTTGGGAACAGATTTGTTTTGCAGAGATTTTGCAGTACCATAAAAACACCTCACTGATTTTTATATATATTAAATTCCATCATGAAAAGGCAGATTTTATTGATAAACGAAGAGTTTAACAATAACTTACCGACTTAAATTATTTTACTTTATTTATTTTAGTTTTTTTCCACCATTTTTTCGGTTGCATGTATTTTTTTTACAGTATCTGCGTTACTAATTCATTGAATGGACCAATTAATTGACGATTTAATTGGCTTTATTTGATATCAATGTTAATTGAAGTTGTTGGCATTAAAATTGCTTAAATGCCAATGAAATTTTGTTTCAATTGGCATTGATCAATGCCATTAACAAACAATTATAATTGATTGCTATAATTGTTTGTTTCAATTGTCTACAAATAAAATTATTTGCAAATTTAGATTAAAATTCTATATTTGCGTACTTATTTTATACATAAATATTTAGTTTTTTATCAAGTATATATTATAAACAAAAAGCTTATCCATCAGTTAACAAATAAGAGTGAATAGTGTAAACGTGATAAAACTTGAAAAAAAATAGCGATTACAATTAAAGTTAGGACTTCACTTTTTACACTTTTTACTTTTAACCTGTTTTCCAAAACCAACCACTTTTTGTAAACAATTATTTTTTGTCAATTTAAATTGGTTTTATAGGTATTGGTGCAATTTCGTTAACATTGTTCTAATCAATGACAATTTCAAAAAAAAATATTGGAATGGTAATGAAATTTTTTGGCATTGCACATTCAATGCCAATGAAAAATTCCCAATTATGGTGCGCTATGGTGTTCCCATTTTAGCGACTTGCAGTGATGCGCCATATATTTATAATTTATTTATAATTCTGCTTTTAAAATCGGCAATATTTTTATATTTTATTTACTGGTAATTTATGGTAATACAAATTAAATTATATTATTTAAAAAAAAAAAAAATGATTTATAATAATAAAAATTAAATTCTTTAGTTTTGAATTATGTTAAATTGGCAAAATTCTTAGGTAACTACAACTGTCAACTCAAATTTAGTTCTTCTAAAATTTAGGTCACCTAAATTTAGCAGACTGTGATTTTCAACTTCATTGAAATATTAGGGTGTCCCTTAAAAATAGATTTTGCATTACACCCCCCAGTTTAATAAAACAATCAACTTTAAGTATATTAAATGAATGAATTGTTAATTGTTTTAAAAATTTTGGAAATTTTTAATAATATACACCTTTTTATCCAAAATGGGCCATTTCGGACGTCTTCCGCACGTGCATAACGTTTTCCAAAAAAAAAAATATTACTTCCATTTCGAACCATTTATAATAATTCGAAATGGAAGTAATATTTTTACAATTTAAACATTTTTAGTTAAGACACAAACTAAAAAAAAATATGGGTAATGAAGTTTCCCAAAAGTACGACTTGGCAGCACTTCAAGATGTCCCTTTATTTACTGAAAAAAAAACTGAGGGAATATTATTGAAGCGCTTAGTAATTGTAAACAAGTTTTAAGTTAGTTTTCCTAAGTTCTAGTTTTACAAGCCTAGTAAAAAATTTCTAAAAAACATTTATATATTTTGTAAAACTAACTTGAAATTAATTACGAAGCACTTCGATAATATTCCCCCAGTTTTTTTTGCATGCAGTTTATTTTACAACAAATCTAAAGAAAGTTTTGAGTGACAATTTTTTTATTGCTTTTCCGATAAAAATTAATAAAATTACAAATTTTAATAATAAAATTATTCACAGACCAGTGTACATTTATACAACGGCAGCCATTTATAATAATTCGAAATGGAAGTAATATTTTTTTTTTGGAAAACGTTATGCAAGTGCGGAAGACGTCCGAAATGGCCCATTTTGGATAAAAAGGTGTATATTATTAAAAATTTCCAAAATTTTTAAAACAATTAACAATTCATTCATTTAATATACTTAAAATTATTCAGATATTGAATTCTGACTTTCAGATATCATTAACCCACTTTAGTCCGGAATTTAATAAAAATTCAAAAACGTCTTTTTTTTAAATTAATTTAAAAATTTTTTTAAATGCAGATTTGCAGATGTCGATTGCTATTTTTATAATATAATAGTTATTATTAAAAAAAAAATAAATTGAAAAAATTATAATTCAAGTTTGTCTTTGGAGCGACTCCGTTCCAGGATATTTCATGAAACCTTAATATATTTTGTCAAAAATTTAACAAAATATGAATGTTTTCATCAAAGTTCGCGTAATTTTCGGAAAACATCACTTAAATTTATTAATTCTATAATTATCGTTACTTTTATTTAAAAAATATTTAACCCATAGGGGCCTGGGGACAAAACAGATCCATGAAACTTAATTTTTATTATGACTACGAGATTGTAAAGGTTTTAAATGGATAAAAAATAATTATTTTTGATAAAAATAATTATTTTATGTAACTTAATCCATGTAGGGTTAATTTTAAACTTTTGGCCCAGGTTCGCAAAATATATTTACTCAGAACCACACATATTCTGGAGCAGATTATGCATCCGGTGGGCCGCGTTTCGTTTGAAAACCAAGGTTTATCATTTCTTACTTTTTTGACTTTAACTAACACATATTTTTCATATAAATATTGTATATTGCAATTAGGGTAGCCAGACGTACTTTTTTCAGCAGTACGCGTACTTTTTTTTAGTCAATGTACTGTTTTCTGCATAACCCCTAAAAAAGTACGCTAAAGTACTTTTTTTTGCCTTTTGTACTTTTATTTGTACTTTTTTCCCTGTTGTGCAGAAAGATTCACACAGTTAGAAGCGCCTTGTTATTTTAACAACCTGTCTTTACAACCTGAACACATTTGTGGCGACTAACAGAAGTATTTCTTCGTGTTTTTTTATATGAGAAGCAAAAAATCGCCAGTCTTGACGACTTTTCTTCTTTATATTAATCAATCGTCAGTCGCCAGCATTGTGATGAAACTCTTAATCAAAACAAATCGTAAATATTTTTGAAATTTGTATGTTTATTTTTTCTATACATACCACATTCAAATGCGGCAACTGAGAGAATATTCAGTTTAATGTTTACCTTTTGGAGACAGGAAAGAAACAACCATTAAAACTAATTTTGAATTTACATGTGTAGAGTTTTTTTTAATTTTTTAAAAACTGAAAATGCCAAAAATAGAATTGTTAACCACGTTGAAAAGAATTATAAATATTTGCAAAATTTTTTAATTATTTAAAAAAAAAAATAAAATATAATTATTTAATAACCAAACGAAATGTACAACACACAAGTGATATTTAGTATTAAACATATTAATATAAACTTGTTCAAATTAACTTTGTTTTTAAACACAATTAAAATCCTGAATAATTTTAAGTTAACATCTACGATCTTATTTTTATATTCTTTACTGAAGTATATGTTATTTTAAGTTATTTAATGAATTTAAGGACGTTTTCAATAAAAATACAAATGTACTTTTTTTTATCAATTGTACTGCTTTTTTTCTTTGATGTACTTTTTTTGCCAATTCAATATCTGGCTACCCTAATTGCAATGTAAAAAAATTACCTGTTCATCTACGTTTGGTTCCATGTTATTGTTATTAGTTCTGTTTGCAGGGATTGAAAATCTATGTTTTTAAAATCTCTAAATTTTATTGTTTGATCTTGTCCTATTATTTTAAAATCATTAGACATGAAAATGAGATCATGTTTTTAAAACATAGAGGCAGAAAGTTGGTCAAATAAGACCATTCGATGAAAATTATATACAAAACAAAGGTCAAGTAAAGTGCTGGCGGTGGATGTAAAAGGTGTCGGTGTTAAACTATTTATCAAAATCATACCAATTTCACTCATATCCTAAATCAAACGTTTGTCTATTAGTATGTTAGCGTTGAAATCACCAGTTAAAACAACATCTGTGTAACCCAGAGTAAGAGATAGTTTATCTAACAATGGCTTAATTTTTATTCGTTTATTTGGCCGATATACTGTTCCCAACAAAAGTTTTTGGTTGTTATTAAAAATTTCAATAAACAAATATTCTGGTTTCTGAGTATTTAAGGCAGATTCCCCATTATTTTCCTTTATTTCTTCAATGTTAACAATAACTTCTTCATCAATAATGACTTCATTTATTTCTTCATTTACTTCGTCATCAATAACGACATCTTCGTCATTAGCATTGTCTTCATCCGACGTTTGGCATTTAATTTTGCATGAAATTGATGATAGACATAGATTGCCACACCACCAGCGTTTAAATACCAGTCAGATCGAAAAAGCGTATATCCTCTCAGTTTATAGTGGCTGTCGTGAGCTTTAAAATGAAACCACGTTTCCGAAATACAAATTATGTCCATACCTGACCCCTGATAAATCGAAATTCATCCATTTCGTTGTTGGGCATTTATATGGCAGATGTTTTAACCAGAAGTTCTTTTACAAAGTATTCTGATCATAGTGTAAAGGTTTTCTCCTCTTATCAACAGATTGTAAGACCATAGTTTAAAACAATTTTTTTTCTATTAGCAATGCCAGCACAATTAAGTTTAGTAGATTTATCACATATGATTTTTATAAAAATATAAATATATTTATATTTAAAAAAGACATTATAAGAGAAAATAAAAAGAGAAACATAAAAAGGAATTAGAAAACCAAACAATTTTATTTGAATTAAAAAGTATTTTTTAAAAATATGTTGGAAAGCTTTAGATTGAATCATGAAAATTAATATCTTGGTTAGCCGGCATTCTTGCATTATCTTTGTTTGGCGAACGAAACATCTGATCTACTATTTTACAATCATTAATGCATATTGGATCATCCTTTGCAATTTATTTTATTTAGAACACAATATATATTGCAAAATCTTTATCTTTATATATTGCAAAATCTTTAACTTTATTTAAGTAGTTTAACAAAAAATATATTTTCACTGATTGTCTTCCATCATGGATTCCTCCTCAGGAGGGAATTTCTATGCAATTCTGGAAAACAGAATGCAAAAAGATTCATCACCAAAGCGTAAAAAAAAATTCTAATATTGACAACGTATTTGCCTACATTAGGAGAAAGACAAAACATAAAAAAACAATGTCCAAAATATATATAAGAGCTCATTAAAGATGGACTTAAAGATCAAGGAGTAGTTGAATGCAAAAAATTACAAAATAAGGTTATCCATTACGTATTCTTCATTTCAACTGCTATGATCTGCCAAATTAAATCAAAATCGGATTTCTCAACTGTAAAGTAGAACCTTTTATTCCAAACCCCATACAGTGCAAAAATTGTTATAAACTGGGGCACACAAAGAAGCATTGTAAAGACAGTGCCAACTGTGAAATATGCGCATCAACCATCATCAAAAGAGAATTTTACAAAAATAAAAAATATAAAATAAATATTGACAATTTATTAAACAGAAATCAAGACAAGACGTTTACAAAACCAACACAACAAAAAAATATTAAAGAAAATAATAAACAAAATATACAAACAATATCAATTAGCTAAAATAAAAGAAAATCAAGGCAATCAACACTAAAGAGCCGAACATCAACAATTAAATGCAGCAAAAATTAAAACGAGACGATTATCAATTTATGGCGACATAGAAATAGAGACTTATGTCTCTAGCTTTCTTTTTTTATTTTCTATTATATGACAACATGTACTATTTCACAGTGGAACATAAAAGGATTTTTTAATAACTACATAAACTTTTACTTAATGAACAAGATCCACAGGTTGTTTCTTTACAAGAAACACATTGTCCATATAATATGAACCCAAAAAGATTTTGCAGGTACTTTAAAAATAAATCTACCAATACTACTGGTAAAAATGGAGTTGGTGACCATATTCCACATAACCTAGTAAACAATCAATCAAAATTACTTAACATTTCAATTGAAATAATGCTGAATATTAAGATCCCACCAAATGAACATTTTGTAGAGCAAGATTTCAATGAGCTTTTTAATAATATATACACTCCTATCGTTCAAGTTGGAACTCATTATGGGGATCCGATTCCAATAACTCTCGGGGATTAATCATCGAAAACTGCTTAAATAAAAACAATATTTGCATAATCAACTACGGTAATCGTACCCATCATTCAACCCATAATACATTTACCCACATCGATATAATAGGATGCTCCCCTTCCCCATTGTCAAAAATTGCAAGTAAAACTCTAGACGATCTACACAGTAGCGACCACATTAAAACAACAGTTAATATTGGTAACAACAATCTCACCAAAAAACCAAATAGAAAATTCAACCTCAAAAAAGCTAATTTTGATCCTTTCGCAAAAAAAATCGACAGCCAGTTGAAAAACAAAAATCTTAGTGCAAATGTTAACAGAGATTGTCATTGTCTTTCGGGACTCTTACGTCCCAGTGGCATATAATATTGGCAATGCAGAAAAAGGTGGTGATGCCAGACCAGAGTCGGTAGAGTGCGGGTTCACCAATAAAATAGCCAGCAAGTCACTGAAGCAAAAAAAATAAAATAAATATAAATTAATAACGATCAATAGCTATACCGGGGTAAGCCAACCAAAAATAAACTCAATGTTCCCTGTTTCTTCTATTAAGAAGGAACGTACGTATTAACGTACGTTCCTTTTTTTTCCTTCCGGTTTCTCTCGCATGGTTTTCTTTGGCCGGCAGCTATGATGGTATTTGCTGCCTGACCTGCCCACCCTCTTCCATGGCAATCTGTGGTCCAACTTATTAGAAAGCCCCTAACTTCCGCTACAGTCTTCCTAACTCACTTACCTTTTATTAGCGTTTATTCCATGATTATATTAAATCAAATCATAACTTTTTCCAATAAGAACGAATAATTTCATTTTTTTCCTTTAAAACGTTATAAAACGGAATTAACTTTATTATAAATTGATATGAATAATAACAATGAAATCAACATTATTTCTTTCAAAATGCAAAATATATTTTGGCTTGACACGCAAGTTTTAATTATTTAAACAAATCTTCTGCTTAACCGGTAGCTTCAAATTCACAAAACAAAATTCAATTTCCCGTGGGTTAATTTTTAATTCAGCCGGTATATTTTGGTTCAGCTCGTATTTTTCTCTGATATAATTTTCACTAAAATAACAAAAAAAAAATATGTTTTTTTTTTTTATAACAATAAAAATTATTGAACCTTTCAATACTTTTTAATTATTTGTAATTCTTTTACAGGTAATATTTACGTATACTGCGGCCGAGCTTCTGTTACAACGAACTGGCGGGAGGATTGGCGTATTTTTCTGGTGGCTATTCAAGGTTTGTCAGTCCGTCCATGGTCCGAAGGTAAGTAGCTCCGTAACGTTATATTTTTTTTATTTAAAAATTTAATTAAAATATTTTTATTTCATTTATTAAAATTTATTAAAGTTTTCCTTTCTTAAATTCTAGGCTAGGGGAAACATCGGTGTCTCTTATAATTGGGGGCAATTCATCCCTTAAACAACGTTTATCGTTTCCGGGTTTTTTCTTAAATAAATTAACCGCACTGCTAAACCCTACCTAGAAATTTGACTTTAACTCTTTTTTTTTAAAAAAATTTTAATGCCAATTTTCTCTTTTTTTTTAATATTTTAATATAAATTTTTATTTTCTTTTTTTTTTTATTCCAGATTCTGTCCGGTCCGTCTTTAGTCGTCAGGGTAAATCACTCCTACACTGTCCTTAAACCTTAAATAAATACCCTAGCACCCCAGGCTTGGCGATGCTTATGCTGCTCCTCCAGCGTTGGGTCCAGACAGAGGTGGTGGATGTGGTGGGTGATATATCCCGCTGGAATCTCCTGCTGTTTTTTTTTTTTTATTATATTTAAATGTTTTTATTTTCTTTTTCCTTTTTTTTTTTTTTATAAATAAAACAATATTTTTAAATCAAAAACAACTTTTATAAAACTGGCACTTGTTGCGGGTGTTGTTGTTGTTTTTCTTCTCCTTCAAATTTGCTGACACCACTTGTCTGCACTCGATCAACTTCAAAAAGGAAAGAATTTCTTCTCTTTCACTTTCACTTCCGGCACCCTCAGGCTGTCTGTCAAACCCCATTCTAGCAGTTTTAAGGTTGCATTCTAACGCAATCCTTTGTCTAAATTCTTCTTCTTCTTTTAACACAGTTGCATTAGAATGCAACCTTAACCCCATAAGAACCGAACATGACAAGATAATGCCATAATTACAAAAGCTATAAGATCAGGTGCTGCAAATCACTATAAGATAAGATGCTGCAAATCACCCTGGTGGAACTTAACCCTAACAGAACTTCGTGTCGACAAAACAAAAAAGTGGCAATATTTTAAAAAACATCCCGATAATACTAACCTTATTTTGTTCAAAAAAAGCTAATGCAAAGTTTAGGAGGCAATGCAAAATAGCTAAAGCTACAAGCTTTGAAAACATTACTAAATCTATCCCCAACACGGATGTATGGTTTCTTGAACAAAGTGTTTTTGTTACATAGTAGTCTATATGAAGTAAGGCATCTGCAACTCCGGTTTGCCTTAAATGCTACTTGATTTACTGTAACCAATTTTTTGGATTCTATGTACCAGGCAATACGATTGGCAATTATTCGTTCCATTAGTTTCGACAAACATGATAGTAGTGATATTGGCATGTACATAGAAAATTGTGTCAAGTTTTTGTTCGGTTTTGAAACAGCAGCAATTAATGTTGTTTTCCATAAGTGTGGAATAATTCCTGAGCTAAAAATGTGGTTGTATAGTGTAAGAAGTTCAATTTTACTAGATAGTGATATATGTTTAATCATGTCGTAAAGAATTTTGTCATAGCCTTTTACTTTATTTATACAGATACTTCGTTGTCACTATTACGGAAAAAAGTTAACATGATATCAAGCCAGAACACATTCAAACCTATAACAGCAATAGAAACAAATAATAGGATCATAACAGACTCAAAAGATATTGCAAATCATACATTAATGTAAAAGCTACAAATGCTCATGCAGTTCAAATTGAAAAAAACCTTAACAATGTGCGAGCTTTCAATAGCAATAAATAAAGTAAAAGGCTATGACAAAATTCTTTACGACATGATTATCAACCACCTTATTATAAAAACACGAACTAATAATTCCTCAATCTTTACTGCCGACGGAGCTGGTATCTTACAAGCAATATATATTGCTAACAAATATAAGAAAAGAACATTAATTTGTTTTGATAGCTTGTCAGTCATAACAGCCACCAAAAACCCAGTTAACACCAAGTTCCGAGATCTATTAACAATCTATAAAGAAAACATAAAATTGGTGTGGGTTCCAGGTCACGCAGGAATCAATGGTAATTAATTTGCTGACTTAGCCGCAAAATATGGATGCTCTGCACCTATTATAAAAGATCCTTTAAATGAAAAAGTCGATATCCGCAATAACATCATTAATGGTCTTAAAATTGAAAAACTAAATAACATGAAAGAATATCATCATCCTCATTACTCTCAAATCAACCCTTATTTAAATATATATATATATGTATATCCAACTACAATAAATAAAAACAAAATTGGAATATTTTCCGTCTACATATGTGACATACAATCACGACACACCTTCATCTTAACAACAAAAACTTTAATAACAATTGTTCTTACTGTGGATCTACAACAAACGTGAAACATCTTCTATCAACATGTCCTAATTTAAAAAATCAACAAGCACAACTCCTGTCAAATAATGGAATCGATCACCTCAAGGATCCCTCCATCAATAACATTAACGCAATTTACAGTTTTATAAGAAGTACAAATATTAAAATTAGTTTTAATTATACAAAATCGGAGCTGATGGCCCTGGCAGCCATGCTATTATCTTTATATTATTCTTATATAAGCTTAATATCATGTAAATAAATAAAAAAAAATAATAAATAAAACTGTCATTTAAAAAAATATTTATATATTGAAACACAAATACTCTCTAGCAGATTCTGCCTCCGGTGGGAGGAGTAACAAAATGTCTTTATGTCCAATAAATGTTTAGGACACAATGAATCCAAAAAAACTTTTGAAGCGTCCCATAAATATATTTATGTCTAATGAATGCTTAGGACACAATGTATACAAAAAACTTTATTACAAAGTTTTGCACATGGAATACTTTTTAAATAAAACTGCCATTTAAAACAAATATTTATGTATTGAACCACAAGTACTCTGGAGAATGTTTAGGAGACAATATATCCAAAAAGCTTCATTACTAGTTTTGAACAAGGACTACTTTTTAAATAAAACTGCCATTTAAAAAAATCTTTAGTTTGAACCCCAAATACTCTGGAGCAGATTCTGACTCTGGTGGGAGGCGTACCAAAAATGTATTTGTGTTCAATGAATGTTTAGGACACAATGTATCCAAAAAACTTTATTGCGAATTTTGAACAAGGACTAATTTTTAAATACAACTGCCATTTAAAATATATATATATATTGAATAGCAAATACTCTGGAGCAGATTTTGACTCCAGTGGGAAGCGTACCAAAAATGTCTGCATGTCCAATGAATGTTTAGGACACAATGTATCCATAAAACTTTATTGCAAGTTTTGAACGAGGACTAGATTTTAAATAAAATTGCTATTTATAAAAATGATTATTATTGAACCACAAATACTCTGGATAAATGACGTTTATACCTAGATTCCAATCAGGCGTTATATAAAAACACGTGTAAATGAATAAAGAACTCGCGTTCTTGCACATATTATATCCAACTTTATTTCTAATGTGGACACCGTGGAAGTTTTTACACTCATTAACAAGAAGTTTGGGAAGATTGTGCAAATGCATATACAAAATTTACACAATGGTATAAATAATTTATACAATACTTTATAAAATCCAGAGAATTTTAATGAAAAAAATTTTACTAAGTTTGCTTTCATCGTATTCCCGCTGAAAATTTTTTGTGTGTATATTTCGTAAATACAAGTGGTTTTTTAGTTTTTTTTTTTTTTTTTTTTAAATTTACACAAAAAATATCTTTGTTGACATGTTACTTGGTAAAATGTAACAAAATAAATATGGACAATCATAACAGATAATATGGCATTTCTTGCACATCCGTGTTTTCGAGAACAAATAAAAAATACAACGCAATAGTGTATGATTTAATTAAATAAAACTATTGAAACATAAATAAATCTATAAATAGTACATGTAAAAAAGAAACCTTAACAAAATTCTGTGAAAAAAGGTAAGTTCGTTTTATTTATTAACCAACTATATAAACTCTAACCCTAATTTTATTTCTTTCTAGTAGTAGTTTTTCTTTATTTACAATAAATTTAATTTATAAAATTAATTACATATATTCATATATATTTAATGTAAACAAGAAAGAGAAAAGGTAATAGATGTCGACAATATTTTATAAAAAATGTCTGTCGATTAACCAAATAATTAAAAATCATTATTATTACAAAGCATTTAATTAAATTCTTGTACCAAAAAGTTTCTGTATTCTAAAGATTTTTTTAAGTATAAAACTAGTTTTTTCCAATCTGTAGTATTTGAACCATTTAATAATTGTATCATTTCCATATGCTGCAAAAAGGGCTTCCCAAAAATCGCTAGTCTGAATTCCTTAAGAACAGGACAAATACATAAGAAGTGTTCAAAGGTCTCCATCGTACCCAAGTTACAGAGTTTGCATACTTTGTCATCATCAACTGCACCGAAAGTATTGTAATTTAATTTGATTAATCCACATCTGGCCTTAAAAATCCACGTTATATTTTCTGAGTTTAAACTATCAAGGATATAGCATTGACCTTTGGTATAATCGAGGTATTTATATAATCTTGAAGAGACTGCTTGACTTTGTAAATATTGCTTATGATGATTTTCTTTACTATTGCTTAGCAATAGCTTATTTTGTGCAAACCAATGATGTTCGTCAGGCTGTGTAACAGACCACGGAGTATTAATGTTGTTGGCAATAGTTTTCAGTTCTTTAACCCAAAACAAATCCTTCCTTATTAGCATATGAGTGATTTGAAACGGTAGCCTATTAGGATGGTATTGAAACATAACCCGAGATATATACTGTAGGTGTAGTTCTAGGGAGTACAAATGATTCCTCACAGCCCCCGTTTCAAGCATTAGTGCGTAGTTAGGTGTAAATTCAGGCAATTTTAAAATTTTTTTCATAAAGTATCGTTGTAATAAATCA
Source organism: Delia radicum (assembly GCA_021234595.1). NCBI lineage: Eukaryota > Metazoa > Arthropoda > Insecta > Diptera > Anthomyiidae > Delia > Delia radicum. The sequence goes on from CM037853.1 coordinate 186,141,736, forward strand.
ACCGCATCGAAATAACCAAAACCCCAAACTTGAGCGGCATATGTTTGGATCGACCTGCATACAGCTAAAAAAAGGTTCCATTTTTGTCTTAGTTGAATTTGTTTATTGGCAATAAAGTGTTTCCATGTGGAGTTTTTTTAGCTTGCGTGTTTCTTTTTTCTACGTGCTTAGTGAATTTCATTTTAGGTGTAAGGATTACTCCAAGGTAATTGTATTCATTAGTTATCTTTATATAATTTCCCTGAAACTGCCATTTTTCATTTCTACTCAATTTACCGCCTTTTCTAAAAACTAATATTTCTGATTTACTTAAGTTCACCTCAAGGTTCCATAATTGACAGTAATTTTCCAAGTTAATTATCATTTTTTTTCAAAGTATTTATATCATCTGATATTTATATCATCTGCGTACATGAGGAGACGGATTTTAAGATGATCAATTTGCAAACCATCACCAAGATACTCATTCAGATCATTAATATAGAGAGAAAATAAATGTTTAACACCAGACGTTGCTTGGAAGTAATCTGATAGCTCTTCGCCATTCCACACAGCAGATTTAGTGTCAGTATAAATTGATTCAATCATTTTCACAAATTTGTAAGAGATGCCCATTGAATAGAGTTTGAATATTAAAGATTTTCTGTCAACCTTGTCAAACGCTGCCTTAAAGTCAACGAAAAATGCGTATACTTTTTTATTTTCGGATAAGGCTTTGTTTAGTTTGCTGTTTTTAAGGACTAATTTTAATTCATCTAATGTAATGTCAGAATCAAGTTTGTTATCTCTGATAAGCATTGGAGCATACTGAAACACCTGAGAACATTGAGGCGGATTTAACAAGGTTGTAAAATATTCTTTGAAATCCAATGCTGATATTCTTGATCCGATTTGATAATTTTGACCACGAACTCATTAATTTGATTTATTTTTTCTGCCAACTGCTGAAAATATGTTTGTTTACTTTGATTGCATATATACTTATAATCATGTTGCTTTTGTAAATAATTTTCTTTATCACCAATACTTTTCGTAGCTCTGTATTTATTCAAACATTCCATAGCCAGTATTCTAGCCTCGTTGCATTTATGATTGTACCATTTGTTTTTGGGCTCAAATTTTCTGGTTTTTGGTATTGCGGCCGACGTTTTGATTATATTTGACAACGCTTTTATGCTAATTTCATTCATATTTTGATTTCAAGTGGATGATTGCATATATACTTATAATCATGTTGCTTTTGTAAATAATTTTCTTTATCACCAATACTTTTCGTAGCTCTGTATTTATTCAAATATTCCATAGCCAGTATTCTAGCATCGTTGCATTTATGATTGTACCATTTGTTTTTGGGCTCAAATTTTCTGGTTTTTGGTATTGCGGCCGACGTTTTGATTATATTTGACAACGCTTTTATGCTAATTTCATTCATATTTTGATTACGTAAGTTTGCATTAAGGTTTGCTTGATATCTTAGCTTGTCTTTATTATGCCAGTTTGGCAATAAATTTATGATTTTGGTGGAGCTACTTAAATTGTTTATGCTTAATGTGAGTTTTATTGGTTGGTGATCAGACCATATGCTATCATCCACTTGAAAATGTTTAATATATTGCAAGTTTTCAAGATGTACCGCGCAAATATCATTTACTGATTCACCCAGAGTGCTTATATATGTAAGAGAGCCTTCCTCGTCTCCATCCGTTTGACCATTAAGAACTAGAAGATTTTCATCCAAACAAAATGTCATAAACTGACGGCCTTTGTTGTTTTCGATCACATCCTTTGATTTTCTTTCTTCTTTTCCTGACTTAAACACTTCCTTATACAAATCATCAATATCTTGTTGTATATTTCCGATTCTTATATTAAGATCGCCAATAATCACAGGGTTTATAATATGACTCTCTTCAAAAAAATTTTTTGCAATGTTGAACTCTTCCAACCAATTACTTCCTCTAAGCTACAACGGCACAAAAGTAATTTTTGTGTTATTTATACATAGTATAGTATAGTATATATACATAGTGCACCATCAATCACTTCCAGTTTAATATTCCGACTTTTTAAATCATATAAACAACCACCAATTGCTCTACCAAAACGACTAATCCTTGTTGCTGGCACCGCGTATATTGTAAAATCTGGGAAATATTTTTCTATATATTCTGTTTTTTCATCTACTAGATGGGTTTCTATTAAAAAGAAAATATCGGCTTGCCGAATGTAATTAAAAAATGAAGGAATATGTAGTTTGTTTTCAATTCCATTTATATTGTATGATAATATTTTAATATTTTGGTTTTCGGAATCAGTAATAACATTTTTATTAGTATTTTGTTTACGACAGACTTTTTTTAGTTTTTTGAATTTATTAAAGATTCATAACTTAAATTTAATGCTTTAACCCCTTCTCCGTACAAAGTTTCCATTATATTAAGCCCATCTTCTTTACCACAAACCAGCTTGTATTCAGTGTTCCAACTAAACCACTTATCATCCACTTTTAGTTTATCATCTCTAACCATAACTTTATATTTTTTGCTGAACTCGAGTAACTTTTTCTTTATTTGTAAGAACGCCTTTTTCTTCTCTTGCTTTAATGGCATTAGGTCACGTTCAATCAAAATACTGGTGCCTGATAGTTTTTTTGTATTATGAAATATTTTCGAAATTTCAACCGTTGAATCAAACTCTACAGCCACAGACATTTTACCCTCTTTTTCAAATAGTTTATTAGCTCTAATAATGCAAACATCTATATTTAGTTCATCCTTACAAATTTTTTTAATTGCCTTTAGTGGGTTAATATCCGTTTTTATGCCTTTAAATATCAATTTTTTATTACAGGTTTGATGATCCAACCAAAACAAACTTTTCCTGTCTACTTCTTTTTCTCTTTTTAACTTTTCGATCTCTTGCTTTAGTTGTTTATTTTCAGATTTTAAAACCACCATTTCACTATTTACTTCTCCAATTTCTTTTTTAATATCTTCTATATCAGTCTTAGTAGCTAAGTTTTTCATCTTTTCATCTAAACTATTATTAATAGCCTCCTTTATAACGCTCATTAAATCAGTCACCTTCATGTTTCCTACCAAACTTGATTCTTTTTCTGGTGAAAGCTCAGAATTTTTCCTTTTTGCTTGTTGGGATGCATTATTTTCATGATCTGGCATTCTGCAGATGTCCAATATACAATGAACGTTTTTATCGACTTTAACTACTTGGTATCACTTTTAGTACAACAACGTGTGAAAGAGTCAGCTGATGATATTGTTTTTATTTATTGTTAGTATTGGGTTTTTTATTTTAATACGTACGTTTGTGTTATTTACTTCCAATAATTGAGTGATTTTTATATGATTTTGATTAAAAATTTTAATTAAAATTTTCAATAAAATGGACGGTATTGCACTGAACTTCAATTACTACACAATTCCCACGTCTTCAGCCTACTCCAGTACACAGTTCCAAGTTATAAGCAGACATTTTTTATTCTTGGTGCAAATAAGAAGGAGGTTTAACATTTATTAATAACGGTAATATTTAACATTAATGTCATGCACTGGCTTTATATTTCAAAAATTAAAATAATTTTGAATACATTAACATAAAAAATGGAACAATTTATTAAGCTACCTAGGAATTCTTATGAAATAAAGTGGATATTTTTGTTATGATTTTCTGCTTAATTGTCCTAAATAAAAGCGAAAGAATTAACAAGTTTTTGTAGTTAATGTTATGATATTTTGATCCAAATAATTTTCCCATGTTGATTCACAAACTTTTCTAGAAATAGTTATTAGTTGAAATGCGCCTACTGTACTTGGTAATATTATACTTGGTAATATTGTACCGAAAGCGGCGAATAGACCTCTGGTTTATCTGGCATTTAAAAAATGCTAGTACACATAATTTTAATAAATTAAATGAACACAGAAGAACCTAAAATCGAGTTTTAATTAAAATATTTGTAAATATAATTTAAAGTTTAATTGAATTTTTTCGTATTAAGGACATTGTTGTATGAATTAAAATAAGTTGTAACTATTTAATTGATTTGGATTCAATTAAAATTTAAATCATGTATGTTTATTAAAAAAACATATGAAAACTTTAATTAAAACTGCCAAAAAAGCACGATCGTGGACGATCTTTTTGCAATTATAAATAAGGATAACAAGGAAAACATTAAACGCATATCACAACAAATTAGGTTTTACAATAGAGGAAGAGGAAAATGGCGAAGTAGCTTATTTAGACATGAAAATTATAAGAGACAACTGCAAAATTATAACAAACTGGTACACGAAAAAAACAGCATCGGGAAGAATAATAAACTTTAATTCAACGCAGCCCACGAAAATGAAAATAAATACTGCGACAAATTTAATAAGAAAATTAGTCACAATTAGCGATGAAAGATTTAGGAGCGAAAATATCAACAAAATAAGAAAAATATTACAAACATTTACATCACAAACAATTTGATAAATAAAATTTTAAGTGACAACCAAAGACAAAACGATCAACAAAAAACGGAAAATGTTTACAGTGTACCATATATACCCAAATTAACAGAAAGCAAAACTTTAAAAACTATGATCAACGGAGAAAAACCTAACTATAGCACACACATCTAACTCAACGCTTAAACATTTGTTTGCGAAAAACACATCAAAGCTAGACAAATTAAAAAATCATAATGTAGTGTATGAGCTGACATGTAAAGGCAACGAAAATGAACAATGCAATCGCGTATACGTAGGGACAACGAAGAGAACTCTTGAAAAAAGACTATCGGAACATGAAGCAGACATTAAGAGGGGAAAGGAATCAACAGCTTTAGCGCAACATATAACAAGAGACTAAACATGCAGTAGATTTTAATAATGTGAAAATATTAGATAGAGAAAAAAGAGAAAATATACGGTATACGATTGAGAGCTTAAGAATACAACAGAGAATTAATACATTAAACACCAAAGATGATATAGATAGCACCAAGCTTCATTATTCCGTTGCAATAAATTGACGTGTTAAGTTCTGCAATACTAGTGTTAAGATTAATTTTAGTTTTTTTCTGTGATATTTACATTTTTTTGATTATTTTTTTAAAATTATTAAATTATTTGTGTCGTGAAGTCCAGTTTTTTATATATTTTTAAATTTTCAAAACGATGTGAAAGGAAAATAAACGTGAGTTAACTGTGATACTAGGAATAAGAATAAAACACTAATTTATTTTGTAATTTATTTCCATTTGTCAGAATTTATTTAATAAATATTCTCCTGAGGAAGTCGGAAACAAACCCGACGAAACGTTGAGAAAAAAGATGAAACAGATAGTTTTATTTACATCAAAAATACAACCTGACCATAAGTAGCCCGTAAACAAATACATAAATTAATTCAAACTTGGTCATAAATACAAATATTCTAAAAAAAAAAACAAGTTTTGTCTTTTTTTAATTTCTGCAATTTTGACAATTTTTTAATTTGATAAATTTTTTAAATTTTGGTAATTTTTTTAATATTGGCATTTTATCCAATTTGTTGTCATAAGTTGGAAAAATCGCTAAAATTCCAATAAATGTACAAACATATTTTTTTTACTGCTGATTTATACTGATTTTTATAATTTTTTGCGATTTTTTTTCAAAATTAGATATTTTTTTTAATTCTGTTGTTTTTTTAACGTTTTTTTAATTTTTGGTGATTTTTATCAATTTTGGTGATTTATTTAAATATTAGAGTTTTATTTAAATTACGGTGATTATTTTTTAAATTTTGTAAATTTTTTAAATTTAGTTGTTGTTATTAAGGGTTATAAAAACTAGATATGAAAGTGAGTTTGAAATCAAACAAAAGTTTAATTGAAATTTTATTGACAATAATTTTTTCTGTGAAACACATTTAAAGCAATAAAAATAACAAGCACAATTTGTTGTTGTTTAGCGTATGTTTTTCAACCACGTAAATGCAATTAACGATAGTATGCCAACTGCCACATCGATTTCAGAGAAACGCCAATGTTATGTCAATTGCACTGTAGTGGAGAACGCTTCCCCATTTTACAGTTAACTAAAAATTGCATTTTGAAACCAAATATCTGTAACATTTTGTATTGCTAATTATATAAAAAAAGAGGTACAATATTTAATATTTCTATGTTTAAGTTTTAGCTTTCCCCTCCTAAATTTTAGGGATTTTTTGGGTCAGATTTAGCTACTTTTGTTTAACAAAAGTTGACAACAGTGAATGCAACCCAGAAATAAATTTAGCGCGGTATTTTTTTTGCATTTGCCTCGAGCCGTTGACGCCGACGTTTTGCAAAGACTTTCATCTCTGATCAAGAGGGCGCCACATACCACATACCATAAATCATAAAACAAAATGCATTTTTGAAATACTGAGGCAATTTCGTTTCATTAGAGATCCGGGTTTGGGACCCTGGAGAATTCGGCCCCTTAGCCGAAGATAAACAAAATTTCTTTTTTTTTATTCTAGAGGGAATGACCTAATTTTTTGGTTTAAGGAATGCCCGAATAAGAGAACTTTAGCCTATTTTTTATTAAAACTTAATCCCACTTTACATTATACCTGAAATCTGGTTTAAACCGGATTTTGGAGACATTCTGGTTAAAAAATTTTAAATTAAAATTACGTTCAAAATTAGGTTCTAGGGATATAACACTGTGTTTTCCCCTATTTTGGGAGTGAAATTTGCAAAATGTGGCATCACCTTGTGGAAAAAAAATGTAAACAAATAAAAAAATTCATTTTATTTAGGAAAACTAAATAAAACGAGTGTGAAACCCAATAAAATGGCAAGATACTGAAAGACACTTTCAATTCATCATCCAGTTACTCATTGTTGTTTCCGGCGAAGACAATTTGTGACAACATCGTTGATATGGTGACCAGAAGAACAAAAACAAATATCGGCCTTCCAAAAAGTCATCCCCCATAAAAAAAACACTTTTTTCAGCAAAATTAACATTGTTTCTTTCACAATCGCTGCAAATTTTGTCTTCCGCCAGTGAATTTATAATATTTTCAGCTTGAGGTTATTTTATTTATTTTGTTTTGTTTACAAAATGTTGTTGTCAATCCAAAATCCAGTTTTCCTGCCAAAATCTATGACGTCAACGAAGCCAATTTGTAACTGGATTTAAATCGATTTAAAACCAGATTTCGTGAAAGTGTAAATTCATTAATATAATTTTGACGATTTTTAAAAATATTATTATAACGATTTCTCTGGAAACTTGGAACCTTCATACTCAACAAACCTGGCAACACTGCCGCCTGGTCGTGCCAGTCCATTGTACCAACTTTATCATCCCTGCATTAAAGAGACAAACATTTATTCAAACTTGTTTTCTGTTCTTTTTTTATATACATTAATCGCTGAATATAGAGCTAATGACGTATAAAGAAACGAGCTAAAACTCATCAGCTGAATAATAACATACATTATTGTAATGTCGGCTTTATTAAAGTAGTGGTGATGTTTGTCTGTTAGTTTTTCGTTTGTTTTTAGTGTGAAAAGTCGCTTTGGTAGACGCGGTTAATTGCTGGCATTAATGGGCGTCGGTTTATGAGAAAGAAAAAGTTATATAAAATGTTATTAGCCATACCAACTATTGCTATTGTCATATAATATAGTAAAGTGAATAATTAAAAGAATACATTGTCGTATAAAGGTAAAAAAAAAAACGAATTACTACCTTTCTCTTAAAAATAATCTAGCTTATTTGTAAAAGTGTTGTGTGTTGAATACATCGATGTATTATATATATGTATATAGTGCTAATGTGTATGTGGGTATTTTAAAATACATATGAAACCAGTTTTAAATAATATTTTTTATGCTGCGTTTAGACTATGAAAAGGTAATCTAGTAAAAAGTGGATTAACTGCTAAATTTAAGAGTATACCTATGCAGTGCATCCACTTTTTAATATATAAACGAAGCATTAGAGTGGTTCTTTGAAAATGTAAATTGTATATAACATTAGCATATGCATTCGTATAAGTTTGAAAAGATAAGATTACAGTTAAATTCTTCGAACATAAATACTACGTGTTGTTAAATGAATTCATTAAAATAAAAGTGAGCATTATAACAAAAATAAAAATTTTATTAAAATGTAACTGAAAAAAAATAATGCAAATAATAAAGAAAATTAAATAATAAAAAAGTTTACATTAAATATATAAACCACGTTAGTGAAAAAAAACAAAACAACTTGTGTAAAAAATAAAGAAAATCAAATTATAATAAAAAAGTTAAAATTTAATAAATAAAAAAGTGCTGTTCCTTACCATGATGAAATAGGACGAGAAATTTCACGCATATATTACGAAAATATGAAATTATAAAATGCAGTTTAAAATGAAAAATATGCATATATAACAACATTTTGTTATTAAATACCACACTTTAAAATATAGATAATGAAATAATGTGAATAGGGTCATTATTCTTCTAAAACGAACAGAATATAACTCTGTTCATCGCGTCAGCATGATATTTAAATGTTAATATGATATTTGCTATAAGTAGTTCACACTACGATTATTAAACACGTTTATTTTTTTGCAGATATTTTCGCGAACAAATCTAGTTTACGGGATTTGCTAAAAAAACAAAATTAGGGTAAAAATAAATTTTCCGAGTTATGGGCCTTCAAGTTTGAATATTTCATTTAATGGATTTTTATTTATTTGTCATGCGTTGCCGGAACGGAACAAAATGGTTGTCATTATTTTTCAAATTTAATATTTTTCAAATCAAAGAAATTTCTAAAATATTAACCCATTATCTTATGATTTTAACCCACAATCTTATGATTTTCCGTTTTTTGAACTTGCACTTTAAAAATGGCAGTTATTTCAAAAGTTTTCAAATATATAGCAGTTATTTCAAAAGTTTTCAAATATATAGTAGGTAGGTATAATATGACTCAATTTTAGCCAAGACTTTAAGCTTTAATTTTTATTCAATAGTTTACACAATACCTAAAATGACTAACAGTGTTTGATCACAGAAAAGCGGTATATTAAAAACGATTTGTCTAAAAATCTGGATTTATTAAATTAGCAATTTTTTAGTTAAATTTGCTTTAAAAAAGGTTTTAAGACAATCAAATTCTGACAACTTAATAAAAATTTGTTTTACGGAAAAATTTCTTTTCGATCAATAAAATATATAAAATTGAAAGTATGTGAATTAAGTAAAGAATATAATGTAAATAATGTAAAGTATGTAATGTAAATATAAAGTATGTAATGTTAACAATGTAAAGTATGTAATGTAAATAATGTAAAGTATGTAATGTAAATAGTGAAAACAATCTAAACAATGAAAATAATGTAATTTTTATTTCATACATTATATTGATATGCTTAAAACATAGTTTACCTACCATATTGCATTTTTGGTAAAACGCGAATTAGTGCGAGTTTCAACAAAAGCTGAAACATGTATTTTCTTAAATTGACTAAGCATTAAAATATGCAGATTTGACATTTAAATCACAAAAATCTCCCTACAAAAAAAAACCAAAAAAATCAATTTTTTACACAATATCCAGGAAATAAGTATATGTCTGGACATGCGTTGCAAGGTTCTATATACCTTTCATATTATACCAATTTTGTACACGTTGTCTTTACTTCAAGTACAAAATGCATTGAAAAATTTTTTTTTTTGTAAACGGTCCAACTCACGGGATCTCATTGCTAGACACGAAATATTTTAAGAATCATCATAAAAGTTCATTTTTAGGGGTGGACAAAGGAAACTTATTTCGTGAGTCGGTCTAATAAATACATACAAAAATACATACCGTTCATCCCATGAAAGACCATTGAAGCATTATAATTTTTTGAACTCATATTATCCGATTTTCATCATATTGTGAACAGGAATCAATATAGACATTTTCGTTTTTAGATATTTAAAATTTTAAAAACTCGAGACTTTATTCACGTTTTTAATTTTTCAAAAACTTAAAAAAAATATTAAAGCTAGTGAACTTTGGTGACTTACAGTTTCTGAATTGCCTTCTTCAAAAATTAAAAAAGCTTCTCAAAACTGCAACACCGATAACCGAATGAAACGGTTCAAAACCCTGGTTTTATTTGATTCATTTTCGATTCATAGAATAAGAGCCCACAAAAATATCCAAATTTTGTTGACTGTGATTTTTTAATATTTTAATTATAGGAAGGTTTAAACAAGCTTCATTAGTAAAAAATACTTTTTTTTTATAAAAAATCATGAATAAAATTGATATTTTCTATGCATGGTTAAAAAAAACGATTTTGGCACCACGAATTCCCTTATGACACATTTTAGTCTTCGACGCGGATGTTATCCAAAACTTCGAAATAACGTCACTGGCCAAAAGCGGTGAAAAATACAGTATATCGGCCATTCCACGTTAGATCGGCCAAAATTTGAACTTTAGCCTTCCGATTTAAATTATATTTTGCAAGCACAATCTATGTGGGGCCGCTTAAAGATTGCTGTTTTTATTTCTTGAAATTTTTATTCGCTATTTTCTATTTTCGAAAAATACAAAATATGCAAAAAGTGTATAAGTTGGAATATTTGTAGTTCCTTTAATATATATCGGATTATTGTATTTTAAAATGCATTAGAATTATGCACTCCTCTACTTTTATACTGAGGATTAAAATTATTTTCTAGCGTCAAGAATGCATTTTTTATGCAATGTATGTTTAAAATGCATTTTTCTAAAATTTGGCCACCCTCAATTTAAAAAAAACAATGCATATTTGCAAAATATGTAATTTTTTGCCAAAACGTTAGTTTTAAAAAATCAATTTTTTAAACCTTTTATTGAAACACGTGTGGTATTCTTTGTATTCTGATTCAGACTGCGTTTTATTTAATTTTCTAATTAGTATCAAATGTATAAAGGCTTGCCAGATTTAATAACTTAGGTCTAAAGATACTATTGTAACAAGATATGACAGCTCTTCCCCGGATAATTATATCTTTCAACCGCTCAGGCTCCTTTCTAGTGCGTGATGATCTTCGCACAGATTCGAGTGACTGGATATTTTCAGGAGTCATGATAGTTGTTTCGGTGCTGATCGGAGGTTCTGGAAGAAGATTCGTTACCACCGGTGATGTTGGATTAGACGAATTAGCATATTGGTTCGTTGGTGGTTCATTTACCAGGGTCTCTGTTTCGATTGTTGGTCTGACAAGCATTTGCGTAGGCAGTAAGGGTACGTTTGTCGTAGCTGGTGTTCCGTTTTGTACGGTTGCGGTTTTCATAAGCTCGTTGTTTTCAAGGCAGTTGCCAATTCGCCGCATTTGATCTACATGGCGTTTCCATACTCTACCGTCATCGAGTGTAATTTCGTAGTGCAATTTAGTTTCTGAGATTAAACCAAATTTCCAAAATGTCTTGATATTTCCGGTTTATGTATAGAATGTTGTTCTCCAACTGGTAGCATGAGGTCTAATTTGGTTCTTATTTGCCGTCCCAACATAAGGTGTGTTGGCGATTTTCCGGTCACTGGGTGTACTGATCTTCTGTAAGCAAGTAGAATGTTTGTGATTTCTTTTCTCATTTCATGTGGCAACTCTATGAGAGAAAACAAGCAAATTATCAAAGCTCTTAAAAAAAAAATTAAAAAATAATAATAAAGTGTTTTAAAAAATAGATAGTGACTATTATAAAACATAAAATAATAAATTCAAACTGAATAAAGAAAAATATTAAAGAAATAATAAAATAAAAAAAAAATAAAAATATGGCTGAATGCAGTAAATGCAGATCAGCAATAAGAGGTGAAAGTGGCATTTGTTGTAATGGCGTATGCGACAAAGTTTATCATTTTACGAAAAAATGTGCCGGGATTGATCAATATGCGGAAAATATAATTGATGAAGATAATTTCGATATATATATAAATATAAATATAAATTCCTGGGATTCCTAGTTGGAACATAGGCCAGAACTGTAACATTAAAGGAATATAAACATGAATTTGAAAGTTCACTGAAACAAAATGAAATAGAAATTAAAGAATTACTTGAAGCTATAGAAAAGCGATACGATGAGAGATTGAGAAATTGATAATATTCAAATAAAAAATATGTGAAAAAAATGTTCAAGAAGTTAATAAGCTTTATGGAAATGTAAATGAAATAGAAAACAAAAACAAAGATATGTTCAGTACAATTGAAAAGAATAATGCAAATATGTATAATGAAAAAAAGAAAATTGTAAAAGAAACAAATGTCAAACCGAAAAAGACATATACACAAACTGTGACAAATAAAGTAGTGATGCCAGATTTAGCAAAAAATGTCACCTAAATAATAATAAAACCTAAGGAGAAACAAAGTATTGAAAAAACGAAATCTTATTTAAACGAAAAAGTGGACCCAATAAACTTTAAAATAACTAATGTTGAAAACAGAAGAAATGGAACTGTTGTTATTAAAAGCATAGATAATGAAGAAAGAGAGAAAATAAAAGAAGATATACAAAAGGAAATAAGTGAAAATTATGAAGTTAAAGTTCCGAAACAAACTGAAATGCAATTGTTAATAATGGACATGAATTTTAAATTGCAAGAAAATGATTTATTAGAAAAGTTAAGAAAACAAAATGAATTACTAAAAAATAGCAAAATTGAAATAATAAAAATTTTTGAAACAAAAAGGTATAACAGAACAGTATTTAATGCAAAAATAAAAATCGACAATGATGCGTATCCGAAAATATTATCACGCAAGAAGCTTAATGTAGGATGGGATAGATGTACATTAATAAAATAAAGGATCATGTAGTGGACTCCAAGCACTGGATTAGTGCCTATATGGCTAAACGAGAACATATCTCATTTATAATAGTAATTGTTTATAGATCACCAAGCTGTTCTAAAACCGAATTTTGTGATACATTTCAAGAGTTCCTAGATGAAATATGTGAGAAAAGCTGTGCTATTTTAATAGCAGGAGATTTTAATATAGACTGGTATAAAGATTTTTATAAAAATAAATTTGAAAGTATTTTAAATGACAATGGGCTTAAATAAATTATAAATGAATCCACCAGAATAACGCAAACTTCGAAAACATTAATAGACTACATAATAACGAACAATGAAATAATCTCGGCAAAAAATAATATAAACAATAAAATAGCAGACCATAAATGCATAGACATTTTTATTGATTGTGATAGAAATTATCCTGAAAAACAAAATAAATAGAAATTTTTAAATATAATAAGAATAGTTTTAATAATGAAATAAATTCAATATTACAATGTAATGAAATTAATAATCTAAATGACTATGTCCGCGATATTGATAGATGTTTTGAAAATGCAATACAAAAATTTACAATAAAAGAGACAATAAATGAGAAAAGTAATAATAAATGGTTCAATAGCGAACTTAGACTTCTCAAACAAGAAAAAATAAACAAGTACCAAAAAGCATGTGTGTGAAGATAAATTCCATAGTTAAATTCCATTTTATTGAAATTCACCCAGGAATGATAACACTAGTAATTTCTATTCTCTCTCATTCTCAGTCAATTTCACCATCAGCTGTTACATTAAATGTTAAAAAAAATAACAAAACATTAAAAAAAACAATATTTGAGTTTTGTCGCGTAAATGAAATAAAAATTGTGAATTTGTAATAAAGCATTTTTTTAAGAGGAAACGAGATGCGACCTGGTGGATTAGGTAACCACTTGATCCTACTTTATTTCTGCATTCAAAATTTTTCAGGTCTGTGCCATTTTCAATATCATATATTGAAATTTTTTAAATTCTGTTAATTTCATATTTTAAGAGGAAACGAGATCCGACCTGGTGGATTAGGTAACCACTTGATCCTACTTATTGAAATTTTTTAAATTCTGTTACTTTCATATAACACTGTGGCCATATTTTAAGAGGAAACGAGATCCGACCTGGTGGATTAGGTAACCACTTGATCCTACTTTATTGCTGCATTCAAAGTTTTTCAGGTCTGTGCTTAGGGGCCGAGCTATGGGCAATTTTCAATACAACATATTGAAATTTTTTAAATTCTGTTACTTTCATATGAAAGTAATTTCAATATGTGATATTAAAAATGGCCCATAGCTCGGCCCCTGAGCACAGACCTGAAAAACTTTGAATGCAGTAATAAGGTAGGATCAAGTAGTTACCTAATCCACCAGGTCGGATCTCGTTTCCTCTTAAAATATGGCCAGTGTCATATGAAAGTAACAGAATTTAAAAAATTTCAATATGTGATATTGAAAATGGCCCATAGCTCGGCCCCTAAGCACAGACCTGAAAAACTTTGAATGCAGCAATAAAGTAGGATCAAGTGGTTACCTAATCCACCAGGTCGGATCTCGTTTCCTCTTAAAATATGGCCACAGTGTTATATGAAAGTAACAGAATTTAAAAAATTTCAATATGTGATATTGAAAATGGCCCATAGCTCGGCCCCTAAGCACAGACCTGAAAAACTTTGAATGCAGGTAGGATCAAGTGGTTACCTAAGCCACCAGGTCGGATCTCGTTTCCTCTTAACATATGGCCACAGTGTCATATGAAATTAACAGAATTTAAAAAATTTCAATATGTGATATTGAAAATGGCCCATAGCTCGGCCCCTAAGCACAGACCTGAAAAACTTTGAATGCAGTAATAAGGTAGGATCAAGTGGTTACCTAATCCACCAGGTCGGATCTCGTTTCCTCTTAACATATGGCCACAGTGTCATATGAAATTAACAGAATTTAAAAAATTTCAATATGTGATATTGAAAATGGCCCATAGCTCGGCCCCTGAGCACAGACCTGAAAAATTTTGAATGCAGAAATAAAGTAGGATCAAGTGGTTACCTAATCCACCAGGTCGCATCTCGTTTCCTCTTAAAATATGCTTTATTACAAATTCACAATTTTTATTTCATTTACGCGACAAAACACAAATATTGTTTTTTTTAATGTTTTGTTATTTTTTTTTTAACATTTAATGTAACAGCTGATGGTAAAATTGACTGAGAATGAGAGAGAATAGAAATTACTAGTGTTATCATTCCTGGGTGAAATTCAATAAAATGGAATTTAACTATGGAATTTATCTTCACACACATAAAGTTACAACTTATTTAAAACCCTTAAAATTGCTCTCTTTTTATTGAAAAATAAAATATGAATTAATTAATTTATAATTTGCAATATTAATAATGTGATTTACGTTTTATATTAATCTCTTAAAAAATAAATGAATTCCATTTTGGTATTTCGCAAAAAAAAAAAAAAAAGTATTATTTGAATTAAAATTAAACAAACTTTTTGTTTAATATTAAGAATATTAACATCGAAAAAGATGCCTTTAAAACGCAAATAATTTATTTACAACTTTAAATGATGTATTTCCAGACAAAAATAACCTAGTTTCGGTAAGTAGTACCTACATGTGAATGCTCCAAAATAGCGCTTAACCGTCTTTATTTTAAAAGGGGTGCGAGTCCTTTTTCAAAAAAAATTAGATAATGGTGTAGTTCTATAGTATTCAGTGGCTTCTATTTATTGTACAAATTTTTTTTTGTCAACATTTTAAAAACCGCCGAAATTTTAATGGAATTTCTGTGTTGTAAGTTATTTTGAATAGCACGGTTATCCTCCACCTGAAAGTTTTGTCTGTGTCTTATAAACTTTAATAACCAGATTCCAAATCTGCTTTTGGAACTCTTTCAATTCGCAAATTTCGTTACTTTTTTTAAATGCATTTTTTCAAGCACACAGGGAAATAATCAGTTGGCTTTTAGTTATAATTACTTAAAATCAATTGGTTATCATAAAATATAATTGTTATCGTAATATTTGTTATAATAGAAACTAACAAAACATCTTAATTATAAAAAAAAATACTCATTACTAAAAGTTGGTGTAACAGGCAAAAGCGATTGTTTTCCAACTAATACTTGTAAAATTAATATTTGGTATTTTGTTTCCAGAGATACAACCATAAAAAGACATCATAATTAAATAATGTAATTATTATTTAGTGACAATAATCATCAAATTGGAGTTAGAATAATTTGTTTGTATTGAATACTTAAATTTTGTGATTTATCGGTTGAGTCTGTCGGTATATTTTTTTTTATAAACTCGTAATTTTTTTCTTTTCTAATTAAAAGCTCATTTTTAAAACTTATTGGTTAAAGCAAATGTAAATTGGTTTTGAATAACTTGTTAAAAAAAATCAAATAAAAAAAACATTATTTTTCAAAACTACAGGAAAATTTAATTTGAAAATAATAATGAAAAACAATACAAAAAGGTAGTTTAAAATAGTTTTAAATAGCTTGTATAATTATTGTTTTTAATTTGTTTATTTTTACAGTTAAAGCTGAAGAATATTGTTATAGCCTTTATGAACAATACTTAGGAGACTCCCTCTGAAGATAAAGCATAAGTAGAGAAATTGTTGAGATGTTGAAGTTTTTCATTGGAAGCTTTTCTCCGTAAAAATTTAATATTTTAGGAATACTTGTTTAAAAACAAAGAACAAAGACTCTGAAGGTCGAAACAAATATACTGTTTTCCATTTCATTTCCATTCAGGATTAACGCAATCTAAAAGGGTGTAAAGTGCTTCCAAGGGAAAATGTTATCGTTTAAAAATACAAATTTTAAAGTATTCTCTAAATTTGTCTTGGGTTTTGAATAATTTCCTACGTAAAAATAGTTTGTAATACGTATTGTCGTTTGGAGAAGAATTCAAATTTTTTTTTTTTTTTTGTATTTTTACAACTACAACATCAATGTAGCTGCTTATTTTATTTGGACAAATTTTATTTTACAAATTTCAATTTGGCCTCAGCGCCACGAAGGCATTATTGAGGCAAGTTGGCAAATAACTCAAAATTTAAATGTACAAATAACATTTTTTAAAAGTAGCTTATATAATATATTAAAAATGTAATTAATAAAAAGAGAGAGAGAGAAAAATTATATCAAAAGCGTTTCAATTGTATTATATAAGAATTCTTTGCAAGACGTTTTAAAAATGGAAACTCGATCAATTAATTTTAAAGCTGTAGGCAAATTGTTATATTTAATTCCACCAATATAATCAATTCTCTGTTTGGTTGTTTCTAACCTGCATCTAGGAATTCTTAAATTCGTTCTGTTCCGTGTATTGAAATTTATTTGATTTTGCATGAAAGGTATAGTATGGTAACCAATATTATTAATACATTTAAAAACAAACATTAAAACTTGATATTCATGTAACCCATAAATTGGTAATATTGTTTTGCATATTTCTTTATATAATGAAATAGTTGAATACAACAATGGTAAATTGTATACAATTTTTAATGCTTTGTTTTGCATGCATTGAAGCGATTTAAGTGAAACATTGTTTTTATTGTAAGCATATGTTATAGCCAAGTAATTCAAATGAGATTGAATCAAGGATTGATATATCATCAGTTTTGATCTTTTTTCCAATTTGTTCCTTAATTTATATAAAATTCCGATTGCCGGAGCTATCTTTTTTATCACATCACTGATGTACAGATCCCACGATAAATTACTTTGAAGAATAATTCCTAAATACCTTATTGAATGGGTTTCGTGCACAATTTTTCCATCAACATATACATTAAAGTTATTATTACTACTCAAAGAATGTGGTCTAAAGCGAATAAGATTAGTTTTACCAGGATTCAACAGTAATCGATTTAATCTCGCAAATTCAAAAATAAATGATGCATCCCTTTCAATTTGGGTTTTAAGTACCAAATCATGCTTATATGGATACAATACACACACATCATCAGCAAACATACACAGCTGCCCACTTAAGTTCAGGTTTTTAATATCATTTAAATAAATTGAGAATAATAGAGGGCCCAGTCCACTTCCCTGCGGCACACCATATTCGACTGCACCACTAAAACTTTTTGAATTGTTTATATTCACATATTGTCTTCTATTTTTAAAGTAATTTTCAAACAACAAAAGCTCACGACCTTGAATACCATAATTCTTTAACTTTTCCAGCATTATTTGATGATCTACAAGGTCGAAAGCTTTAGTGAAATCAAAAAATATACCAGCAACTCCAGAAAAACCATCATCTAGATCCTTACAAACATTTTTAACAAGGTTAAGAACAGCATCTTCTGTACCACATCCTCGTCTAAATCCAAATTGAAAACTATACAAAAATTTATTTTCTTCCAGGTACACTAACAGTTTATCATACAATATTTTCTCAAAAATTTTATCAATTGCAGATAGAACGGCAATTGGCCGATATTTATCTACAGTAGAAACATTTATTTCCTTTGGTATTGGCACTAATTTGTGAACTTTTAAGGTATAAAAATATCGCATAAAATTGGAGCAATTTCCTCTCGACATTCCTTGACAAATTTCGGTGAAATATTGTCGTAGCCCGGACTTTTATTAGCATTCATACCCAATATTACCTCAATCACTACACTACAATTAATGTTATTAATATTAAAGCAATTCGGAGAGTGGGAAAGCGTCCTCAACAAGTTACAATTGTCACCAGGATAGATTTCAATTCCTCTTTTGAGGTTCTTCACGGTTGTTAGAAAAAAGTTATTAAAACAATCAACTTTAGCTTGATCACTTGTTATTTTTTGCCCCTGAGCATCATAAAGGTGAATCTCATTATTTTTCTTTCGGCCGAGAGTTGTATTTATGAATTTCCAAGATTTTTTGGGTCATTTCCAATATTAGATAAACTGTCAGAATAATAACTATCTCTACATTTTTTAGTAGCAATTTTTATAACTCTACTTATTCGCTTCAAAAAATCTTCTAAGCCCTGTTTGTTTTTAGACTTCCTTCTTTTTCTTAATATTTTCTCTTTTAATTGAATTAATTCTTGAAGATTCTTGTTAATCCATGGAGTAAGTTCAAACCTTAACTGTTTTTTACATTTACTTACTGTCGTTGAATCATTTAAAGCATTTTTCATGCAAGAAACCAAAATATTCGTTAATTCTGAGGCATCAATTAAAGAATAGTTAGTTGGTAAACTATTTTGCAGGATTTCTCTTGCTTTCGTATAATCACAATAAGTCCTCGTTATCTCTGTATATTTAGCATTCATTACATTACTTTCAAACTTGCAACAGACTATATTATGATCTGACAGATTGCATTCAACCGAATCAACATAAATTTTATCCGCAAAGTTGCTGAACACCTGATCAATACTGGTTTTACTCTGGGGCCTCGCTATCAAACTGTGAGCACTATCACAATCATAATTTTGAAACATTGTAAGCAAATCACTGTAATGAGTATTTTGAAAAAAATCTACATTTGAATCACCAACTATAATAATTGGATTACGAGCATGGACACTTAAAACAGAATCAACAATGTTCATAAAATCATATACGTTGCATTTTGGGGAACGATAAAACGAAAAAAGTTTTAAAGGTTTATGATCAACTTTAAAATTGCAAAAAGTAACAATTATGCGTTCTACAAATTTCTCACTTTTGCAAATATCTACATTATAATGAATGTTTTTATTAACATATAACGATGTGCCTCTCTACAACAATGAACATTAGTAAACCCGGGAATTTCGTAAATTTGTGTAATGTCATTACAAAACCATGTTTCTTGAATTGTAATTACATCTGGCAACTTCGGTAAGCTAGCAATTAATTCTTTAAATTGATCGAATTTTCCAATAGACGAAACGCTTCTAATGTTAAAGCTTATTATATTAAAAAAAATTGAATTCAGTTTACAAATATAATTTTTAAAATTTGAAAACTGTTTAAAATATTGATTTTTAATCATAAAAAGTTAAAAAAGAAAAAATATAAAACAAAATAATAACAAATACATATCCTTTTTAGGGGGACACATAAGCTGCACCATCATCGCCATCATCATGAAGTCGGTTTTGCATAAATGGAAAAACAGTATGTGTTTTTAAGTGCCTTGCTAATCTAATATTTTTTCTGAAAAATATCCATAGTATGCAAGAACTAATCTTCAGGATAAACAGCTTAGAATCTTTGATCTTTTAATTTGGATTTTCATAAAATAATTCAGAAGCTGGTTTAATATTAACAATAAGTTCCCAGAATCCGGAAAAAAACCAATATATAAAATTGTTCTTAGAATTTGTGCTCTATTTATGTAAAAAATATCTTGAGAATCTTATATAGGAAAAGTTCTAACAAACAAGTTTTTGTAAGAAAAACATTTTTAAACAGTAACGATTTATCTCCAGAATCTAAGATTGAAAATTTTTCTTCAGAATTCGACAATTTTCTTAAATCTGAAACAAAAAATTTCTTAGAATTTAAATTCTTTTTAATCTAAAAAAAATAGTCCAGTTTCAAGGACTTTTAGCAAAAAAAAAAAACAAAAATTAAAAAAAAAAATCTTAAATGCGATCATTAAATTCACAAGATCTTTGTGTTAAAATTCCATTAAAAACGCATTAGATTTCATTGTTTTTTATATAAAAAAAACGCAGATTCAGTATTTTCTCGGCTTTTAAAAAATTCTATGATCTGTGTTTTTTAGGTAAAACTTTTTCTATTGCAAGTTCAAATAAAAGATTATTGCAAAACACCAAGATACGGCAATTGTTTTCTGTATAACTGTTTTAAATTTCTGACGATTTGTTGTATAAATAAAAATGAGATTCTAAGGATTTTCTCTATCTAAAAAAAAATATTCTAAATAAATACAAGTTTTTTAAATAGGAAACAGTCTTCAAGATGATGCTAAACTAGCAACAAAAATCTTGAATTTTTTAAAATTTTTTTTGATATTAATATTTTTATTAAATAAACTGTATTGTTATATTTTCTTCAAATAACATAAAATATAAAAAATTTAAAAAAAAATTGATGGATATGGTGTACTTCTTTTATAAATTCGATTAGGTTTACTAAATAATTTTTTTCTAATTCGGCTGGGATAATTACATATGTTGATGTTCATCACCAAAAACTAGTCGTTCCAATTGAATCTATAAAAAATATTATATTGGTACATGCAAGAACAAGAATTCGGTTGGCAAAAAATTCGGTTGTAGCAACGAATCTATTTTCTGTGTGCAGCTATTATAATTCTATAAACATGTTACTGATAAATTCATACCTACATTTTAATGGAATACAGGATTTTTTTAAAAACATAAAATATACTTCAATATAAGAATATTCTACAAGATTTTTAATTGTATCTTAAGATTTAAATAGTTCTGTTTAGTTTTCCAATTATTCTGAAACACAACTAAAAACTAATGTTTGAAAATATCTTATTTTTTAAATACAAAATATAACAAAATAAATAAATCAAATAAATTCATCTGGTTTAACCAGTTTTTGAATACTGAGATCAAAAACTTTGTCTTAAAAAAAGTTTAGCCGCATGTTTCAAAATTGATGAAACTTTTCCATGCTGAATCTGCCGATGGTAAAATCTCTTGGTGGACCTTATTTGGGGGGTAGGGATTCAAATTTGAAGTTTTGTTTTGCAATTTTATAAAAAAGCTGTGAGTAGATCGACATCATTTAGGTATCATCGGAAAGGTGTTTTAAGTGTTTACTCTTTCCAAAGAGTAATATATCCCCATTAATTAACCCATTACGAGTCAGTTTAACATTTGGTATTTGTTTAATTTTTTCCTGTTTTTTTTACAACTTTTTTATGAAATCGCAAAACAAAATTTCAACTCTGAACCCCTTCCTCCGGAAAGGGAGGGATATTATATTATTTTTTCCAAAACTTCTATAAAAATAAAAAAAAAAAAAAACTATTAAACATGTGATTAGGATCAATTAACAAAAAAAAAACCTTTTGATTTAGACATCGTGAAGTTTTTGAAGTCGTTTAAATTCGCCTATTTTTTGGCTTAGAGCTCTATTGATATCATAGGTACTCTGTTGTACCCATCCTCTTTTTTGGCCATATACCAACGAAAACTCTGAAAAAATATAGATATAATTAATGATAATGGTTAAAGTCCACAATTTATTGTTGCTTGTACTCACCAACTACGGCTCTGTTTGCTTTTACGTTCAAGACAAGCAACAATACTTCGTTTATATTCGTCTTTTGAATTTGCTAGGTGTTTTTGAAAAGAAAAAAATGTGCAGCAATAAATAATATATGCCAATATTTTTCCTTTGTTATCGCCATGCAATATTTTAAATTATTACGAACAAGTTAAACTGGTGCTTAATTTTTTATTATTATTTTGTTGTTGTTGCAAACAAAAAATCACCGTGTAAATAGACATGATTTTAGGAAACAACTTTAAAAGGGCATTGATGAAAAAGCCTGCAAACAATTGCGTCGTCTAAATTGCCTCATAATAACTGAAAATTGCAACTGACAGTGTTGTTTTTTTTTATCAAAAATAAAAGGTATGTTTAGATGTGTGTGCTAACATCTGACTCATTCCACACACATGCACATCCATGCAAACCTTTTATTGTTGATAAAAAACTTTAACGCTGTCAGTTGCAATTTTCAGTTACTATATGGATGGAATTTTAAGTAATATTTGCTGTCTAGAAATGTTCGCTCTCAGTAACTATGACAACAGCTTAACTCTCATTACGGCCACTAATAACACTAGTCAACAGTCAAAATGTACTCGGGATGCGATAATTTTTTCTGTGTAGATAACCTTGACATGAGCTCGAAAAACGCAATAAAAATTTTTTTTTTCGTTTGGTTTTTGTTTTATTTTTTTTTTTTTAAATTTTAAAAATTTTTTTTTGGTTAATTTGTTTCGTCCGGCATAACTCGGGAACCACTAGCCCGATTTAATTGAATTAAATTTTAAAAAATTTAAAATTACAATTCCCTTAATCTGTTTATATATTGTTTTCCTATACAAGCAACAGTTTCCAAGTTAAAAATGAATATATAAAGGAAAAAACTTATTTTTTGCCTAAAGATTTAAATTTTTTTTTTTTAAAAAATCCATAAAAAATCCCAAATGAAAAAAAATGTCAAATCTTATTACTTTTACGTAAAGTCACATAACCTATGAGCAAAATGAGACAAAGATCATGAAAATCGATGCACGCGTTTCGCTTTTATTCGCAATTGAGTAAAGGTATGAATTTCAAAAATTTGCTCGACATATGCACAACTTTGTCTATGGTAAGGTTTTTTCTTTTTTATTACAAAAAAAATTAAAATTTGTTGGGTGACAAAAATATATGACTTTAAATTAAAAAACAATTCGATATATGTACAAGAAATTATCCTAAGGATATCAACATTAATTAATTATAAAAAAGTTTTAAAAAAAATATCTAAACACAAAAATAAAAACCTTCAAATTAAAAATAATTATGTGCTTTTGTCTTTCTTTTATATTGTTGTGGGTTTGTTTCTCTTATCAGGAACCAGATATAGTGGTTCCTGAGTTATGCCGGACGAAACAAATTAACCAAAAAAAAATTTTTAAAATTAAAAAAAAAAAAAATAAAACAAAAACCAAACGAAAAAAAAATTTTTTATTGCGTTTTTCGAGCTCATGTCAAGGTTATCTACACAGAAAAAATTATCGCATCCGGAGTACATGAAATTTTTTTCATTTTGTTGAGTAGTGTAATTAGCACGATCGTGTACATATACATTTTTGATTATACGAACTAAAAATTAAAAATATTTACAGACAGCGTAATATACGTATTTTTGTTTTTTTTTCAAGTTTTGGATTTAAACTTTGTATGTAATTTGACAGTCGAAAACTTGAAAAAAAACGAAAATACTTATTTTGGGGTTCAGTGAGAAAGTAGTTTTACAATTTTTCTGTGTGAACACTAAAAATCTCGTATTAAATTTGAATATTTTTCTAAAGTTGAAATAACACTTTCACGAAATCTACACCCAGAGAAAACCAGGAATAAGTTTCACCAATTTTCGTCCAATGTAACAATTTCGTTAATATTCATGAAACATTTCATAAACAGCAAGAATTATAAGAATTCATGGTCTCCATGAATTTTTTCTACACAAAAATTATGAAATCCTTACTAATACAAAATATGCTTCATATATAAAATGAAACATTTCATAAATATGATGAAATTGATTTAGTTGTTTATGCAATGTTTCATAAATACTATGAAAAGTTAAATTGGACGAAAATAGATGAAACATGTCATAAATATGATGAAGCTTTTCCTTTGATTGTAGTTAAAAATTAAGTTAAATCCACCCAATCAGAAACTGCCAGTGGTTCAAAAAATAAACCACTGGTTAATCGGGATATTGTAAATAAACTACTGTCAGAACACTTGTTTAAGAAGCTTTAGCAGCGTTCCCAAAAAGCGTTTTGCCAGTAATTGTTTTACAATAATTTCAGTGGTCTACAGAAAAAATCATTGGCAAAGAATTGGCTGAACTACTATGTCAATGTTGGGAAAAGTGTTTTCCTAATGCTATCCAGGTAAAGCATTTATTTTATTATTTTTATGCCGTCTGTTTTATCCATGTCATAACAATACCTGGTAGACTTATTAGAACAATTTTCTCTAGTTTTCAAAAACAATATGACAAAAATTCATACAAAAAGTAAACAGAAACCCCTAGAAAGTCAAATAAAACACCATATTTCTCCCTGATGCCTTTACCTTTTATTGTTATGCCATTGTTTTACTAACATTTTTCCTGCGTAGGAACTTTTCTTTTTTTTGTTTATTTAGTACTATGCTAAAAGTTCTATAAGTGTCACCTACCTGATTCAATTAAAAAAACAAGAGTCATAGAACAATTAAAAAAACAAGAGTCATAGAATTTTCAGGCACTTAAAGCATACTAGGAATTAATATTTTTTTGTTTTTTTTTGAAAGATTCCCAGGGTGAAACTGCCAGTGGTACAAAAAATCAAGCACGGGTATACCATTGGCCAACAGAGGAATTGTAAATTAACTACTGGCATAACACATGCTTAAGACGTTTTAACAGCGTTGTCAAGAAGCGTTTTCTCAGTATTTATTTTACTATAATTTCAGTGGTATTCATAAAAAATCATTTGCAAAGAATTGGCTGAGACCACAATGCCAACGTTGGGAAAACGCGTTTTCCCAGTGTTACCCAATCAGCTGTCGGCTGCCAATCTGGCAGCCAGTGTTCGAATCCCGGCGGGACCAAAAAAATTATACATGAACTTTTTTTTACTTTTGTTTTGGAAAACAAATTTTTAGACCACCTATTGGTCAACATTTTGCCAACGTTGGAAATTTTGTTTCCCCAGTGCTTGTCCGACTCTTTTTAAACAGAAGGACCATTTGTCTAATGATTATATTATTTTGGGATTGGGAAAGCACTTGTTGCCAGCACTTTTACCACTTGCTAAAGTGTCTTACCAGCGGTGGTCCGTTTGTCTATTGCTGACTGGGCTCTTATAGAATTTTTAAGTTAAATTTTTCAACTTTTAAGGCAAGGTGGCTATTGAAGTACTACATGAATCAATTTTTCAGACCTTTAAATAAAAGTTAGTAAAAATATTAGTAGATCAGCTTTCAATCTTCAATTTTAGTAAACAGTTATTTTTTAGTAACATTTTTTGCTATTCTTAGTTTACAAATTACTAAATTTTTTACCAATTTTGGTTGTTAATTTAACTAATTTATTTTGACTAACCCGATTTGCTAAAATTAGCAAATAAATTTAATAATTATGGGATTTTTTTAAAGCTAAAAATTATTTGATAGGGAAAAAAAGTGAATGCACTTTAATATTAACTCAGGGAAAAAAGTTTCATCACGTATTGATGAAAATGTTTTATAAATCGTTTGTCATCAATTATTCATCATATTTTTTAAGTTTTCACATACAAATTTAAGAGAAATATTTCAAAGATAATCATAATTTCGTCAAACGACTAAACGAAATCTACACGATTGGACAAATCTCTAAATATCAATTGAAATTCCGAATATCTATTTCAATTCAAAAACCATAGATTGAAATTTGGATTTTCTATTTGAAATTACAAATATATCATTTATTGTTCGGGTTCTTTTCGAAACTAAAAAATAATTTTTAATTTTCAATTATGTTTCCTGAATTTTAAACAGATGTTTCTGAATTACAATTGGTTTCTAAATTTAAAATGTAAAATCAAAATTTTTTTTCTGAATTTGAATGGAAACTGAACTTTTTGTCCGTTTCATACATGCTTGATACATATCGATGCCTTACTTCCTCAACCTCGTAACATAAAAAAATACGGTTTTGACTTTTTAAACGATTGCTATTTTTGTGTTCTATTACTCAATATGTTGTCTCAATTCTGTAAATACTAATAAAATATATTTTCGTATCTCACTCACTCTTATTTTCATAACTGCGTCAAACTTTTATCTTAATATGTGCAGTTGTTAAACAGTTAAGAATTTTAAAAATTTCGTCTTTGCGTAAATTAAGTCGCGAATTTTAAAATATTTTATGGATTGCAACAATGATAAGGTTGAAAAGGCAACGTACAAATGCTTCTTAGACGCAGTACACAAGGCCAATATTAGTATATATTAGTATTTACGTATAAAAATAAAAACGTCCCAGAAGATGAATATCAACTTCACATAACAAGTAAGGAGCGCGCCAGGAAAGAAAAAGCCGAAGACAAGGAACGTTGTTCAAGAGGTGATATTCAAATGTTAAGGGTGGACTTGCAAGCAGTGCAAACAATTCCTCTACTTTCAACTGGAGCAAATTACTTTAAAACAAAACTGTGTGTGCACCAATTCACAATTTATAACGAATTTGACAAAAATGTTGCTTGCTACGTACGGCATGAAGCTGAAGGCGGCATGAACTCGAATGTATTTACCTCTTGCTTGCTGGACTATTTACAGAATTTGGAAGACAAATCAAAGCCTATAATAATTTACAGCGACGGGTGCTGTGCCCAAAATCGTAATACGACACTTGCGAATGCCTTGCAACATTATGCAAATACCCACCAAGCAGAAATTCAGCACACACTCAAATGGAGTGCGATTCTGTGCACGCCTCCATAGAGCGAAAGAAGAAAGGAAGAGAACTATATGCGCCAGCTGATTTCAATATGGTTATAAAACAATCCAGATTGTTGCAACCGTATAAAGTACATTATTTAATTCATAAATTTTTCCTAGATTTCTCTTCACTCGATTACTTATAATCAATTCGACCAGGCACAAAAAAAAGACGACCCATGCGTTATAAATTTACGAGCTCTCAAATATACCTTTAATGAAGGATTTCAATACAAATTATGTTTTGATGAAGAGTGGCAACTATTACATCATCGTAAATTGCGGCCACAAGTGCAGCACAATGATAACATTTCACCGGGTCTCTACAATTAACAACTATCTATTTCAAAAAGAAAATATGACGACTTGCAAGATTTAAAACGTATAATTCCAGCCGATTATCATTCATTTTATGATAATTTGCCACACCAATGATATTATTAATTTAATATGAATTCTTTTTTTATGCTTTAAAATATTGTTTTCATTGGATAATTTTGGTATAACGGCGTTATTTGTTTGTATAGCTATGAGTGCAACAAACGAGTAACTTATTCATCAAGTACCAAGAATTAAAATTACTGTTAATATAGCAAACTCGTATCACAATAAATGCGTTTTATGCTAAAACTAAAAAAGATTAGTATATTATTACTACTAATATACGTAGATGTAATCAATTCCTTTAAACTTTTACCCAAACACCGAAGTATAAAAAGATGAACCGTTTTTTCCTCTCCTGAAAAGTTGTATTTTTAAGATGCGAGGTTGAGAAAGTAAGTCATCGATATGTTAGTTGTTATGTGAAATGGCAATATTTTGAATAGAAGACAAAAACACAATTTATTGTACATTTTTGCAATCTAGTTCTTTGAGTAAGAGCTCTTTCTAATTCAATTGATCTCCACAAATTAGGTCGCCTCTTATACTTCAATCGATCTTTGACAATTTCTTATAAATTGCATTTAAACTCCTTAATAATTGCCTAAACACCGAAGTATAAAAAGATGAACCGTTTTTTTTCCTCTCCTGAAAAGTTGTATTTTTAAGATACGAGGTTGAGAAAGTAAGTCATCGATATGTTAGTTGTTATGTGAAATGGCAATATTTTGAATAGAAGACAAAAACACAATTTATTGTACATTTTTGCAATCTAGTTCTTTGAGTAAGCGCTCTTTCTAATTTAATTGATCTCAACAAACTAGGTCGCCTCTTATACTTCAATCGATCTTTGACAATTTCTTATACATTGCATTTAAACTCCTTAATAATTGCATTTAAACTTTTACCCAAACACCGAAGTATAAAAAGATGAACCGTTTTTTTCCTCTCCTGAAAAGTTGTATTTTTAAGATACGAGGTTAGTTGTTATGTGAAATGGCAATATTTTGAATAGAAGACAAAAACACAATTTATTGTACATTTTTGCAATCTAGTTCTTTGAGTAAGCGCTCTTTCTAATTCAATTGATCTCAACAAATTAGGTCGCCTCTTATACTTCAATCGATCTTTGACAATTTCTTATAAATTGCATTTAAACTCCTTAATAATTGCATTTAAACTTTTACCCAAACACCGAAGTATAAAAAGATGAACCGTTTTTTTTCCTCTCCTGAAAAGTTGTATTTTTAAGATACGAGGTTGAGAAAGTAAGTCATCGATATGTTAGTTGTTATGTGAAATGGCAATATTTTGAATAGAAGACAAAAACACAATTTATTGTACATTTTTGCAATCTTGTTCTTTGATTAAGCGCTCTTTCTAATTCAATTGATCTCAACAAACTAGTTCGCTTCAATCTACTTCTATCTTCAATCGATCTTTGACAATTTCGTTCAATATTTGTCCAGATCGATTGTTTGATAAAATTTAAGCGAACTATTTGTATTTGATATTTCGTCTATATTGCTATTAATTAATAACGAAGAAGGTCGAACAAATTTAAATTTCAATAATAAAAATTATATAAAACATAATAAAAAATAAAATTATATTTTTATAAAAATAAAGAAAAATTGGCTTGTAAAACCAACATATGTTGTATATATTTGGGTGCCAAATATTAAGAGATAAAAATTGTGCCATAAGTAAAACAACGAAATAAACTAAAATATATAGATGGCGAACTAGGTCATTTCGTTCAATTGGGAGAGTAGTTTAATTGAACTAGTTCGATCACGAATACCACAAGTCTAATCTATTTTGTTTGTGTTCTAGGTAGAAACATGCAATATATTCTTCCCACTCTCAAAATATCTAAACTGATTTTGAAGAAATTCCAAGAAAGAAAAAACACATTAGTCGCGTATATTTATTTGACAAACAGGAATGTAAGCGTAAAGTGAAAATTATAAATTTACAAGCCGGCTAAAGCCGGGCTTGCCCGGAGTGCACCTACACGCAGAGAAAAGGTATGATTGAAGATAATTATGGACACAAAATTATCATACTTTGATTCTAATTATCATATACATGACTCTGGATGATCATATTACGATTACCGAAGGCGATTTTATCGTCATTTAGGATCATAATATGATTGCTACGAATTGTAGTCATAACACGATTCTTTTAAACTATTATAAAACGATGCTCTATTTTCGGCTGGCAACTTAAGTTGCCAATGGGCATTAATAGGCATTTATTTATTTATTTATTTAATTTAAGTCTACGGAATAAATCCTTACAGACTATTAACATAATAATTACAAAATTATAAATTAATATAAGTACAATATTTTTTTTTTTTTTTTTTTTTTTTTTAAATAGTAGAATTTAAAAACAAAATGATGTTGCGTTTAATAATATTAACATTTGAAGAAAAATCTAACAAATTATAAAGATTATTAAAATCATTACACATTCTTATAAACGGATCAGCATCAGCATACATTTGACGATAGAATGGAGTATATAATGGAGTATAATTACGTGTTGATCTTGGAGGAACGAAAAGTACAAAATTTTCTAACAGGAAATCGGAGCATATATCACCATTAATCAAATTTAATAAAAATGTAACGTTTAGCATTGTCCTTCTACTTTTCAGAGTGGGAAGCTTAACGAGGTTTAGTCTGGTTGTATATGAAGGTAGATTATTAATGGTATTAGGGTAGGTGCTTCGTAAGCAGAACAGCAAAAATTGTTTTTGCACTGATTCAATTTTTCCAATTTGAACAATGGATAATGGATCCCAAATCGCAGATCCATATTCCAAAATTGGTCTCACAAGCGATGTATATAATTGTTTTGTTACATTGGAATCTGTAAATTCCTTAGCCCATCGTTTTATAAAAGCTAAGGTGCCACGAGCTTTATTAATCGTCAATAAAATATGCCGTTTAAAATCCAATTTTGGGTCTAAGAGAATACCCAAATCTAGAATATTATCTACTAATTCCAACTGAAAACCACCCAAAGAGTAAACACCAAAAGATTCTGTAATGGGTTAAAGTTTTTCTGAGTAGCCGGCCTGCGGCCGGACTCTGTGGTATGTCCGAAGCAGGCTTCGCTGAGTAAAAATTTCTGCAAATCTGTAAAATAAAATAGGTGATACTTTATTGTATTGTCCAATAAAAATTACATTTTGAACTTTAACGTAAAAAACGTCTTATCTACGCTAACAACCTTGTGGGCATTGTCCGCTAGTATAAAATATGTGTTCCTTGATGTACAGACTAATTAACTACTTTTTGAAATAAAAACATAGTTAAAATGGGGTCCAAATATTAATAAGTGCCGCCTAATCTCCCAGCTTCAACAACAACAGCTTGGAACTTCAAATTTGGTATGAAGGTTCCGTCCCCGGCGTAGGCACAATTCTCGGAAACATTACTTTTGGAAATAATTAAAAGGTTGCACAAAAAAAATAAAAAGTATTTTGCTTAACGTTCTGCTTAAACCTCTACGCTAGAAATCTGAAATTTCAAATACATAAAGAGAATACATTCCGTCGTAGTAACCGTATTTGGGTAATAGCTATCGGATTTTTCGGTAGTTATCACCAAATTTCTGTTGAAGCAATCGAAATTTTATTGTCGTGTCAGAATGACTGTAACTTCAACAGAAAGATTTTCATCACAATCTAATGATTCAGTTGTCGCGATGGAATCTTTTGATTGTGTTAAAAATTATTCGATTGAAGCAACGGATTGTCCCAACTACAACGGTAGCCACGACCGAGTATGTTTTCTGGGTGTAGAGTATGTGCTAATGAAGTTTTTGGAATTTTAAACAAAAACTTAATAAAAATGTGGTACAAAGACAAAAGTGGCTCCTTAATCACCCAGTCGAAGCTGCTGAAGCTTGGAACACAAATTGTGGCATGTAGGTTCCTCCTGCATCGTAGGTGATTGTTGGAAATTGTTACGATAAAAAATATACATCTTATCTTTCTGCTTAAACCTCTTCTGCTAGAAATCTGTAATTTCAAATAGAGTAATGGCTAATGCACTTAAAATATACTTTTTGGAATTCCCAATAAAAACTCAATGAAAATGTGGTACAAAGAAAAACATGTCCCCTTAATCACCATGACCAAGCCGCTGCAGCTAGGAACTTGAAATTTGGCATGTAGGTTCATCCCCTCGCATATACATCCACTAAGATGGGATTTTTTAAATGTTTACGGGGAAAAGTCTCCTTTTGTCCAAAACACTTCAGGTAATTCACTGAAGAAAACTTTTTGGAATTTATCATAAAACCATAGTAATATAGGGCTCAAAAGGGATAAATGGCCATTAATCACAAAGTTCAAACCACTGGAGCTAGGAACTTGGAATAAAGCAAATAATTTAAATGTTTAATTATTAAGATGAAATCTTAATATATTCCGATATTAAAAACTACCATTAACGGCGTCTAGGATTTTTAAGATATAGAGGATTGTGAATATTTAGAAGTTATGGGTATAGAAAGGAGTAAATTTCTTTACAACTCTGAAAGAAATTTACATATTCACTTAAAACTTGTAGATTTTAACTGCAGCAAAATTATTTACTCTTTCAAACAAATGAAAACAAAAGCATGAAATTGGGAACCTGTAAAAAATATTTGGTCCTGGGCAACCAATGAACACAAAAGCACGAAATTTTGGAACCTGTAAACAAAATTTGGTCCTAGACGATTTTTATCTCCCAATCCTAAATTTATTTTTTAAATTTTTCACTTTTCAATTTTAAGAGGACATCTTCATTATGAGCCTTCTAGATTTCGATTTTTTTTTTGCGTAAATGGATAGTAGAAACATTTTCACAAAAACTGTTATGCTAAAAATTCAAAACGAAATTTCATGTATTTCCAAAACAAGAAATCTATTAAATGTGTTTTAAATCAAGTTGACTATTTTTGAACCAATTTTTTATTTAAAAACTGACTTAAGCATATATTTAAGTTACCCTTATTTAATAAAATAGTAGAAATTCCCAGTGGTTTAACCATTTTTAAGTGTTATTTTTCCAAACTATTTTCTAGAATTTATTTGTTAAAATTTATTGTTAAAATATGATATTACCTGGTAAATGGCTCCATCAGCTTATCTGACGTTTTCAAGACGGCGCTATTTTTTTTTTTTTCTGATTTTAGAATATGATCCATAGCTTAAAAACTGAGAAAGTTAAAGCAAAATAGACGTACATTTGTATTACTCCTAGCTTCACCATACGCCAGTGCTAATAACATCCCTATCCGAAATTGGACCTTGGTGGGGACCATTACCTCGTAGTTTTTTCCAAAAATATTCTATTTTATAAAACGGACAAAATGTTCTAAATAAATATGAACCAGGTCTGGGAAAGCTTCCGCGACCCTTAACCTCCTACAAACAGCCCACAACTGAAATGTAATGACGCAAATGAAAGACAAAATTTTAATTATTATATTTCACATCAATGTAGCATTGTTTTTAGCTTGAATAAAAATTGTGTGTAAATTAGAAGTAGAAATAAGACTGTAGATGTACTTATTTTGTACTTTAATTAAGAATTGTAAAAATTAACAAAAATACTTTTTTTGCGCCAAAAAAAACAGGAATACATTTTGTTAAATGTAATAAATTTTTCTGTTGAGCTAACAGATATATTGAGATTGAGTATAGGTTTTTGAACTTCAATTTAGATTAAAATTGCTTTACGAAAAATAATTTTTGAGAACAATGCTAATGAAAATTAAAAAATACATACAATGTGAATGAAGTTTTTGAGTTCAAAAGACTATTATTTTGGAACTACTTGAAATATTGAAATTTAAATATAATATTTTTGTGAAAAAATGGTATCTATTTATGCAAAAACTTTTTCGATGTCTTAAAGGCAAACATTTAAATATTTTAGGGGCTGTTTTTAACATTCTATCCTCTTCATCTCCGAATTCCTAATTAGCCCTTCGCAGTGCGCATGTTTTATAAAATTTAACATTTCGACGATAAAATAATCAATCAGACTGTAGGATGCATTTTATACCCCTTTGTTTCCCCGATCTTATAAAATTTTTCAAAAACCAAACTTTTACTGATCTGACCATTTTGGAAACAACTTACGTTTTAAGTTTCAAATTTAGCTTAACATTTTGATTAAGATGAACACTTCTTAAACATTTTAAAACCCGGTAATACCATGTTTTCAGTGGAAAATTCAATAAGTGCATTTTCAGTGTATTAGCCCACATCACAGAAAACCTATATTTCTACTTTTTAGCCAATGGTCGTAAAATGGAACTCTTTACTCGTTTCTACGCCTTCCAGTAATATATTAAAGGTCTCCTTTTAGTGGAGGTCTTCACTTGGGCCATTTTTAATTAGTAAGTACTTTTTTGTTTGAAGAACTTTTTTGGAAATAACCCATCGTGCCATGATCATGAAAATTAATATAACATGAAAATTGTTATATGTATTCTTCAAATTTTTACAACCCGTTATTTTTTTGAAAAGTACAGCTACTTTAAAAAAAAAGCCATAACATTTTTTTAAAATCCGATATTTTTTTTTTAAACAACAGTTACTTTTTTTAAACCCGTTATTTTTTTGAAAAATGTCGTTACTTAAAAAACAAAAACCGTTAGTTGTTGATTAAACCGTTACTTTAAAAAAACCGTTACTTTTATTTGTTAAAAAAGTAACGGTTACTTTTTTAAAAATACCGTTACCTTTTTTGCAAAAACGGAAGACTTTTCCACTTTTTGGCACTCTATTGGAATATTGGAAAATCCCTTGTAAATTTCAAGTTCCTAAGTCCAGGGGTGATGTTGAGCGATGCTGGGCGATGTTGAGTCCTTTATATATATAGATTATTTATATACATTAATATGAAAAAAATATACACGAAATATTTTAACCTCTATTTGTAGTCTAAGATTTTAACACGATAAGTGTAAAATACCACTAAAATAATGTTTTAACGGGAAAAAGTGTAAAAAATTAGAACGTAGTTATAACAAAATTATATTTGTAGAAAATTTGGTAGAATTCTGGTTAAACGAATTAGAGGACGTCAAGGTTGTTCGTTAAATCGAGATATTCGTTAAACAACAAAGCGAATAAAAAACAAAACTATGCAATTATTATTAATATTTTTTAAATTTATATATTTTTGTTATTTTCGTTCGACTTGTTTGTTCAAGCGTTACTTCAGTGTGAAAAGTTTGACATTCGTTGAACCGGGAATTTTTTTCATTTAGTGTTGTTTTTTTCATTTTTTTTTTAAATTTTAAATACAAAAAAAAAAAAAAATTGTGAAAAGTGACTTCAAAAATTATAAATTTTTTTGGAAAAAGTAATTTTTTCAAACTGTAATTTAATTTTTGAAAAAATGTATTTTTTCGGTATTTTTTTGAAGTTGCTACTTTTTTAAAACAAGTAAATTTTTTTTGATACTTTTTTTTGGAAAAGCTAAAAAATTTTCGCTAATTTTATTTTTTTTTTTGAAAAATGGAAGTTTTTTTTTGAAAATGTACTTCTTTTTGAAAAAGTACTGTTTTGAAATTGGTACTTTTTTAGAAAAATTAAATTTGTTTGGTACTTTTTTTGGAAGACACTTTTTGTTGTTTTTTTTGGAAGATACTTTAGGTTGGAAATGGAATTTTTTTAGGAAAATGTATTTTTTACGGAAAAATTACTGTTTTTAGTATTTTTTTATGGAAAAAGTACTTTTTGAAATTGGTATTTCTTTTAGAAAAATTTATTTATTTTCTTTTTTGCTTGGAAATTGTATCTTTTTTTATAAAAGGTGTTTTTTTTTGGGAAGAAGCACTTTTTTGAAATTGGTACTTATTTTGAAAATAAAATTTGGTTGTAAATTTTTTTTTTTGGTAAAGGTACTTTTTCGGTATTTTTTTGGAAAAGGTACTTTTTTCGGTACTCTTTTTTGGAAGATACAGAAAGTACTTTTTAAAATTGCTACATTTTTAGAAAAATTTAATATTTTTGGTACTTTTTGTTTGCAAAAATGGAAATTTTTTTATAAAAGGTAATTTTTTTTGGAAAGAGTACATATTTTAAATTGTTACTTTTTTTTGAAAAGTTTATTTTTTTTGTACTTTTTTGGAAAAAGTACATTTTTGGAAAAAAAATACTTTTTTTTGGAAAAGATATTTTTTTGGAAAATGTACTTTTTTAGAAAAATTAATTTTTGTTTGTATTTTTTTAAAATACTTTTTGGTACTTTTTTTGAAAAAGGAACATTTTTGGTACCTCCTTTTTTGGAAAAAGAAATTTTTTTGGTACTTTTTTTTTGGAAATTGGTGCTTTTGTAGAAAAATAATTTTTTTTTTTTATATTTTTTTTTGTTTTTTGTAGTTTTTTTTTGAAAAGGGAACTTTTTCGTTACTTTTTTTTTGGAAAAAATACTTATTTTTTGGAAAAAGGTACTTATTTAGGGAAAAAGTACTATTTTGAAATTGGTACGTTTTTAGATAAAGAAAATTTTTTTGGTACTTTTTTACAACAGTTTTTGGTACTTTTTTCTGAAAAGGGTACATTTTTTGGTACTTTTTTCGGCAATTATTTTATTTGAAAATTTCGGTACTTTTTTTGGAAAGGGACATTTTTGAAAATGGGACTTTTTTATAAATAAATTTAATTTTTTGGTACTTTTTTGCCAATAGTTTTGGTACTTTTTTGGTAAAAAGGAAAATTTGTTGGTACTTTTTTTTTGAAAATGAACTTTTCTCTTTTAAAATGTACTTTTTTCTGAAAAGGGTAAAATTATTGGTACTTTTTTTTGGAAAAGGAACTATTTTCTGTAATTATTTTTTTTGGAAAGGGACATTTTTGAAATTGGTACTTTTTTAAAAAATTTTATTTTTTGGTACTTTTTTTGCCAATAGTTTTGGTACTTTTTTTGAGAATTAACGTTTTTGGTACTTTTTTTTGGAAAATGTACTTTTGTTTTGAAGAAGGTACTTTTTTCGAAAAAGGAAGTTATTTAGGGAAAAAGTACTGTTTTGAAATTGGTACTTTTTTAGAAAAAGAAAAATTTGTGGTACCTTTTTCGAATAGTTTTTTGTACTTTTTTTCGAAAAAGGGTACATTTTTGGTACTTTTTTTGAAATAGGCTTTTTTCGGTAAGTATTTTTTTTTTGAAAATTTCAGTACTTTTTTTTGGAAAGGGACATTTTTGAAATTGATACATTTTTAGGAAATTAATTTGTTTGGTACTTTTATTTTGCATAAGGACTTTTTTCGGTAATTATTTTTTTTTTGTAAATTTCGGTACTATTTTTTGGAAATTGACATTTTTGAAATTAGTACTTTTTTAAAATATTTAATTTTTTTGGTACTTTTTTGCCAATAGTTTGGTACTTTTTTTTGGTAAAAAGAAAAATTTTTTGGTACTTTTTTTTTTTGAAAATGAACATTTTCATTACTTTTTCTCTTGGAAAATGTACTTTTTTTTTGGTACGTTTTTCTGAAAAGGGTACACTTTTTTGTACTTTTTTTGGGAAAGGGACTTTTTTCGGTAATTGTTTTCTTTGAAAATTTCAGTACTTTTTTTGGTAAGGGATATTTTTGAAATTGGTACTTTTTTAGAAAATTTAATTTTTTTGGTACTTTTTTGTCAATAGTTTTGGTACTTTTTTTTGGTAAAAATAAAAATTTTTAGGTACTTTTTTTTTTTGAAAATTAACGTTTTTGGTACCTTTTCACTTGGAAAAAGTACTTTTTTAAAATGTTTTTCGGTAATTTTTTTTTGAAGAAGGTACTTTTTTTGGGACTACGTTTTCGGTACTTTTTTTTTTTTGGAAAAAGGTACTTTTTTTTTTGGAAAAATGGACACTATTTTCCGAAAAAGGAGGATTTGTCCACTTTTTGGCCTTCTCCGAAAGAATATCCAAAAATCGCTTAGTGGAGGTCTAAGTCGGAGGAGGAACATATGTACCAAATTTCAAGTTCCTAGGTCTAGAGGTCTTGGCTGGGAAAAAATGGACATTATTTTCCGAAAAAGGAGGAGTTTTTAAACTTTTTGGTCTTGTCCGTTGAAATATCAAAAAATCTCTTCTTAGTGGAGGTCTAAGTCGGAGGAGGAACATATGTACCAAATTTCAAGTTCCTAGGTCCAGAGGTCTTGGCTGTGCGATGTTGAATCACTCAGCCCTCAGTCACTCAGTCACTCAATATCTCAGTCACTCAGTTACGCCACTCTTATATAGTTATAGATGTACATATTGTTTTTAAGACATTTTTCATACTTAATTTCTTATCTTGTATATTATTTTTCAAGAAAATTAGTTAAGCATAAACATATTCGTGTATGTGCCAGAAAACGAAACAGCAAAAGTAAAACGAGTTTACAAAATTAGGTGTGCCAGATTCCGATATCGCAATTTTTTTGCTCGTTTTAAATCGAGCAGTTGTACTTGGTCGAAAGTAAATAGAATGTAGATTTTTTCTTAGAAAGGTTTGTTAAATAATAAAAACAACACTTGGTATTCAAAATTTGAAATGTTTTTTTTTTATTTTAAGTCAAAAAGCAATCTTTTAATAGCTTCTTCAATTTAAAACAAGACTTTTAAAAATCTCTTAATATTTCATGTATTTTTACATAAATCTGTGGCAATGAAATAAAATGAATTTTTTTTAAACAAAGTTTTAGTCTAACCATTAAAAAAACACTTTGAACTGAGCATGAACAATGTAAATTAATTTTTTTATCATGCACATAAATAATTTATTATTAACTTTTATTAAAAACTGTCTTAAAAAAAATATTTCTTGAAAATAACACTTCTTTTTACAAATCGCAAATTTACTTAAAGTCTTCTTCTTCTTTTATAATGATGTTCGAAAAATCTAGAGTTACCGAAGTTCACAAACTTTAATAAGTCAAGTTTTTTTTTGCATTTTTTTATTTAATAACAACAACAACAAATTAACAATTAGAATGTATGTAAAAATAAATAGCAAATATGTTTTTAGTTTGTTTGTTAAAAATAAACACATAAAAACTATTGATTTAGTTGCAAAATGATTGCAATAATTTAATATGGCAGCCCTAGATTTTAATGACATATGTTTTTAAAAACATTTGCATGTCGTGTCA
Source organism: Delia radicum (assembly GCA_021234595.1). NCBI lineage: Eukaryota > Metazoa > Arthropoda > Insecta > Diptera > Anthomyiidae > Delia > Delia radicum. Next base: position 186,180,362 of record CM037853.1, read on the forward strand.
GGGATGGTAAAGTTGGTACTATAGTACTTTTTGTTGTAGTATTTGAAAAGTACCATCGTGATACTTTATTTACAAACTTTTGTTTATGAGAACACCCTAATAAGAGATAAAACTAATAACGAAATTGTTTGCCCATACATTTTGTATGAATAGCAAAAATCCGCTAGAATGCTGACTAAAACTTCGTCATAATAGAATTCTATTTTAAGCTAAATCTTTTGGCAAAATTCATTTTAAAAAACAAAACGGAATGTCAAAAAAAAATTTAAATTTTCGATAGAAAACCCTTGTAAATATATTACAAAAAAGCAGGTGTCACTTACACTTAAACAACATCGGCCAAGTTTTGCTTTAGATGCGGTTCACAATAAAAGCTTATAGCAAATCTATTTTCCCATACAATTTTTACTAAAATTTCCCATACAGAGTGTACAGTTTCGATTTTAGTTTTAGCTGTTGTTGTGAACAAGCTCTTAAATAAATAATAAATAAATTTTCATAACGATTTGGTTTGTTAATTTGTTTAGTACTGTTGGGGATAAAAAGTACTATTTTGAAAATTGAATTCACCATCTCTGTGTTGTGTACAACCAAAAAAAAAAAAACAGATAAAAGGATGGCGACAAGTTTTGAAAAAAAACCATAACAATTTACTGCATCTTCTTTTTATTTTTTGTTGGCCCACGCAGCCGTAAATAAACATAAATTAAAACAAAAACACCAAGCATTTTTTGTATAATTTTTTTTGTTTACAGCTTTTTTCCTTTTTTATACAATACAACAGCTGCTTAAAATTACGTTTACAAGCTTTTGACATTTAAAATTTTTTTTTCGAACAAAACTTCGAATATACCAAAACGTACGTTTTAAGGAACACCAATTTCTACATGATTCGTTTTCAAAAAAGTTTGCTATTTAAAAACGACTCGATATCCAGCACATAGCCGATTTTATTATTTAATTTGTAAATAAAAAGAATAAAAATCGCAAATAATTAAATTTTAATAAGTTGAATAGTTTACCGATTTCAAATACACGCAAAATCGTAGTTATTTCACTAGAGTTTGCAACACTCTTTTAGTTTCTGTGGTAATAAAAGTGCACATGTGGATTTAAATAAACCTTATCGAAAAAGGACAACTAAACTATTATTTTTGTAAATAATTAAATTTTCAATAAGTATAAGTGTCATTAAACTATCATTTTAAAGTTGTGTGTGATTTTTTTTTAAGAAAGCAATTCAATTACAAGAAAAAGTTCAAGACAAGACAAGCAAAACAAAAATTTTGTCTTTACTTTTATTTGTTTTCTTATAATACATTTTTATAAAGGGCCCGCCATCTAACATTTTTTTTCAACTAGTGCTTATTTCGTGAATGGTAACACTTAGCTCATGTCTGATTTGACAGATAATTAGTTTTATCCTTCCGTTGAACGAATATGGTCCGTATGTTCGTTATCTTGTGAAAAAAGTGAAAGAAACTGGCATCCTCATCGATAAACCAAAGCGTGAAAAGCCAAAAACAGTGCGTACGCCCGAGAATATTGCTGCTGTGGCAGAAAGTGTGCGTGAAGCGCCATCAACATCAATTCACCGTTGTTCTCAACAATTGAACATTTCGGAGACATCATTGAGACGAATTTTGCATAAAGACCTTGGTATGACGCCATACAAAGTCCAATTGGTTCAGGAGTTCAAAAAAAAAAAGTTATTTGGCGGACCCTTTATTAAAAAGCTTTAATTTTATTATAAATAAAATGTCAATTTAATTTACAAACCTACATTTCTTTTTTTATTTAATGGGGGGCATATAACAAAAATAAAAAAACACGAGTTTTCAATTAAAACTACCATTGTTTTCTTCTCAAGTTTCAATTAAAGTTTTATTAATTTAACTAAACTTTTTAATTGAGGTTGTAAAGAAAAACAATAACTCTTTTAATTGATATTATGATTATTTTAATTGAAAGAGTTTTAATAAACTGTTAATACTATCATTTCAGTGGTAGGTGCAAAATCAATTAAAATATTAATTGATTCAATAAAATTTTTTATTGAAACCCGTTTTTAGTTTTTTCTGTGTATGCATGTATTTTGTTTTTTGTATTACAAATATTTTGTTATTTTACAGGGACCGTAACGGTTATAAGTGATATCAAAAAAGTTCCTTTATAACAGTTATTTTGTGGCTTAAAAAGAAAAAAAAACATCCGAAACAGTTATTTTTCAACGTAAAAATAAAAGATCGGATGAAACTCTTAAGAAGAGAGTTTTATTTCGCCTTCATTAAATAAAACTCTTTTGAGGAGTTTTATTTTTTCCGTCTAAATTAAAACTCATTTGAGGAGTTTTATTTTAAAACTCATTTGAGGAGTTTTATTTTAAAACTCATTTGAGGAGTTTTATTTTTCAGTCAGAGAATAAAACTCATTTTATGTAGATTGACACTCAAAGCTTGCCGCTTGCCAGATCATTACAATTTGTAAGGCAGTGTAATCTTATCACTTGCATTGCAATTGAAAAAATCGTCATTAAAATGAAAACATGTGGGTTTTTAATTTGTTATTGTTGGATTCCTATTATTAAATGGTTGTTGTTTTATTTCTTAAATGTGTATGTAGATATGGAACAAGAAAGCGAAGGAAGTGATAATGAGTATGAAAAAAAGCTTTCTATGTCGATTGATAAACCTCTTTTTGAGTTCTGGGAGGCTAAAAGAATACACTATCCGTACTTGTATACATTGGCAAAAACTATACAGTGTGTACCTGCAACCCAGGTAAGCGCTAAAAGAGCATTCTCTGCTCTTAAATTGGTATTGAGCGACCTGCGTTCAAATCTTTCCGCAGAAAATTTGGAAAAAGTAATGTTCGTTAAATTAAATAAATAAATTAGTGCACACATTATAGCAAATAAAGTCAATAAAAAAAGAAGAAAATAAACAACATGAGTTTTATTTTAGACGGAAAAATAAAACTCCTTAAATGAGTTTCAAAATAAAACTCCTCAAATGAGCTTTATTTTCTGACGGGAAAAATAAAACTCCTCATAAAAGTTTTATTTCAGACGGAAAAAATAGAACTCCTCAAAACAGTTTTATTTAATGAAGGCGAAATAAAACTCTCTTCTTAAGAGTTTCATCCGATCTTATATTTTTTCGTTGAAAAATAAGTCTTAACTGTGGAGTTGAGATCGTTTCCTTAAGATCACAATAGATTCTGAAAGAGCACTTCAATACGAATCGTTTGGTATATAATAGTATACGTCTCCGTTGACTCTAACATAGAGAGTTTTGAAGTTATAGTTTTCGGGATAACTGTTATTTTCGGTCCCTGTTATTTTATCTTTAGCCTTCTTACGCAAAACATGGATGCAAGAATAAAAACAAAACATTGTTCTCATTTAGAATTTTATTTAAGATCAGATTAAGATTATCTTTTCAGAGTCAACAAAATTAACTAAACAATCATCAAATCCACTGAACAAAATGTGGTGATTTACAGACTTTTTTATTTGAGTGTACGGAATCCATGAGAAGGAACTTCATTGGTTTAAATCATATTTAACGGAAAGAAAGCAAACACCAAAAGTTAACAATATTTAGTCAACTACTGTAAATAATGAATTTGGAGTACCTCAAGGCTCGATTTTGGGTGCACTATTATTTATAATACGTATATGTAAATGATATGCCAAATATTTAAAAAAAATGTGAAATAGTTTTAACGTATGGGCAAAAATACGGAATTGCTTAAATGAGGCAATTAAAAAAAACAGGATTAATTACGAGGGCGGATCAATAAGTCCGTGACTTTGAACTTTCCTCGTAGTTATATGAAATGCAACACTGCTCACATCAAGTACCTCCTGTTAGTAGACTACTGTCAAATTTTGAGCCAGTTCCGTCATTTACTTTGCTTTTAACAGCTGTTCAAAACATACAACCTCGTAGATTTTGTTAAAAATGGAAAAAAGTGAATTTCGAGTGCTCATTAAAATTATTATTTGCGAAAAAAAAAACCGTCAATCAAACCAAGGAAAAGTTTGATAAATACTATGGGGACTCTGCACAATCGATTTCAATGGTAAAAAAAGTGGTTTACTGACTTTCGTTGTGGTCGCACAAGTACAAATGACGCTGAACTTTCTAGACGGCCAATTGAGGTCAATACACCCAAAAATGACGAAAAAATCCACGATATGCTGTTGGCCGATCGAAGAGTAAAAGTGCGTAAAATTCTTTATACCGTAGGCATTTCATATGGCAGTGCGGTTTCGATTTTAAATCATCAGTTGGGTTTAAGAAAGCTGTCTGCAAGCTGGGTGCCGCGTTTGCTCTCAATTGATCATAAATGTAATCGTGGCCAATAAGGTGATGACAACAGTTTTTTGGGATGCACGCGGGATAATCCACATCGATTACCTTCAAAATTACGCAAACGTTTACTATAAAAAATGTATTCCAGAACTTAAAAAATTTATCAAAGAAAATCATCAAAATGATAAAATAGTTTTCTGGCCAGACCTAGCGGACTACGTCAAAGTCAAAATAGACAATTTAATTCGTCGAAAATCCAATACGTGCCGAAAGAAAGAAACCCGCTAAACGTTGCCCAACTTATACATATGGAAACTGTTTTGGCAAACTTAAAGATAAAACTATATAAAAACAGATACCTGGCAAAAAATTTAGATAAACTCATCAAAAAAGCAACAAATGGCTAAAAACCAGGATACAAAAGGAATTTAGAGCTTAATGGCTGAAGTACCGAACAAAATTCGGAATGCAATGCGCTATATCGTCAATTATTTTTTTTTTAAATTTAGTATTTTATTGTATAAAACAAATACATTTAAATTAAAATAAAAATGCTTTGGTTGCTTATTTGTTTTTATATTTTCTGTTTTTCCGTATTTTTATATAACATATATTTGATAATATACCTTAATTTGTATTATTTTCATTACCTTACTTCCTTAATGCAAAACATCAGGACTGTTTTGCTTCCCACTGTACGTCAATTCAATAACGGCTAGAATTAAACACACTTAACTTTATCCAAAAGATGAAAATGGGAAATGCATCACAATATTCTTATGGACTTAGAAACTCTCAAAACTTCAGACTGCAATGAATGGCAACTAATGCAATGCAACGATCCCTATTTAACAAAGGTTTTAATTTAATTTGCTACCAAATAAAAAAAATTAAAGGTTTGTGGACAAAAAAGTGTAAAACTGCTGAAATCTACCAACAATTTTACTAAATACTAGTAAACAGGAGCCTTATTACTTTTTCTACGTATGAAAATTTTGTTTACTTTTTGTACCATAATTTTCCATATGTTGTAAATGTAGTCAATTGTAGTAAATAAAAGAACAAGAACATAACATGAAATGTTTAGTAAATAAAAAAAAATTTTTAATGGATTTCATTACATATGTAAAAAAACTTTGATTTTTTATATAATTAGAATGTATTTATTGTCATAGAAAATTATTTTGAATATTCATAGGTACATTAAAATCATAATCTGTAGGGAAGAAAAAAGCACCACATTTTGTTCAGTGGATTAGATGATTGTATAGTTAATTTTGTTGACTCTGAAAAGATAATAAAATATAATACCTGATCTTAAATAAAATTCTAAATGAGAACAATAAAGGTACAACTATTCTTGCATTCATGTTTTTCGTAAGAAGGTTGAATATAGAAACAAAATATTTGTAATACAAAATACGTACATACAACTGCTGAAAAATAGGTTTAGTTGTTGTTTTTAAACATATCATCAATTTCGATCATGATTGGTTTTGTTACAGAAGAAACACTCATAACATGTTTATGCTTGACTATTTTTCTTGAAAAATAATATACTTTGGAACAATATAAAAAATTAAATATGAAAAATATATTATTAAAGAATTGTTAATTAATGTCTTAAAAAACAATATGTATATAAATTTATAATTTTCACTTTACGCTTACATTCGGGTTTGCCAAATAAATATACGCGACTAATGTGTTTTTTCGTTGTTTTACTTTTCAACACTCACATATTTTTTAAAGTAATATTTGACACCCAAATGAAGTGAAATGCATACAAAATATTTGGGTTTGACAAGCCAATGTTTCTTTATTTTTATAAAAATATTATTTTATTTTTTATTATGTTTTATTATATAATTTATATTATCGAAATTTAAATTTGTTCGACCTTCTTCGTTATTAATTAATAGCAATATAGACGAAATACCAATACAAATAGTTCGCTTTAATTTTATCAAACAAACAATCTGACGAAAGATTAATCGAAATTGTCAAATTTCGATTGAAGTATATGAGGCGACCAAGTTTGTTGAGATCAATTGAACTTGAAAGAGCGCTCACTCAAAGAACTAGATTGCAAAAAGTCTTTGTCTTCTATTGAAAATATTTCCATTTCACATAACAACTAACATATTTATCTAGCATGTATGGATACGGACAAAGAGTTCAGAGTTTCTATTCAAAATACAAAAAAAAAAAAAAATTAAAAAATAATTAAATTTTTGATTTTATATTTTAAATTTAAAAACCCTTGAAATGATTTTCTAATTAAAAATAAAAACATAATTGTATATATAAAATACATCAATTAAAATTTAGAAAATAATAATAATATTCAGTAAATATCAATTAAAATTTAGGAAATATGTATTATTTTTAGTAAAAAAATACGCTATTTGTAATTCAGAAACATATGTTTAAAATTTAGAAAACATAATTGAAAATTAATATGAAATTTCTAATTTTCTAGAATTAAAAATTATTTTTGAGTTTCGAAAAGAAACCGAACTATTAATTTTGGAAAATCCTAAATTTCACTCGATGGTTTTTGCATTGAAATTAATATTCGGAATTTAAATTAATATTTAGAGATCTTTCTAATTGTGTAGCTTTAGTTTAGATAAAGCCATCAACATTTTTTGTAAATACTATATGCTAAAATAAAAATATATATTTTGGTCTAATGTTATCAATAATAAATAAAACTAATTGAAATAATTTTATTAATTATTTTCACAAAGTTTATGAAAAATTTTTACGAAATTATGATTATCTATGAAACATTTGTCTTAAATTTTTATGTGAAAACTTCAGAAGTATGATGAATAACACAAGGGAACAAGGGTTCTGTTGATTAAGAACTGAATGTTGTTTTTAAAGTTATTTGGGACGCTGAATCCAAATCTGCACTTGTATTTTTTCTATCAGCTCGACTTTTCGCGATATACCGTTATGTTAAAAATTAAGGCACTTCCGCTACATATATTGGAATAACTTGAAAACGGTTTACCATATTTAGTTAAAAAAAAAAATCCGAAACTCCCCAACAATATTATCTTTAAGCCGTGCTTACATTGTTTTAAAATTTTCATAGCAGTTTCAGAGATATCGTTTAAGTTTTGAAAAAAAATAACAATTTAAAAAAAAAAATTTTTTTGTTCTTTAAAAATTCATATAAAATAAAAATGAGACAAAAATCACAGTTTTGAACTAAAAATAGTTAAATATATTTCGAATGAAATGAGCTTTATTTCATTGCATCGGTGCACAATTTTTGATTTTGTTCATTTCTCTCAGCTATACTTTTTAATTTAACAATAAAAGAGAATTTAAAAGAAAAATAAAAATTTTTAATACACAAATATTACAATGTAATTACAACTCATCGAAACATTTTCTTTTATAAGATTTTCTTAAATTATCTTGTTTAGAGGAATTATTTTTAATGATCCAGCAATAGTCCGCCATCATATGCATATCCCAGTGACCCTGGTACCGCTCCTCTATAGTCCGGATATCTTGATGGAAACGTTCACCTCGTTCTTCACTGAAGTCTCTCAAGATTTTCAGGGCAACAATCCAAATAACTGTGTAGGTAGTGCACCTTAATGCTCATATTACAACCAAGCTGCTGGAAATGTGACAACATGTTATCCACGTGGTCCGAGTAGTGCTCATCCTTTTCGTTTCCCAGGAAATTGTGCACTATCCAAACAAATTCATTCCAAGCATTTCTTTCAATATCTGTCATGGAATTACTAAAGTTTTCATCATTGATTAATTTTTTGATTTGAGGGCCATCAACAATGCCAGCTTTCAGAACTCAAATTGTTGAACTTTCTACTGATATATCTAAAACAATCACCGTCCTTGTTGAGAGCTTTGACAAATTGTTTCATAAGTCCTAGCTTGATATGGAGAGGTGGCAGTATTATGCGATCCCTGGGCACAAGTGGTCGATTAACTATATTCTGGTTACCTGGAACCATAGCTTCCCTCGAAGGCCAGTATTTCTTACTCCAGTGTTCAGATCTGGCTCTGCTATCCCATATACAAATAAAATACGGATATTTTGTGTAGCCTCCTTCTTAGGCTTAGAAGATAATTCACCATTTTTAGATCCACACAAATTAGCCACCGGTGTTCGTTGTACTTTATTTTATTTATAACCGATTCAATAGTAGAATATTCTTCTTTAGCTTAAGTTGAATGTGCAATCGGCAACGAACCCAATTTATTACCGTTATGCAGAAGTACACATTTTAGAATGCGTTTAGAAGAATCTATAAATAGTCGAAAGTGATTTGGATCATACTCCTCTTATCCCATCGCTGTTACTAAACCAGGAACATCTGAACAATAAACAAATTCATCGTCTTCGGAAAAGAATGGAAGTAAGTTTTTCTCTCTGTTACTGTAGTATGAAATTGTTGTTCCTTGTGTTAACAGATTTTTTTGCTTAAATCGAGAAGTAAGAATTTCAGATGCTTTTTTAGAGAGTCCAAGGTCTCTCACTAAGCTCTTCCTGATTAAATTGCTCGCATTCAGAAGAAATATCTAAATGGAAGTCATCTGATCCCCATTCAGAAATTGGTGAAGGAACATTTTGTCGTAAGTCGTGATAATTGTGTGTTCTGTAGATTGTTGTGGTTCTGAATCATCACTAGAGTACAGGACTGGTCGGGTAATAGACAACACTGTTATGTTGACACTGCAAAAATAACAATCATCATGATGATTCAAGGGTTCCCGCCAGATCATTGGTGTTTTATATTTGAACTGGGTCCGTTGCTTGTTTGCCCATAACCTTAAATACTCTACACAGTTTTTACATACAATATTAGGAATCCAGTACTTGTCATGGGTTTCCATGGTAAATCCCAAGTAGTCAAAATAAATTTTTTTAATAAAATCTGACACACTTTTTCTATTTTTTATAAACGTGTATTCGCCACATATGTTACAAAAATAGTTGGGATTGATTTTACAGGTGTTTCTTGATGTAGTCATTGCCCAATTTTGACGTGTATTTTAAAGTAACACAGTTTTCAATAAATAACGCAAGGGATAAAAATCAAACTTTTTTTTGTGTTGACTGATGAAATGCTCTAGGTTAAAATGGTTTATATTTTTTGTGGATTTGCACTTCTATTTTTGTCGTCATACTTTTCGCTTTCGTAAACACTTTCTGAATGAGAAAACCCATATAAATACTTCGTACTTTTTTACTAAAGTACTTAGAAAAAATTATATCCACAATTTTACTGACAGTCACCTATGAATGAACACATGTCTTAAGGGGCCATATGTACCTGTTTCAGCCTTCTAAAACCAAGGTTCATACAAATTCGTTTCAAATTTTTCACAACTGTCCAAATAATGAGCACTCATAAATGTGGGTGGAATTTCTGTAAAAAAAATCATCCGTTACAGGTAGCAAACGGAAAACCAGACATCAATAAAAAAAGTGGTGTCTAGGTGTCATAAAGGAACAAGAAAATTTATAGGCGTTTATAAGTTTGCTACCGCAACCATAAAATTGAAATAACCTTTTTTTATTACTTAATTTTTTTAATTCTTAGAATCATAAAAAACTAATGAACGTTTTTTCCTTCACTTCAAAATCAAGTACCTTCTCTTAATTATGAATAAAAGCGAAACACGTTAATCGATTTTTATGATCTATGTCTCATTTTGTTCATAGGTTTCTTTAAAATCCTCTTTTATTGTTAAATTAAAAAGTATAGCTGATAGAAAAAATCTGACTTAATATCTGAAATCAGTGGCCTAAAACCAATTACAATATAAATAAATAGAACAGCAGCTAACACTTACACATTAAAAAATGTTATTTTTGTATGGAAATTGCGATTTTTTTTGGTGGGCGTTGTGGTGTAATGGTTAGCGCGTTGGACTATTACACAGATGGTCCCGGGTTCGATCCCCGGTGCCGGCAACATCAAAATAATACGTATGAGTTTTTTCTATCCCTCATACGTATCGCAATGTCCACCTTCGGTGTTCCCATAGCAATTAACCCCACCGAAGTAAAATAATGAATCAGGGATATGAACCAAAAAGCTTCAATAAGTTCGCCAACTCTCCATCAGGTGGCGAGCAACAACTGTTCTAATACTTATCATCTCGCGCAATTACAGTGTTGCCATGTCTGAAGCCCTTCATCTTTCCACACCTTTCATCTCTCTACTATCCCTTTCCAAAGAAAGCAACACACTAAAATATAGGAAGTATTTCCTGAGTGTTGCCTCTCTTTTGAAAAAAAAAAAAAAAAAAAAAAAAACAAAATCATAAGTTGTGCACCGATTGCCATGAAATAAAGCTCATTTCATTCGAAATATATTTAACTAAATGTGTTTAGACCAAAACTGTGATTTTTGTGGCATTTTTATTGTTTATAAATTTTTAAAGAACAAAAAAACATTTTTCTTTTAAAAAAATTGTTATTTTTTTTTCAAAACTTCAACGATATCTCTGAAACTACTGGGAAAATTTAAAAACAATGTAAGCACGGCTTAACGATAATATTGTTGGGGAGTTTCGATTTTTTTTTTTAACTGAATATGGTAAACCGTTTTCAAGTTATTCCAATATATGTAGCGGAAGTGCCTTAATTTTGGACATAACGGTATATCTCGAAAAGTCAAAAATGGAGATTAGATTTGAAATCAGCGACCTCAAATTAGTAAAAATTTGCTATAAATTTCAAGTCAACACAAAAAAATGTAATGAGTACCATTGTACCATCACCGATCCCAATATTATTAAAAAACATATGTTAATAAAACATATGTTATTAAAACATATGTTAGTATGTAAGAAAATTAGGACATAGATAAACATAAATAAATATAAACAAAAAGAATTAGAATTTAAAGATACCGCTAATTTAGTTTATAAGCAAGGAAATTTGTTAAATAAAAATCAATTGTTTATTGAACCGAACTCAGCCGAGTAATTGGCTCTTGTTTAGCTTAAAAACTTACCAGCGCTCTAGTAGTGCTTTTGCCTTGGCGCTTTCGTAGTGCCGGCTCAAAAACACTTAGTGGCCAGTGGCGTTTAAAACGCCGGCTAAACAAATAGCTAGGTAGGATATTTCCTTAACCACTACAACAACATTACATGGCGATCCTGCCAAACTCGATACAGGCATTGACGCACAACGTGGAAACGAGATCTGTGCCAGTCATAGGAAATGACTACCGGACAGCTCCTATAAGCCCAGCAGCAGATTTAAAACGGCAGCAGAGGAACGCAGAGCAAAAGTTGACTGCGATCCCACCAAAAAAAAAACACATTTTAATAATGAAGTAAATAAAAACAGAAAAAAATTCAATTTCATTTACTTTTTTTTTTAAATTTATACTTTATTTTTTTTTATCACATTAACACAATTGTGTTATTCAATTTAAAACACTTAAATTTATGTAAATATTTTTTTTATTTAGTTAACATTTATTAGTTAACATTTATAAATATGAAGACACTTAAAAAAAAAAAGAATTAATTAAATTACAATTCTTGATAAAAAAAAATTTTGACGTTTGTCACAACAAAAAGAATACAAAAAAATTGGCCGTTGTTACACAGTTACACAGTTGTAATTTTTGGTAGTAAACAGTGTTTACTAAACACAACTATATATTTTTTTGTCTTCAAGCACGTACTTGAAATATCGTCACCTTAGAATTGTTTTGACATACCGACCATTTTTGAAATAATTGAGTTGGAAATGGGTTATATATATATTACTAATATATTCTTTCTGATTCCGAAACCAATTTCTTGATATCTTGTATTATATCTTAGATATTCTGTTATCATTTTATTTGAAATTTGTCATTTCAATATTATTTTATAAATCATTAAACTTTATTTTTATATAATTATTAATTTTGCGGTCTTCTTGGTTTACAGGCTTTGTAAATGGATATAATAGAGGAATATATTGAGGAGTTAGAGAAACTCAAATTTAATTTAAAAAGAAATTAAAAATAGAGAATATAGAAAGACATATCAGGAAACAAAATTAACAAGGCTTGAAGCTTTAAAACAAAGTGTAGAAGATTTTTGTAAAGAAGATAAAGAAAAAGGAACAGGGGAACTTACATTGAGATTTGAAATTTTATATAAGGAGATAAAAGAAATTGTAGAAAATCTAAATATTAAAGAGGAAATTTTAAACGATAATTTGCAAGACGGCAATTTACCAAATATGGCTAGTTTTGACATTAATATGGTGGGTAAAAACCTACAAGTTTTTAAAGGTTCGTACAAACATTAATTACGGAAACAATAATGGTACGAACAATAATTACAGGAACAGTAATAGTACTCATAATAATTACAGAAACAATAATGGTACAAACATTAATTACAGAAACAATAATGGTACCAACAATAGAAAATACACGTCCAAGAAAAGGCCTCATGAACCTCTTGTCTGGGACTGTACTTCATTATCGGATTTGAAGAAAATGAGAAAACTTAAGTTTGAAATACAAAAAAATTGTACAATCAATCAAGTTGATATATCGGAAAATGAAGTTATAGCAAGATGCAGTGATAATCCATCGAGCACAATGATGACTTTGGAGAAGCTGGTATCAAAAATGCATAATTTAGGGATACACGAACTGGCTTTAAGTAAAAGCAGTCGAATATTTAATACCATGGAAAAATTTAAAAAATTATACAACGAATTACAGTTGAGAACGAAAACGAATTTGAAAATATTATTATATAATGAACCGGAAAGAATATTTTGCAAAAATACACAAATTAAACTTATAAATGAATATCATGATTCGACACACGGAGGACACTTGGGTGTCAGAAAAACAGTATTGAAACTTAAACAACGCTACATATGGAAGAATATGAGCAGAATGGTAAAGGAATATATTTCAAATTGCAAACAATGCAAAATAAATAAACAAATTAGACATACAAGAGAGAAATTTACAATAACAGATACGCCAGGTACTAGTTTTGAAACGGTATCAATTGATACAGTAGGACCTTTGCGTTTGTCAAATTATAACCGATACGTGTTAACCATACATTGCGAACTAACTAAATACGTTGTAGCATGCCCTATGGAGACCAAAGACGCGAAAACGGTCGCAGGAACATTAGTAGAACAATTTATTTTGAAGTACGGTAATTTTAAAATTCTAAGGTCGGATGAGGGCACTGAATTCACGAACCAACTAATGTCAACTAATGCATGTTGAAATGCCAAACCAAACTAAACATAAATCACTTGACAGCTGACAAAATGGCCGCTAGTGAAAAAAGTGTTGCCAACTTAAAGTTTTATACCTGTATAAAAAACACCCTTTATATTTATTGTATGAAACTTAAATTTAGAATTTATCACAGTTACTATGTTTATATATTGACTAGCTATTTGGTAATTTTCTTTATATTCTGTTTGTTCAAATATCACAGTTGGATTTTTCTTTAGTACTACATATCGCAAACCTAGTTCAATAGTGGCTCAGAAATCGGAAAAAAATATTTGCAACTTTATACCAATTGAAACATAAAGAAAGACTCAACTCAAAATATTTAATTTTTCAGAAATCGGAAAAAAATATTTGCAACTTTATACCAATTGAAACATAAAGAAAGACATGTTTTTTAGCAACAGTTAACAACAACAAAATACACTGATATTTTTTTTATAAATAAACAAGTGTTTTGTGAATAGCTTAAACATATAAACCCGAAAAATTTAACTTTTGAGTTGAGTTACTTTAGAACTAGGTGTGCGATATGTTATTTCTCTCCACATTTCCTTTTGGTCTTTGGCATTGTCTATTTTATTATTAACGTATTTATTTTTTGTATTAATTATTTTAGTTTTATAAGTATTACGCGCTATTTTATAGTAATTCCACGCTGCATTAGCGTTTTCCGTTTTGGGAATTTGATATTTTATATTTTTTCCCCTTTTAAGTGATCGTAATTCACTGTTAAACCAATTGTGAGATTATTTATTTTTTATTAGTATTTTTTATATTTTTAAATACAAATTATTAACATAAATAATATTACAAAATTTTCATATGGTTTTACTCTACAAAACTAAATTATTTCTTACAAAATTTATGCATCCTTCTTTAAATACATGTTCATTTCTTTCATTTTTAATGAAATTGATAACCACTGCGACCATCCCAGAAAATGCAAGTGTGCGAAATGGGAGCGGTTTGAAAATTTTCGGATTGGTGTTCGAAGGGTAGTAGGGTAAAATTGCTAACTTCTGAACCAGTTGTCGGATTTTTTTGTTTTGGGCTTGTTGGAAAGGTCTTTGGTTATGAACATTTGACTGAAATGCAAACATTTTGTTTTGGGAAGCGAAATTACAAAAACAAATAAATGTGTGCTGTTATTTCGCTTCCAAAAACAAAAAAAAATTATTGCATTTTAGTCAAATGGGAACGGTAAGACCTCTGGGCTTCGTTTAGCGCATTTTGGAAAGGGGTGGGGCTATCTTTTAAAAGAAAAAAAAAAAAATACATAATTTACCTGCCATCTGGCTGAGCAAATTGAGGTTATGTGCACGTTCATATGTCTTTTTTTCCATTTTTTTGTAAAAGCTCTGTATCTCGGCGGTTTCACTTTTTTTAATTTTGATTCTGAAAGGTCTCCCAAAGACCTTTCAACAAGCCCAAATACAACAAAATTCGACCACTGGTTCAGAAGTTAGCAATTCGCACACTTGCTCTTCAGAAAAAAGTACCAAAAACTATTGGACAAAGGTACCATAAAAATTTTCTTTTTCTAAAAAAGTACGAATTTCAAAATAATACTTTTTCTTTAAAAAAGTACCTTTTTCCAAAAAATAAGTATATTTTCCAAAAAAAAAGTATCTTATCCAAAAAAAAAACTAACGAAAAAGTTCTTTTCAATTTTATAACGAGCTTTCAACCTCCGTATATTTACAAAAATAAAGCAAATCAAACATATTAGCTAGGTTGATACTAGTATTTCGATCTGGCTAAAGATCTCATCAGAACCCGAAGTTTTTGAAAAAGCTAGAGCCTATATAATAGGCAGAACTTTAACAAAAAACCTATTAATAATCAATTTTGCTCCATTCTTGTCTTCTTAAGGAGCATATAGACGACATGTATTTGTCATCTGACATGTCAAATTTCCCACTGCAAAATACATACATGTCGTGTGTGACCTTTTTAACTTTGCTTCTGTAAAAGTCAGACGCAAAGTCATCTGACAAAATTTCAATTAGAGCGTGCTCTATTTTCTTCTGACGAACCATCTGACATCAGCTGTTTTAAATATGAAACAAAAAGTTGCCATAAATCCATGCCGTGAGAAAACAAACAGCGGCGGTCCCCTATTGACGGAATCATTAGCCGGCTAAAGTTAACATTTTACAATACCAATAAATGTATATACATTTTTCCATTTAATAAAATTATGTACATATATATGTTTATAAAAAGTTTCATAATTATATCCCAAATTGGTATGTCCGCATTTAAAGAAAAATTATTTAAGATGGGTGAACTATTTTGCGGCGCAAAAAAAATTTTTGCTGCGGCAGCATGCCATGTTGAAACCCAGATCGACTTTGGTGTGTGCTAAAACTATAGCAAATTTTGCTTGATTCTGATTCCTCTTGTCTTTTTTTTTTAATTTCGATTTCATTGCAGTTATAATTGAAATTACACTGCACACTGCAATTGCATTATCCTTTGATTCCATTTGACTATCACTTTTAAAAAAAAAAATTATTTTAATAAAATTTTCGCACTGATCAGCTGTTGAAGAAAAAAAACAGAGACTGTGTCAGAAGCAAAAAACATGTACGTTTGTGACCAAATATTATAAACCTTATGTAAAACAGCAATTTTGACAGACATGCACAATTACATGTGACTTGAAAATTTGACATGTCAGATGACAAATACATGTCGTCTATATGCTCCTTTAGTAATCAACCACGTGGTTAGGTCTTTTCCTAACAAGCATCATGACGTTACTAAACTTTGAAGACCAAAAATGTTCTATTTATATAATAAATTTTTAGTGTGTACTCTGGCTCAAGTAATATTTTTTACAGTTATATTAGTTTTTTGTTTTTATATACATCGAGATTATTTTTATGTTATTTTCAATTTTATAACGAGCTTTCAACCTCCGTATATTTACAAAAATAAAGCAAATCAAACATATTAGCTAGGTTGATACTAGTATTTCGATCTGGCTAAAGATCTCATCAGAACCCGAAGTTTTAGAAAAGCTAGAGCCTATATAATAGGCAGAACTTTAACAAAAAACCTATTAATAATCAATTTTGCTCCATTCTTGTCTTCTTAGTAATCAACCACGTGGTTAGTTCTTTTCCTAACAAGCATCATGACGTTACTAAACTTTGAAGACCAAAAATGTTCTATTTATATAAAAAAATTTTAGTGTGTACTCTGGCTTAAGTAATATTTCTATTTTTTTTTTTTTTTTTTTTTTTTTTTTTTTACAGTTATATTAGTTTTTTGTTTTATATACATCGAGATTATTTTTATGTTATTTTCAATTTATAACGAGCTTTCAACCTGTTTTCTTTAGAAAGTATAAATTTTAAAAATGTCGTTTTTGCAAAAAAGTACCTTTACCAAAAAAAATTTCCATTTACCAAAAAAAAACGTACTAAAAAAGGACCTTTTCCAACAAAAATTACAAAAATAATTTATTTTTTCTAAAAAATATCAATTTCAAAACAGTACTTTTTCCGAAAAAGTACTTTTTCCAAAAAAATTAATTTTTCTAAAAAGTATCAATTTCAAAACAATACTATTTCCGAAAAAAGTACTTTTTCCAAAAAAATTCAATTTTTCAAAATAACAAAATTAGCGAAAAAAGTACCTGTTTCAAAAAATACCGAAAAATACATATATTCAAAAATAAAACAACAATTTGAAAAAATTACTTTTTACAAAAAAATATATAATTTTTGAAATAAGTCCTATTATTCCAAATTTTTTTTTTTTGTAAATATTTACAAAAAAATATTTATATTTACAAATTTCTGAGTTAAAAAAATATTTTGTTTCCATTTAAAATACAAAAAATGTGTAAATATTACAAATTGTATACACAAAAAGGAGTTTAATATAACAACCAGATTTTTTTAATTTATTTTTATTTCATTCAGTTATGTTAAGAAATTGGCAAATTATCAATTATTTCATTTGGTTTATGTTGTAGCAAGAATAATCTACAAAAATACCAAAAAAGTCACATTATAATGTTAGCTAATTACTGTTGGTCTCTTAAACGTGACACCGATGATTTGACTTTTAAAAGTTATAGATTAAATAAACATTTTTAAACTAAAGTACCTATATATTAGAAAACATAATTCGTATTACTGCTTTTTTCATTCAATCATAATATATTAAAAATCGAGTTTGCAGTGTTTGCAAAAACGTACCATAACTTTGTCAATTTTCAACCGATTTTAACAAGTGATGCCTCATTTTAATCAGGAAAACATCTACTTTAAGAATATTGTTGCCTTGAAAGAAGATTCGAAAAAAACCCTCGTGGAAGTTTTAAAAATTTAAAAAAAAACTGAAAATTTTAGTTGTTATGAAGAATATTTCTACATATTTATATTAATAATTTAGGAAAAGTATATATATTTGGAAAGACTAGGTAATTTTCCAAGGATTAAGCAATAAAAAGTAATTAAAATTTAACATAATATTTAAATCATTTCTTTAAGGTAGTATAAGGAAAGAATTGTGAAAGAAATTAATGTATACAATTAATACTAAAATAAATGTAACTACTTCAAAATTTTTGATTTTTAATAACTGATATTAAGTAAAACTTGACAATAAGGCAAATTTCTTAAATTGTCAAAAATGTTTACAATTTCATTTAAAAATCTCCCGTTATAAATATTTTCTTATATTCCATACAATTTTATTTCAAAAACAAAGTAATTCTTCAAAGCTTTACTCAAGTACATATAAATATTTAAAAAATATTATATATGTACATATATTCGTAGTTTTCTTTACAAAACACTCTCCCTCTTCAATAAAAAACTATATTTTTTCATAAGAAAAACTCCCTCTCTCTCTCCTCCACAATAAGACATTTTTTAAGTTGTTAGTGCATGCGCATCTATAAATTTTTCTTAGAAAATTTATTTAATAATAATAATAAGAAAATCTATAAAGTATTTTTTAAAATCCCTGATATAAATATAACAACTTCAAATTGATTTTTCCTTGAATTGGTGTTTTAAATGTAGACAAGGAAAATACGTTAAATTGTCTACAATGTTTACTAATATGCTCTCAAATCAAATCTTCTATTATAAATATTTTGTTATATTCTATATAATTTCATTTCAAAAACAAAGAAATGCTTCAAAACTAAACACAGTTATTCAAACGTATGCAAAAGTAATATTGGCTTATTACACTGTACAACACAAAAAAAAATTACAAGGTCCGACCCACAAATTTTGATAGAAGAGGCAAAAAAAAAAAGACACGTGTATCGGCGTTTTGAAAGTTTACATCTGGGTTTCATTTTAGGGGAAGGTAAAGTTTCCCCTAAATGCACATTTTGTATTGTCAATCGGCATAGAAAATCGAGTACAGCTTACGTTTATAGTATATAGTGTGTTAAGCAAACTTATGTAAAATATTACGGAGAACATTTTTGTGGAATATATTAACCCTCTAACTCCATAAGGTAAGGGTCGTTTTTGTCCTTCTTTTAAAAAACAGCAAAAAACACCATTAAAACGGGGATTTAAGGGGTTAAAATGTTCCGCAAAAATATTCGCCGTAAAATTTTACTATAAGTCCCTGAATACACCAAAACGGAAAATTCAACCAGAAAGTCAGAAATAAGACACAACAAAAGAGAGCTTATTGTTAATTTCGCATTTATTACGAATTTTATTTTAAAGTACCCCCAAAAATTCAGCATGAAAAAAAATATATATCAAATTTCACTATTATTTTACCTCCTATAGCAAATTTGGATAGGAAGTATTCATTAATTACATTTTTTTTAGCTATATGCAATTCCACTTCATTATCATACATTGTCCAGCATATTGCAGCGATAAGCAAATGAATGCTTTTGCCTTTATAGCGTTCTTTAATGGGTGCGCTTGTCTGGTTCTCAAAGTAATCCATATGGGAATTTAAAAAATGAACGCCTATTTTTCAAAAGCTCTAAGCATGGTGTCTACGTATATTCGAGCAATAGGAGACCGATTTTTGCATAAGACATTGTATATTACTTCCTTAATACTTTTCCACGCATTAAGCTCAATTGATCAGAGCATTTCGTCGAAGTCAGCGTTTTGCATTAGCTTTCTTTCTTGACCGACAATAACACCTGTTTGTATGATACCAATTTTAAGGCTTTTAACAAGAACAACGACTTGAAGAACACATACATACCTTCTTTAATCTTTGCTTCGCTTAATTTTGGAAACATTGTTTTCAGAAAATTTAATGCTGATCCATTTGTATCCAGACATTTAACAAAGTTTTTTATCACATCAAGTTTGATATGCAATGGGGGTAATATAGTTTTATCAGTTGATGAACGACATTGTGCTCTCCTAATGTTCCTAATGTTATAACAAATGCGACAGCAATGCTTCGGCGTCCACAGTTCATCCGAAAAAACTTCTAGCTCAAAATACCTTTTATAGATGTCTTCAACTTTACTATTGAAAAACGTAACTTTATATTCCGGTATAGTATGTTTACCGCAGACAGCAAAACAAATCAAGTTTTTCCAAACAATTGAACATTTTTGCCAAAACAAATCTTTTTTTTTCTTTAATTTTTTGTTATTTTTAAGTAAAACACTCTAATTACAAAACAAATTATGTCCACAATATATGCACCGCAAATTGACACGTTTTCAGTAGAATAAGAAATACAGCACTTGATTTTTGATTTGATTTTTTTTTTTTGTTTTTGTTCTAATGTAACGGATCTAATCTGCCAAAGAACAGCTGGCAATCTATATACTTATATATCTATGAATTTATAGGTCGGTGTACAGTGTAATGAAGTGGAATTGCCTAGAGCTAAAAAAAAAATGTAATTCATGAATACTTCCTATCCAAATTTGCTATCGAAGGTAAAATAATAAAGATATTACTGATTTTTAGTGAAATTTGCACTATTTTTATTTTCATGCTAAATTGTTGGGGTACTTTAAAATAAAATTCTTAATAATTCTTGTTGTGTCTTATTTCAGACTTTCTGGTTGAATTTTCCGTTTTGGTGTATTCAGGGACTTATAGTAAAATTTTACGGAGAATATTTTTGCGGAACATTTTAACCCCTTAAATCCCCGTTTTAATGGTGTTTTTTGCTGTTTTTTAAAAGAAGGACAAAAAAGACCCTTACCTTGAGGAGTTAAAGGGTTAACATATTCTACAAAAATGTTTTCCGTAATATTTTACAAAAGTTTGCTAAACACACTATATACTTTAAACGTAAGCTTTACACGATTTTTATGCCGATTGACAATACAAAAAGTGCATTTAGGGGAAACTTTACCTCCCCCTAAAATGAAACCCAGATGTAAACTTTCAAAACGCCGATACACGTGTCTTTTTTTTTTGCCTCTTCTATCAAAATTTGTCGGTCGGACCTTGTAATTTTGGAAAAAATTTGATTTTGTTGTATAGTGTTATTGGTTATCTGTATCTTTTCATAATAAAAAAACTCTCCTTCTTTTATAAGAATATATCTCTTATTCTTTCCAGCATATTTAAAATTTAACAAATTAAGGATGTGTTAGAAATTTTATTTAAAGCTCTTTGAGTATGTCTCTGATTTTCATGTTTAACTTACATCGTGTTGCTTTTTCAGTTTATTTAAAGTTCTTTGTGTATGTTTACTATAATTTTCATTTTTAAATTATATCGTGATTTTATTTAAAATAAATACAACATCAGTCAAACAAATGCACGCATTTTACCTTGTAAGTTCTTTTACATACTTCAAACGAAATATTTTTTTATCAAGTGAGCTTTGAAAATATAGTTAAATTGTGTGTAAAAAGTATCAAGAAAAACGATTAGTTAGTCCGAAAAAAATGAATAATCAACAAAAAGTAAGAGAAAAAATAATTTAAATTTACAAAGAAAACCGAGACTATACTCTTACAGCAATTGCTAAAAATTTGAAGGTTTTACGAAATGCGGGTTCTAGCTTAGGTTTCTAGTTAAGAAATATAATGACATGCGCATTGTTTATAAAAATCCGAGAACGGATATTAAAAAGGGTATATCTCATCTAAATAATACTACGAAAATAGTGGGCCTTTTGAAGAAAAATCCTAATCTCTCAGACAGAAAATCAGCAGTAAAGTCAACTTTTCAAAGTTTTTGGTCCGAAAAGGGTAAACAAAGTGAACGATTAAAAACATATAAAGTGAAAAAAGTGCCGAGCAGAGGTTCTAGGAAGAATTACGAGGACAAAGAACAAGCAAAAAAACTGTGTCATAATTTTGTAACAAAATATGATTGTTGTATAATGGATGACGAAACCCACGTCCTTGGTGACTTTTCCCAGCTTCCAAGGAAGCCATTTTGTATAGCTGATGCAAAACGACTCAAAATTTAAATATATCAATTTGTGTAAAATACCATTTAATAGTTAAACCATTCTATGTATTACTATTGATTGATTATCTCACTCCTTAATACATTTGGACTTTGATTAAATTTTTTTAATCCATATTCCAAATTAAATTCTGTAAACTATTCTCACGGGAATATAAAATCAGAATTCCACATATAGTCACATCTTATCTTACACGATGTTATTCGCAACAAACTTTTAACTTATATAATTTAATCAAATTGCATTTGTTTGAATTTAATCGTTTTTTCACGGGTACGAAAATTTTATTAAAATTTTGTTGAATTATATTTTTTTTTTTCAGATTATATAATTATGTTAAATTCTGGGAAAATTCTACTATGAAGTTTAAACGTAATGTGACAAATTCTTCGTGTATACATATAACACTTCGGTTCATTTTGCTATTATGGTGCATCGATCGTATTTTTGGCAGTGACCATAACGATTTCAAATTAAATAGTCCTTTAAAATATATTTTAAACAACGATACTTTTAAATTTACGAGAACTGTATATAACGTAACCGTTCCAGAAAATAGTATTGGGAAAACATATGCAACGCCAAAATCACATAGTGAAAGAATTGGAATAAAAATAAAAAAAAATTGTAATACACTTTACCGTATAATTTCTGGAGATCGTGACAAATTATTTAAGGCAGAGGAAAGAATTGTGGGAAATTTTGCATTTTTAGCCATTCGAACTAGAACGAGCAACGTTGTATTGAATAGAGAAAAAAATGAAGAGTACGTTTTAAAAATAAAGGCCTTAATCTCTTGTCCAGAAAATAAACTTAATCATTCTTATGAAGACGACTGCTTAATAAATCTCCAAGTACTTGATCGTAATGATTTAAGTCCCCTATTTTACCCAACTGAATATTCAGTTACAATATCAGAAGACCTTCCAGTTCACAGCAGCATTGTACAAGTAACAGCAGAAGATGCAGATTTGGGTTTAAACGGAGAAATTTATTATAGCTTTTCGGATGACAACTCTTACTTTGCCGTACATCCCTCAACTGGCGTTATATCGAATATTAGACAATTAGAACATCTGGGAGATCAGCTATTTGAAATACTTGTACTTGCTGTCGATAGAGGGTCTGCTATGAATTATTTTAATCATCAGTCAAGTAAAGCTAGAGTACACATTAAAATAGAGAAGGTAAGCTTATCAATTTATATTCCACTTCAGATACTAATTACAATTAGAGTATGTTCAGAATAAAGGCAAAAAGATAATTTTTATTTTATTATTATATGCGGTCTAGTTGAGTAGATCTGTTATCAATATTTAGATATTGAGTGCCCCAGGCAAGTGGCTCCTCATCGGGGTCAGAACCCATTAATATTTTGCTCGTTCGTTACATCGCGTTTTTGTTAAAAAAATTCATATATGGATATATATATTTTTTATACGGTCATCCATATTCGTACATACTAGAAAAATTAACCTACATTTTCATATATGACCAAATATGGTCATATATGTTACTATATTATTTTATATGGTGAAATAAGTAAAAACACACTGGTTGATTGCTCGAATAGAACTAACTTTATTATTTTCTTCAATCTTATGCTAAGCTTAAAACTACTAAAAATAACTTGTGAACTTGCTGACAAAGCAAGTTCACACAGGTAGTTGCAGTGTGGGTATTTACACCAAATTATGGGTGTTGCGTTACACAACTGTCTGTGAAGCAGACAGCGTGAGAACCAGACTGTGTGAATCAAGTAAAACAATTCACACAATGCGTGTCGTGTTGCTTGCGTATTTGTATACGGCAACGTACGCTTATCAACCACTCCCCTTTCAGAGAAAAAGATCGATCAAATGATCATAAAGTGATCGATCTTTTTATATACCTTAAACTGTTAATGTTCTTAGTGTTATTATTTATATTTATTTTATTTTCACAATTTTATTACAATTTGTAATTTTTTTTTAAATGTTATTACAATTTTTTGTAGTTTCTTTTATAGTTTATTAGAACGATACAATTTTAATATTCTCATTTACTTAAAAGAATTTGTATTACAACCTTTTATTTTCTGGTGCACCAAAAAAAAAAATTAAACTTTACAGATCTTAATTCTATCTCTATGCACAGTTTGTGCCTTTTCTTTTTCATTCTCTATTTTTACATTATTATTCTCTTTTAGAGCTATGACCTTGAAAGGTCCTAAATATTTATTTTTTAGCTTGTGACCCGTTTCATTTTTAAGAAACACCAGGTCTCCTATTTTAATATCTAAATTCCTACTATTCTGATCATAGTAGTTTTTTCTACTAACCTTATATTTATCTAATAGAGACTTTGCTCTAGTATAAGCTATTTCTAACCTATATCTAACTTCCTTACTATAGCTATCTATATTATACAGAGGATCTACCCTTTCTATTGGGTTAAATTCATGGAATCCATTTGGGATTCTTCCGAATACAAGCTCATATGGGCAGTATCCATGTGTCACCGATGGGGTGGTATTAAAACAGTACGTGAAGTACTTTGTCCACTCATCCCAATCGTCTCTTTCAACTGATATGTACGAACGCACATACTCGTTAAACGTTCGGTGACTACGTTCAACGGTTCCCAAGGTCTGGTGATGGGAAGCCGTTGACGTTATGTTATCAATGTTCAGGTATTTCGACAAGTCACCCATTATCGAATTTTTATACTATGTTCCCATGTCCGTAATGAACGTCTTCATTGGACCGTACAATAGTATAAAAGATTCAAATATAGCCCTCGCAACCGTTTTCGCACTTTTATCTGGTATTGGTATAGTGACCAGATATTTTGTCAGGTCACATATTAGTGTAACCGCATATTCATTGCCATTTCCCGTACGAGGTAATGGTCCAATTGTATCTACCAGTACCGTATCGAAAGCGTTGGTTGGAGTCTTAGTTAATAAATAAAAAAAAATTATCATGGGGCTTTTTGTATGTCGTGTCGTTTTGGCTTTTTGACACTTCTGACATGATTTAACGTATTCTGTTATGTCTTTAATCATGTGTGGCCAGTAGAAGTATCTCTTCACCTTGTTTAGTGTCCTTGTAATCCCAGAATGACCGCCTTGCACTGGGTCATCATGGTATCTTTTAATAGTTTTCAAAATTTCGTCCTCATTGCTCAGTTGGGTCACCCTTGGAAGTAGCGCTACTTTTAAATTTATCAATTTATCATTGCCCTAAGGCCTTAAATTCATCTATTGTGACGGATTCGGAATCTGTTCACTGGCTGCCATTTGTACTTTGACGATACCTATTTCGCAGGCTAATGATTCTAGCCTTGGGAAGAATTGTCCTAGGTCAATTTTCCCATTGACGAACAGGTCGTCTATCATTATCCTAAGGATAATTTTCTTTCCATGCTTTAAGAAGCAATGAAGCCATTTTCAATTTTGGATATTTTCTGACGTCAGTATATTTTATGACTTCAAATATATTGGGCTTTTCGTACTTTTTCTGCTGAGTGAGTTGCTTTTCTTTGGATTTTTCTTGTTTTGCAAATGATCTTGTAGATACTTTGAGTATCTTTGTTATGTCCTTGGACATTTCTTTTAAGTTCTCTATCGTTCTTTTAAGTCCTCTATCGTTCTTTTAAGTCCTCTATCGTTATTCTCGATAGAGCATCTGCTACAAAATTCTCTTTTCCCCTGAGGTATTCTACCGTGAAGTCATACTCTTCGAGATCTAATCTCATTCGAGTTAATTTCGAACTTGGATTTGTCATAGAGAACAGGTAGGTTAATGGGCGATGGTCCGTTTTGACCAGAAAATATGTACCATATACGTATGGCCTGAAATGCGTGATTGCCCAATGAATTGCAGTGAGTTCCTGCTCAATTGTGGACTTATTGCTTTCTCCTTTAGAGAATGTCTTCGAAGCGTAGGCGACTGGAAGTTGCCTGCCTTCATATTCCTGACTTAGTACTGCACCGCAAGCATATTTGCTAGCGTCTGTAGTAATACAGAATGGTTTTCTAAAGTCGGGATATTGTAGAATTTGGGGGTATGTTAATGCTCTCTTTAAATGATCGAATGCCTTTTGGCATTCTTTGGTCCATTCAAACTTAACATTTTTCCTTGTCAATCTCGATATATGACGAGAATAATCAGAAAAAATTGTTAATGAACCTTCTATAATAGTTGCAAAAGGCAACAAATCGTCTTGCTCCATCGGCATCAGTTGGGACTGGATAATCTTTGATTGCTGCGTACTTGCTGTCATCCGGTAGGATGCCCTTGTCAGTACATTTATGAACCCGATAAGTTACCTCATGCATAAAAAATGTGCATTTATCTGGATGTAGCTTAAGATTGTACCTTCGGCATAGTTCGAAAACATCAGTCAAATTTCTCAACATATGTCTTTCAGAACATCCGAGCACCACTAAATCATCCATGTATAAAAATGTTTGAGATGGCGTTAAGCCAGAAAACGCAAGAGTCATCATTCGTTGAAATGAGTTTGGAGCAATTTAACGATAAGAGCCATTCCCCGTTGAAAAGGATGTTATATCCCTTGAGTCCTCATGCAATTCTATCTGGTGAAATCCAGACATTAGGTCCAGGCAGGAAAAATATTTTGGCCGTCCTAATTGGTCAAGAATATCGTCTATTCTTGGAAGTGGGAACTTGTCCGCAATCAATTTCCTGTTTACCTCTCGGTAGTCGATTACCAATTGCCACCTTTTTTCATCCGAGTTCGGCAATGATTTTTAGGCACTAGTAGTAAGGGACTATTAAATTCCGAAATTGATGGCTCCACTATGCCATCATCTACTAGTTTCTCCACTTGCCTATTGACTTCCGCTTTATGAGCGTGTGGTATTCTATAGTTCTTTATATAGATCGGTGTTTCGTCATTCAATCTAAGTTTTTGTTTGTAAAAATTATTTGTGGAAATCTTTTCGGTTTCCAAGGAGAATATATCGCTAAATTTCGAACAGAGTGTTATTAACTCATCCTTAAATTGATCGGGAAAATTCTTTTTCAGTCTCTTTAGGACCTCTTCCGATCTTTTTCCGGTTCTGTTTGTTCGCAATATATCGTAATTCGATAATTTCTCCGTTACCACTTTTGTAATATCTACTGTCGCGTCACAGCTATTCGTATTCAGAATTCTCACATATGCGTCATTGCCTTGAACCATTGTGTTTGCTGAACTTCTTGATTAGGTATCAATAATTCTTCCTGTTCAGAGCCTATGTGTATTCTGCGTACCACTTGTGATCTTGCTGGAAGCATGATCGAGTTACTAGTACAGGTATTCCTTATTGGGATCGCGAAATGTTGAAAATTTTTGGGTCGAGAAACAAGACATTCCTTATTTTCCATGAAATCCAATTTGCAATTGAATTCCCTCAGTAAATCCACACCGATGATTCCATCGCATGGTATTGAAAAATCGTCTGGTACCGCATGCAATTTATGCGTCACCAAAATATTTTCAACTCTGAGGTCAATCCGCATACTGCCGATTGATTCGATGGTACCTATACCAATACTGTAAAAGGAATGTCAGGCCAAATGATTAAATGAAAAGACAAGTTGTTCACTGTATTGTTTTAACCAGACTGACTGTCTCTTTTATTATCATAAAATATCAAACTAGAATTAATGAAATATTACAGCGTAGGTTTATAAGGTAGTTAATAATTAAGTAGGGTATAGTTAAGTAGTATATAGATAAGTAGTGTACAGGGTTGCACTACACCTCCTTTTTTTATTAAAAAAAAGAAAGAATTAAACAAGGGGTACCGAGCTTGTTTAGTTCTTGCTTTTTTTTCTAAACTTAGAACTAACTTGAATTTATAACTAAAATATATGAAATCAAATATTGTAGGTTTTTAAAAATATAATAGTATTAATTTTAAGGTTGGGTACTATACCTCCTTTTTTTTGTAAAATTATTTTCCATTAATTTCATATTAATTATTTTTTGTGATTGTTGTTGTTTTTGATTACAATAAATATGTTTTTTTTCAATAATAATTGTTTACATTTTATTGTAATTGTTTTGAATATTTATGAAATATATTTTTATAATTTGTCATAACTAATTACAATATATTCTTTTTATTTGAATAAAAAATAAATGTAAAAATATAAAAATATAAAAGTATATAATTTTTTTCATGCTTTTCTGATTCGGTTTTTGTGTACAGTTTTTTCTTGTTTTGTTTTATCATTAAAAATCGTTACATTTGCTCCATTTATCTTGGTTATAATAAATGGACCATCATAGATGTTTTTATGTTTATCATAAGGTTGTTTCTGTAATAAAACTTTATCATTTATTTGTAATTTAATTGGTTTACTAGATTTATCATAAAATACTTTGTTTTTTTCTTTGTGTTTATTTATTAGTTGTTTAGCAAGAATATTGGTTTTTTGTAATCGGTATTTTATTTCTTTACTATAATTTTCAATATTGTAAATAGGATCTAAATTTGCATTTGTTTCGTTTGGCATTGTTACCTTTTTTCCAAAAACTAATTCGAATGGGGTAAATTTGTTGTCGAAAACTGAATTTGATGTGGTGTTATGATAAAAAGTAAAGTATTTGATAAATGTATCCCAATCATTTAAGTTTTCATTCAAATATGCTCGAATGTATTCATTGAATACACGATGGTTACGCTCCACTGTACCTATGGTTTGGTGGTGATAACTCGTTGAAAATTTTATTTCAATTTTTAAAAATTTACAAATTTTGCAAAAAAGTTCGTTTTTGAATTCTGTTCCTAAATCAGATTTTATTGTATGCATTTTACCATAAATTAATATAAAATTTTCGAAAATTGCTCGAGCTACTGTAGCTGCTGATTTGTCAGGTATTGATATGGAAACTAAATATTTTGATAAATCACACATTAGCGTTAATGCGTATTTATTTCCTTAGTTAGATTGAGGTAATGGGCCTATTGTATCTAACACTACTACGTCGAACGCCTTGCTAGGTGTTGGCGTAAGAACTAATTCGTCAATGTTTGCTGGTTTGACTTTATTTAAATTACATTTTGTACAATTCTTTACATAAGCTGCAATATCTTTTGTCATCCTTTTCCAATAATATTTCGTTCGGATTTTTGCATATAGTTTCTTTTGTCCACAATGCCCTCCTATTAAAGGGTCATTATGATAAATTTGCATCAGTTTTAGTTTTTCGTCTTCTGTAAACACTATAGCGATTGGTTCTGTTAGAATAATTTCTAAATTTTTCAGCGTTTTATTGCCGCAAGTTTTTAAGTTTTGTATTGTAAATATCGTAAAAAATAAGTCATTTTTAGGCCATTCTGCACTGTAAATGTTGTTTTTGTTGGCTTCATTTTCGAGTCTCGAAAGCATAAAGTCTAGACTTGTAGTTTCGTTAACAAATTCAAATTCTACAGATAACAGTTTTTTAAATTTTTTGTATATATTGATGCGCAATTTCTTAAAGTTTTCATCATTATTAATAATTTCGGTTTTGGTTCTCGCTATATCTTTACTGAAGTTGTGAGCAAATTTGTCGTATACATGTAATTTAAAGTTATTATTGTTGGAAAATGGTTCGTTTAGATCAATTTCATTGGTTTCTGTTTTGCTTGACATCGCACGTGTCGTCACGGATAATACTTTATTATTTTCCTCTTTCAATTCGTCAATTGAAAGTCTGGATAGTGCGTCAGCACCGACATTATCCTTGCCTTTTATATACTCAACATTAAAATTATATTCGGAAAGTTCTAACCGAATTCGAGTTAATTTTGATGATGGGTCTTTTATATTAAAAAGGTAAACTAATGGACGGTGATCTGATCTAACTGTAAAGGATGTTCCGTAAACATAAGGGCGAAATTGTGTTATGGCAAAGTGTATTGCTAATAATTCTAATTCGATTATAGGTTTCTTTTGTTCAGATTTTGTAAATGATTTTGAAGCAAAATAGATTGGTAAGTCGTTACCGTTAAAGTTTTGGCTTAATATAGCTCCACAACCAAGTTTGGATGCATCAACCGTTATTAAAAACTTTTTTGTAAGGTCCGGGTATTGTAAAATTTTTGGAGATATCAAAGCATCTTTAATTTTTCTGAAAGATTCTTGACATTGGTTACTCCAATTGAAATTTATATTCTTTCTTGTTAAATAATTCAAAGGGGCTGCAATAGTAGCAAAATTGGGAATAAAACGTCTATAATAGTTCGCAAATGCCACGAAACGTCTGACAGAGTCCTTGTCAAAGGGAGTGGTATAATTTTTTATTGTTTCAATTTTTCTGTCATCTGGTAGAAGACCTTTTGATGAACATTTATGTCCTAGAAAAGTGACCTCAGAACGGAAAAAATTACGCTTATATGGGTTTATTTTCAAGTTATGTTTTCTCAAGATTTCAAAAACATCTTTCAAATTAGTTAAATGATGGTTTTTACTACAACCGGTAATGATAATGTCATCGACATATAAGAAAGCTTTGTTTGGTGTAAGACCAGAGAATGCAATTGATATCATTCTTGAAAATGAGTTAGGCGCAACATTTAATCCGAATGGAAGGACTTTCCAACGAAAAATACCTTTATCAGTGCTGAATGCTGTGATATCCCGTGAATCGGGATGTATAGGGATTTGATGAAATCCGGAAAATAGATCTATGATCGAGAAATGTTTTGCACGGCCTAAATTATCTAAAATATCATCAATACGGGGCAAAGGAAATTTATCTGCAATAAGCTTTTTGTTCACATCACGATAATCAACACACATACGATATGATTTTTGGTTATCTGGACTCTTTTTAGGTACTAGGATTAACGGACTGTTGAAGTTCGAACTGCTTGGTTCAATTAAGTCATTTTCTAATAAATTGTTAACCTGTTTATTTATCTCGTCTTTTTGTGTATGGGCAAGTCTATAATTTTTTATGTAGACTGGTGTTGGGTCTATTAATCTGAATTTTTGTTCGTAAAAGTTGTTTATTGACATTTTGTCTTCTTTTAAGGCAAAAATATCTGAAAATGATTCGCATAAAGGCATTAGATCGCTTTGAACATCACTTGGCATTTGATTTTGAAGTATATCCTTTAGTGTGTTTATACGTTCGGTGTTAACATCTTGATCATTGATCGAATATATATAAAAAATTTTTAATGGTTCCATTTTAACTTTATCGTTTTGAATACACTGAAATTTTTCAGTGGTATTAACTATTCGTAAAACTGGATCTTTTGAATCTATAATTCCTTTACCTATAAAAACTCCTTTTGAAATTTCTTGGGAATTGACAAACATGGGTTCTCCAACATCGCGTAAGTTAAAAATTCGAAATACCTCACACCTTGGTAGTATTATACAAGTAAAATTGCTTGTTCCGTGTAGTATGGGTATTCGCAATCTTGTATTCCGCGTAGAAATTGTCAAAGTCATATTTTCGTAATTGATGTGACACCTATTGTCTTTGAGAAAATCTTTACCTAAAATGCCATTGACTGGAATATTGAAATCATCATCGATGACATGGAAAGCTTGTTGAATTAAATAATTCGAAATGATTAAATTTGTGTAAAATGTTCCTAATGTGGTTATTGCATTTGTCGTAATGCCGGTGATATTTATGATTTCATTTTGATTTAAAATGATATCTGGATTTAAACTGGAAATTTTTATTAAAGAAATGTCCGCTTGCGTATCTACAAGAAAAGTACATGATTGGATTGTATCGACTGAATTTAACTTGATAAAGTCAGTAAAGTTAAGATTTAGACTATAGACTGATTTTTGAGAAATTTGTTTGTTTAGAAAAGCTGGTTTAAAAATGTTTTTGTTTTGGGTCAATTCTCTTCTGCTTCTGAGTTTAAAGCCCTAACTGATGCCCTTTGATTGTAACTCTGAGAAGAACGATTTCTGGAGTTTCCGCGATAATTGTTTTGAAAATGATTACTATTAGTGTTATTGTTTTGTCTTTGGTAATATTGACCATTTCCGTTTCCACGATTGTTTCCGCGATAGGAATTATTTCGATACCGATTAAAATTATTTCCTCGATAAGAATTGTTACGAGAACGAAAATCATTATTCCTCCCTCTGGTATGGGTTCTAAATGATAAAACCTGTTGTTCTTTTAATTCAGTTGTCTGCTCAACTACTAACTTAGCAATGACTTCTTTTGGATCTGAAAATGTAGACGATGCTAATATTGACTTTACTAAATTGGATTTTGCATTTAGCCGACAAACACTTACTGTTTGTTCGATTGCCATTTCGTGTGCTTTCTTTTTTGTAATACCTTCAACCACTAACGAACGTTTCAACGCATCAGCAATATCTTCTGCCTGTTTAGAAAAATCAGAAAAATTGTTGTTCTTTACGCTAAGTGCAGCAATTTTGCCTGCAATGACCTTAGAGTTATCGTGTTTTATTCCGTTTGTTAGAGCAGTTTTTATCTCGGCTACTGAACTGATGTTTTCCGGTAAAGCTTCACGAGCTTTCGACTCTAACTCTAACAATCTTCAATCAATTCTATTTTATCCAAAAAAGATTCTAACGTTAATGGATTGCCATCGTAGTTCTCTCTTATAATTGAGGCGCACATGCCAATATAAGATTTTTTCGCTTCTACTGTTGCCATTTTGCTCTCTAAATTTAAACTATCTTTTTTTGTCTATATATGACTCACTTTCCGATTCGTTATCTTCTGAATCACTTTCGTTATCCGTTAAAACGTCTTTATCTACGATTTTAAATAATTCAATTTTTTCTGGGACCCTTATTTTGCAATTAAGCTTACCAAAGCATCTTACTAAGAGCTCACGACAATGTCTCATTTTTAAAAAAATTTGTGTTTTCGCAACTAATGCTAAATTTTTAGAATTTTGTTCTGTGTAATATAATATTGAATTATAAGTTTCTATCAACAAATTTACATATTCGCATTTCTTGGTTTCCTTAGTGGAAATTGGTCGGTTTTGCAATATTCTTTTCTTAACATTGTAAAATCTGTTCAATTCAATGAATTTTTCATTTTCAAATTCAATACATTTTTCGTTTTCAGGATCAGACATTTGTTATAAAACTACGCTTTTTAACACTTTTTCTTTGTAGTGTATTTAATTAAAATTGTTACAAAAACGTATTATCAAAAAAAAATTTGTTGATTGAACGTGTTAAGAAAAGAATTTTTTCCTAATGTTGAAGTAATTTTTTTTTTGAATTTATGTGAAGTATCATATGTTAGAATTTTGAAAAAAAAAATTTTTTTATTTTTTTTTTTTTTTATATTTTGTTTGTTTAAAAGTATCATTTAATAATAGTTATATACAATAATACATTGTGATATTTATAATAATATTAATAAATATTAAATAATTAATAATATAATATGACAATTTCGTCTTATATGTGTATATACCAGTTTTCTATATTTACGGAAAGCCGCTGCCGCTGACGTTGTGGTTGACAACACTGCTGTTTTTTTTTTTTTTTAAAGATGAATTGTTGTTAATTGTAGCTGACTACAGATGATCGTTGAGTGTTGTTTTTCTTTTGTTTTCTTCGTATGTTTTTGTTTTGTTTTGGTGTAAAGCTTTTTTTCTTTGTTTTGGTTTGCAGATATTGTTTTTCACTGACGCTAATTTTATTTTAAAAGCTTTTTTTTTTCTCTTCACTGCACTCAATCGATGTATTTCTTTTTTTTTTTTTTGTTTCTCTTTGGGGTTGTTTTTTTTTCTCTTTTTTTTGTGTGTTGCTATGCACTTACATGACTATGTTTTAAAATTTTGTTTTCTTCATTTTAAAATTAACGGTTTTTAAATTCTTTTGATTGTTTTTGTTGCATAGATTTTTAAATTGCAAAACTGGTCTTTTTTTTCTATCATTAATTTTTGATGTTTTGTGTTGGCTGTACTTTTTTTTTCTTTTCAGAATTTTTCTGTTTAGTACTTATATTTTGTTTTTTATTTTTATTTTTACAGTAATATAAGGTGTTCTTCGTTGTCCAACGGGATTCAGTTTTTTTTCTTTTTTTTTCCACACTGTTAATAGAGTTTCACTTATATTGTTTTGTTGGTTAACTTTAATGGATTTTTAAATGTTTCTTTTTTTTCGTTGGTCTATAGTTTAGCACAACACGTATTTTTTTTAACGAGAATTATTTAATACAAATATTCTTTAACTAGAATGTGTATAATAATTTTTGTCTTATAGTTTTTTTTATCAAAAAGTTTTTTTTTTCATATTTATATTTTCCATGGTGGTTTTTTCTTTAAAGCATCCATTTTTAATAATTTTAATTTAATTTAATCCTTTTAAGAAATGTTTTTTTTTTCTGTTTAAAGACCACCTTCAATTTTGTTTTTCTCACTGAGGTTTTTTTTTTGCACTTGCGTTTTTTTTTTTGTTTGTTTCGTGTTTTTTTTTTCTTATAACACTTAACACTTTTTATATATATTTATTCAGTTTTTTTTTTTTTTTTTAGCACAACACTTTATATATATTTTTATTCAAATTTTTTTTTTCACGGTCGCCAAGTAAAAGGAATGTCAGGCCAAATGATTAAATGAAAAGACAAGTTGTTCACTGTATTGTTTTAACCAGACTGACTGTCTCTTTTATTATCATAAAATTAATAAAATATTACAGCGTAGGTTTATAAGGTAGTTAATAATTAAGTAGGGTATAGTTAAGTAGTATATAGATAAGTAGTGTACAGGGTTGCACTACAATACCACTAAGGGTCGTTATTTCACCAGAGTCAATCCCCTCATTGTCCACATTCGCAATTTTTAGCAGTGATATATCTGCTCCTGTATCCACAAGTAACGTTAGTAACTTATTAGCCGTGTTGTAAAATTTAATAAACACGCCGAAACTTAGATTGTGGGTGTATACCCTTCTGATTATTCTCTCAGGGGATGGGCCCGGTTTTCCGAACCATTATTTTGGTCATTGACCATTCGTATATGTCCGTTATTGTGGGAACTACGGTTATTTCCGCGGCTCCTATTATTACGATTATCATATCGTCTATTACCGCCACCACGGTAGGCACCCCTACCGCGGTTATTCGAGTTATTACGGGTATTTCCTCGGTAACCTCCCCGACTGTTCCTACGGTCGTTACCTTGATACTCTTGGTTGTGCATGTATAAGACAGCGTTCTGTTTCAGTACAACATTCAACAAATTTAGCCACTGCTTCATTAAAATTGTCAAATTTGCCCAATTGCATTATTAGTCTCGTCGATTGATTCTCCTTTCACGTTCGCACGCAAGGAGGTTATAACCTGGGCCAAATCGATCTCGGTTCCTGTTAGTAAATTAATTGCTGTGCCTTTTAATTTAGTTTTCAATAAATTAACAGCAATTCCAGCGTGGCCGTCGCAGACACTTTCAACCCATTCCAGTGCCGATACGAAGCCCTGAAGGTTTTCAGGTCGTTCATCGAACTCTGGAATGAGTTTTGAGGCGAAGCTCAGAAACTCGATTGCGGTCTGTGGCATATTGATGTTTTCTTGAATAGGGACTTTAATTTCCTTATTATCTGGGGTTTGTTCCTCTAGGATGGGAATGGTATCTTGGGGAGATTTAATTCCCAAGTTATGCGAGGTTTGTTCCTCTAGGGGGATAGGCTCTTGAAGTGAAAAAGGTATTTCCAATTTCACTCCTTTCCTTAATGCGACAGAGATTCATTTCTCTCTGACATCCGCATAAAACCCGTCGGCAGCTACTTTGTGGTCCGATGTTAGGCGCGAGTATGATACATTGAACAATACTCTTATGCGCTCTACTTGTTCCACGAGAATCCCTATATGTTTCTCGACGGTTTCTTTTCCCGTTTCCCTATCGGTGTTTAAACACTTGTAGGCTTTCGCAAAAGCCTCCTTAATCTCCCTTGCTTTGAATAGGATTTTCTCCCATTCCATTTGGGCCTACAACCCGTTTAGCATCCCTGATAGGGATTAATTTGTCCATATTTTTTTGCCTCCCTAGATTTTATCTAGGTCGGTGGCCATTGATCTTCTATAACTCTTTTTCAAATATCTTTTATGCAACTGATACCAGGTGGTAAGCAGTTGAATGGCCTGGATGACAATAATAATTATTAAATAAATGTGTGGTGGTTCGATTTGCACCACATTCACATCATTTATTACATTTGCGGTCGGTTTATCCACTTTGGATTGTCCGAACCCCATTTTATTTTCTATGATAGTTCCCTTAAAAAAAGTTAATATGTACAATATGTATAAAAATTTAAATTTTATATATGTTATTTATTTTCTTCTTTTTCTTGTCTAATTATTTATTAATAATCACAATAATCAACTTACACTAAACATGTTTAACATACGTACAAGTACAGTTGTTGTTAATTTCTTGTTGATTTGGGTGTTCCCCTGCTGTTCCTGTTGATGTTACTTTTGTCGTTGATCTGAAAACCTCCGCAGCCCAGGCAAGATTCGTTGCCTGGTGTCTTTACCTTGGCAATGTATTAGCCACATTGCTTCTTCTTTGAGTTTTTGTTGTTTTTAGTTTTTTATATTGCATGTAGGTATTTTCCGTTTTTATTTTTCTTTAATTTCGTTGTTTTCTTTTTCTTATTATAAAAGTAACTGGTTATTTTTTTTTGTTTTTGGTTTATTTTAAGTTTTTTTTTTGTTTGTATTGTCACTGTTCTTTATTCTTATTTGTATTTTAATTATATCTGTATTTTCAGTTGTGCTGTTTCTTTTTCTTCCTTTATTCAACTTCGTTTATTCTATATTTTCACTATTTTCACTATTTTCATGTTCTTTTTTTTATGTTCTTTTTGTTCTTAAAGAAACGATACTAACCTTTCAAGGTTACACATATTTGTTAAAAAAACAAATGGTAAAAGCCGGTTATGTTGTCTTTCATGAGGTTTTTGGTACACTTTCTTTTTTTTTCAACAGTTTGTTCGTTTTGGATTTTTTTTTTAAATTGTGTTTTTTCTAGACTACTTATTTTCTAAAATATTTTTATACCGTTATATTTTTTTTTTTTTGAGTTTTTAAGTTTTACACATTTTATAATCCACATTTTTTTTTATATTTTTATACCTATTATTTTTATACCTATTATTCTGATATTTATTTTGCTTTAGTTGTAAAAAAAAATTTTTCAGTTGTAGATTTCTGTATTTTAATGTTCTGTCTTTTTTTTTTGTATAGTTTTGTATACTTCTTTTGTAACGCTTTTGTTTTGTGGACTTTTTTTTTTTATAGAAGTTCAAAATTTTAGTTTTTATTGCATTTTTTTTTTTTTAACTAATTTTATTTAGCTTTATAATAATATATAGTACTTTTACATTTTGTTTGTTTTTGTTAACTATGTAATTCTAGTTATTTTAAATTTTTCTCACCTCACTTGTCATTTTTTTTTTGTTAATTCCAACAAAATTTATCTTATTTATCAAAGTTATTAAGATGATTTATTTATTCGATCACTTGTTTTAATCGCTTGTCTTTAATTTTTAGTAAGTAAACAATTTTCTTTTAACAAATCTGTTTTTTTTAACACACAAGTCCTGCAATCTTCGGGTTACGGGCGCCATGAAATAAGTAAAAACACACCGGTTGATTGCTCGAATAGAACTAACTTTATTATTTTCTTCAATCTTATGCTAAGCTTAAAACTACTAAAAATAACGTGTGAACTTGCTGACAAAGCAAGTTCACGCAGGTAGTTGCAGTGTGGGTATTTACACCAACTTATGGGTGTTGCGTTACACAACTGTCTGTGAAGCAGACAGCGTGAGAACCAGACTGTGTGAATCAAGTAAAACAATTCTCACAATGCGTGTCGTGTTGCTTGCGTATTTGTATACGGCAACGTACGCTTATCAACCACACTACAACGGTCATCTATATACATTCATACATTACATATGTTCTGTAATTTATTTTAGAAAAAATTGTGTTTTAAAAAGCTGTTTTAATAAAAAAACCATATTGAAAAGACCTAATTACGATCAAAAATAGTTGTTTCAAACAGCGCAAACATTCTGTTTCTTATCGCATCAGAACATCTTTAAAATAAAGTATAAAACGACCAATTTAAATTAAAACATTGTGAATAACCCTTTCACTACCAACTTTTTGTTTGTGGATATATATATATTTGGACTTCAGATTCTTGTTAGGGGTCCTTTACATGTATGCCAATGTATACCCACCAAAAAATGTTTTTGAAAATCGAATTTTTGAAACATCTCTCCCTTTTCACCACTTAAACATTCCAATATACAAAAATGCTTTTCTTTATTCTGTTCCGGTCATTAGATGAATTTACGAGCCAAATTTCGAGATTCTTGCTTTGGTAGTTTAATAGATACACCAAACGCCCCTTATTTTGGAGATACATGCTGATTAAAAAAAATGGACTTTGTTAATAAATATCGCGACTGTTTACGTGAGTTTTGCCTACTTTAGCGAGGATCCACTGTTGTAATGAAACACCAACCTAAAGTAAATTATCACATATAGATGGCGCTGATATTGTCATCTTCTTCATTTACATTGTTTCTTTTGGCTAATGTAATATTATCGCCTATTTATAATCATTGTTCGTTTTGCTTTCGATGAAGGCAGTCTCTTTTTTTGGTATCAAAACGAAATTATTGTATTATCAAAGTTTAATCTAATTTTTATTAAAAATAAAAATTATGTTTTTTTCGACCTTTAATTGTGCAATGAAAATGAAAATTATTCAAGTTCGAGGTCATACTCTATATTTCTTTATTAGGATATTGTCCTAACAAACAGTCTATAGAGTTTTTGTTTTCAAATTTATTAATTGAGCACTTTCAGGAATGTGTTGGTAGATCTATTTCAGGAATTTTCTAGGTTCCCATCATCAGAACACGTTTTGAAAGAGGTAACAATCCCATGCAAAACATCAAGCAAAACTAGTTTTCTCACTAAATGAGAACTAATATAGGAGCTCGAAGTTAAAGATTATCACCATTGATCAAAAAATAAATTGATGAACTTGTTTTTTGTGTCTACCTTTGGTAGATATTCAATACACGTTTTTTGTTTTTTCCATTTTTATTTGTACACTTGCTTGTTTAAAAACACGCTGTACAGGGGGAGTAGTAAACAAGACCGTACTTTGTCTTTTATACCTTTAATTGTGCAATGAATAAAAAAATTATTCAAGTTCGAGGCCATACTCTATATATTTTTGTTAGTATATTGTCCTAACAAATAATAGAGTTTTTGTTTTCAAATTTATTAATTGACCACTTTCAGGAATGTGTTGATAGATCTATTTCGGGAATTTTCTAGGTTCCCATCATCAGAACACGTTTTGAAAGAAGTGACAATTGCCTGCAAAACATCAAACATTCATACGAGTATAAACTAGTTTTCTCACTAATTGAGAACTAATATATGAGCATAAGACCATTGAAAATTAGTGGTATTGAGTATAGAGTGTGGGAGAACATGTAACGTCACATTACCAAGACCTAGTTCGTCTTCCCTCCCAATGAGAGTAGGACCTCGTTCGTCTAATCTCAGCCAGTGGTCCAGTTCGTCCTATGATCAGAGGATAAAAATACCTAGTTCGTCTGGTGAAGTTTTTGAACATTGTTGGCAGTATCAAGGGACTTTGTGTCTCGATTAAGGTCTCTTAAAAGTAATTTGGATTCCAGTGTCATTCGAATCGATATCGAATCATTCGAATCGAATATTTTTTATTAATGTTGTTTTTATTATCTCGTTTTAGTTCCCCCACAGACTTTATGGTCCGTTTAAAGTCTCTATTTCTTATGTCTATTTATCAAATGGATTTTGATATTTATCTCTTGTTTTCCCATCTATGGCCGGCTTATAGATTTTTGTTGCAGCATTGCAAGGCGGCCGGGATGTTTACGTGAGTTTTGGCTATTTTAGCGAGGATCCACTGTTGTAATGTGATACCAACCTGAAGTATATTATCACATATAGAACACGCTGATATTGTCAAATAAAATGTTTTGACATTTACATTGTTTTTTTTTGCTAATGTAATATTAAGAGCCTATTTCTAAGCATCGTTCGTTTTGCTTTCGACGAAGACAGTATAATTTTTTTTTGTTATCAAAATTAAATTATTGCATTATAATTAAACTAATTGAATTACGGAGTATTTACTTTTAATTAAAATAAAGGAAAGTATTTTTTGTTACTTGTCTTATTGAAAAAACCAAAAAAAAAACGTTTTTCCCCGGACAAGCATTGGGTTTGCCCTTCTCTCCTTCAATGTATTATCGAGTTTTGGTTGTTTCGTTTGCCAGCCGGTAATTATCTAAGATAAATCAATCGGATTTTTATAGCGACTATATGGATCATTCTAAAAATCGCATTGCTTTCTTAACGTTCTCTTTGAGAGCGTCGCAGTTCGACATCTTCAGCAGATTCAGTGGCTATTTCCGATTCTGTTTCTATTTCCATCTCAGATATATTTTCATCACACTGTGTTGTTTCTGATCGTTGTAATACTGTTTGCGGAATGCCTTGGGTCACTGCATCATTTGGTTCATCTACATTTAGATCTGTGTCTGGGTTCCCAGCAAAAAATTTCCGAAAAGGTAATCAAACATTTTGGGAAGTACGCATTCCTTACTAGATTACCTACTCGATTCTTTTAACAGGGCGTGAGACTAAAATAATTGATTCTTTAGAATTGATTATTTTTTTAAGTCGAAGAACTATTTACTTTTTATTTTTAAGAACTACACACATTTTTTAATAAAGAAATAGTTCCATGTTAAAACTACGAACTACTTACACAAAAAAGAAAAAAAATAGTTTAATAGAAAAAATAAGACGTACTTTCATTTACAACTTAAACATTAAAGAAACTTACTAAATTACGAGGGAAAATCGTTATCACGCACACTCAGGACGTTTTTCCACTAACTCAAGCTCACTTGAGTAAATTCAACTTTTACTCACACGTGATTCTCCTGAGTCACCCAAATATAACGATCAAACCTTATCCGGAAAAAATAAAATTCTAAAATGTGAAACATCGAATTGTTATGATAACATGGGTTTGCCATAATTTTGGAGCTATAAACCACGAAAATATAAATTTTTCACAAAAAAGAATACTTAAAAATGGAAATTTAAAACAAAAATATGACTAACACACAATCACCCTCGAACATTTTTTTACACTCACTCACGATAACGTCAGTAATTTCTACTTTCACTCACAATTTTATGCTCATGTGCGCATCCCTAATTTGTACCTAACCACAGTTTAACAAAATTTTGGCAACATGCAATTTATGTTTTTAGTATTATATTCATGCAAATAAAAATTTGTTTGGAAAAATATATAAAATAAATTTGTTAAAACTGCATTACTTTTTATTTTCTAAATTAGGAACTACTTCCAATAACGTCCTTTTGTTAAGAAAAAGTATATGATTACTTCTTGAGTACAAAAAGTTATACATATAAGTTACCCAGCAAAAAATTTCCAAAAAGGTAAGCGGGTTTGTAATCAAGCATTTTGGGCAGAACGCATTCCTTACTAGATTACCTACTCGATTCTTTTAATAGGGCGTGAGACTAAAATAATTGATTCTTTAGAATTGATTATTTTTTTTTACCGAAGAACCATTTACTTTATATTTTTAAGAACTACATACATTTTTTAATAAAGAAATAGTTCCATTGTAAAACTACGAAATACTTACAAAAAAAAAAAAAAATAGTTCCCTAGAAAAAATAAGAAGTACTTACATTTAAAAAAAAGAAGTAGTTAGATAAGTAAATTAAACTTTTACTCACACGTGATTCTCCTAGGTCACTCAAATATAACGATCAAAACTCATACGGAAATAAAATCCTAAAAAGTGAAACATCGAATTGTTATGATAACATGGGTCTGTTATAATTTTGGAGCTATAAACCACGAAAATATAAATTTTTCAAAAAAAAGAACAATTCCAAATTGAAAAACAAAAATATGACTCACGCGCAATCACCCTCGAAATTTTTTTTTACACTCACTCACGATAACGTCAGTAATTTCAACTTCCACTCACAACTTTTTGCTCACGTGCGCTTCCCTAATTTATACCTAACCACAGTTTAACAAAATTTGGGCAACATGCAATTTCTGTTTTTAGTATTATTTTCCTGCAAATAAAAATTTGTTTAAAAAAATATATAAGATAAATTCTTTAAAATTGTATAACTTCTTTTTTTAAAATTAGGAACTACTTCCAATAACGTCCTTTTATTAAGAAAAAGTATATGATTACTTCTTGAGTACAAAAGTTATACATATAAGTTAATAACATTGTCATTTTCTTTTAAGTAAATAATTACTTTGTTATTGAGTTCATGCTTTCTGGTTTAAATTTAAAGAATTGATTACAATACTACTTGCTTTTTTGTCTCTATCGTTGGAATGAGTTTGATATTGCAGTTACTGAATTTGGCAATGAGATATGTAAGCAAGTGTGGGCATCAACTTCTTTTTGGAATGTGTAATTTTTTCCTGGGTAATAACATTGTTATTTTCTTTTAAGTAAATAATTACTTTGTTATTGAGTTCATGCTTTCTGGTTTAAATTTAAAGAATTGATTACAATACTACTTGCTTTTTTGACTCTATCTTTGGCATGTGTTTGGTATTGCAGTTACTCAATTTGGCAATGGGAATGTGTAATTTTTTTGGTAATTTTTTCCTGGGTTACGATGTTGAGTCAATGGTACGTTTAATTCGACATCGACATTTCGCATCTGATCAATGTGTCTTTTGCATTTGCGACCATCACCACCTTTATTATTTTCTACCACACCAAATTGTCATTTGTTTTTAGAGAGATAATCGCGCACGCCACTCTGTCTGCTGCTGAGAATTTTTTGTTTGTAATCAGGCGTAAAAGATTGTTGGCCTCGTTGTTTGGTAACATAACGTCAAGATGAGATTGAATTTAACAACCAAGCATCAACTTCTTTTTTTTTAATTTTATTCATAAAAAAATAAATATTTTTAACACTTAATTCCAACCCGCGAAGCCATTAGGCTTGTCTGCAAGAAAAAGGTAAATTTATTAATTTCATTTTATGTATTCATTGCGAATTAAAAAAGAGTTTTTTAACTAATTTTTTTTCTCTTAAATTTATTGGTGATGTTTACTTTATGTATTGGCAGTATTTTATTTTATTTATTTGCAGTATTTTTTTCATAGTTGTTTCTAAAGCGTTCAACCTTAAATCTTTTCTCAGCTTTACGTCTTGTGTTGCGCTGGTGCACTGTGGAGTGAATCAAATAAAAAGTGGTAATAAATATAGAACTTCTTAACTACTGGACCGATTAAGGCCAAATGTATATGTAATCGTTAAAAAGGAGTATAGCTTTCAGAAAATTTTGAAGTCACCCTGCACTAAGGTGCCAAAGTAGACCACCTCGAGTACAAAAAACTTTTAAAATGCTGTAACTTCTACAATTATGAACCGATTTCGATTTTAGACTTTTTGAATCCGCTTGATGAGATTAATAAAAAACATGCTTACGGTAATATTTTACCTCTAGAAGTTTAAAAGTTGTGTGATGTTGAACATTAAAATTTAAATTTTTTGACAAGTTATTTTTAGGTTTTAAGTTAATAACTCCTTTATAATAAGTGGTAAGACATTAAAAAAAATTTTGTGTAATGCAACTTTTATCATTAATGTTGTGCTTAAAGTTTCATTTAATTATCCATAAGCGTTGAGTAAAGAAAAATCTGCAAAGTCAATTTTTTGAAATAGGTCAAAAAAATTGAAAAATTTTTGAGAAAAAGTAGCTTCACTCATACCATCCGTTTTTTTTTATGAAAAAAGTAAATATTTTTTTAAATATTCGAAAAGAACAGGCTTTGAGAATAGTTTTAAATTAAAGTATTATTAATTTTCGACATGCACCCTACACCTAGCATTGATAGAAAATGACCAATTTTCAAGCAAAATTTCAAGTTTACACACGTGGGCAATAAATGGCACGCCCATTTCTTAACTTTTTAAAACGTAATATTATAGACTAATAAAATGTTAATTATTCTTCACGAAGTTTGCCGCCGGGAAATGAAAAGTGGGGTCCTGGGAGGTGTTTTTGTAAAAAAGTCAAGTTTTGAAATTATTTTTTTGCGCTTTTAAAAAAATCATTTAGATCCAATTTTTTACTTTCATTTATTTTTTTATTAATTAACGACAATGTAATCTTTAATACATATTAAAATTGTTAACATAGCATAAATACCTATTTAGATATTATTTATCAAAGTTAAGTTGTTATAATACAAAAAACACATTTGTTCTAGAAATTTTTTAAAATTTACTTTAAAATTTATTTTTTTTTTAAGTCGAGGTTTTCACCTGTTCAACGATGTATAACATGTCTGGTGAATACGTTTACAAACGTCTGAAAACTTTTTTAAAATGTATCAACTCGACCAAAAATTGTATTTATATGAAAATTCCTTTGTATGAAAGTCATGGTAGTATATGAGTAATTAATATAAGACATATTTGATTTTTTTTATTTGTTATATTATTTGTTATTTCTTAAACAATAACTTAATTTTAATATGATGCATATGATTTTTTAATAAATTAAATTTAAATCTATAGGTACAAACTAGTAATTTTCTACAAAACAATCTGATATATCAAAGGATAATAATTTATTAATATGCATGGCTTCGGGGTCGTCCTTTTTTAGTTCATAACTTATTTTTGGTAACCACTGGGTCGGATGATATCATTAAGTGTCGCATTAAAGCTGTTTTGCAATATTTTCGTGTGTTTAATTGCCAATAGTGCTTTACATCTCTGTTTCGAGCTTCCTGCGCTTTTCTATTTCCATTCTCTAGAATGCTATACAGACATTTATAGCCTCAGTTTCTGAAA
This sequence comes from Delia radicum, assembly GCA_021234595.1. Classification (NCBI taxonomy): domain Eukaryota; kingdom Metazoa; phylum Arthropoda; class Insecta; order Diptera; family Anthomyiidae; genus Delia; species Delia radicum. Next base: position 186,225,300 of record CM037853.1, read on the forward strand.
ATTCTAAAAAGTCGCAAATATATTTCCATTTTATTTTAGATGAATATCGTCCGTTCTTTGAGAAATAGCCAAAGATCTTGCCGAGGACGTTTTAATTTCTATGTTTATCACATATATACTCAAAATGGAGACATTTAAAGATTTCTATATTTGGTTCCCCGAAATTGCAAACTAAATGGGTTTTGAAAAATAAAAAAAATTAGGTAAATGTGTGTAAATACCGCGAAGCATAAACATTTTTTATTACAATAAACGGATTTTTTGCAATTTTATTTTTTAAATCGTTATTTTTTTCAATCTACATATCTTAAGTTATTTAAAAACCAAAATCAACATAGTTAACATAGAGCTGTCAATTTTAATAACTTAAATTTACAAACTTTCATAACTTGCTTTAATCGGTATCACTTTAAAAACATATTTCAATTTGATAACATATTTCGCATTAGAAAAAAAATTTGTAATATGGAAAGTGGTTTATCAAAAAGTGTCCATTTATTAGGCAAGTATTTAAAAATCATTTACTTTTGTAAATTGCTTGTAGGAAGAAAAAAAAGTAGATTCGATGGTCGAGTGCTTCCAAGTAAAAGATATGTCAAGTTTTTCGCAGTCAAAATCAAAATTTTGGAAATATTTTTTTTTAAATCGCTCTTATTAATTTTCGTTAGGCGATATTTTTGTTTGCTATACATCAGCTAATAGCCATATACATATTAACTGTAGTTTTAGGAAAAGTTTGGTTTTTTCAAATATATCGTCTATTCCATGACAAAATGACAAAAACCATACTATGGATAAAAAAAAAATCTACTTTTCTATTTCCATTCTCTAGAATGCTATGCAGACATTTATAGCCTCAGTTTCTGAAAATTCTAAAAAGTCGCAAATATATTTCCATTTTATTTTAGATGAATATCGTCCGTTCTTTGAGAAATAGCCAAAGATCTAGCCGAGGACGTTTTAATTTCTATGTTTATCACATATATACTCAAAATGGAGACATTTAAAGATTTCTATATTTGGTTCCCCGAAACTGCAAACTAAATGGGTTTTGAAAAATAAAAAAAATTAGGTAAATGTGTGTAAATACCGCGAAGCATAAACATTTTTTATTACAATAAACAGATTTTTTGCAATTTTATTTTTAAAATCGTTATTTTTCTCAATCTAAGTTATTTAAAAACCAAAATCAACATAGTTAACATAGAGTTGTCAATTTTAATAACTTAAATTTACAAACTTTCATAACTTGCTTTAATCGGTATCACTTTAAGAACATATTTCAATTTGATAACATATTTCGCATTAGAAAAAAATTTGTAATATGGAAAGTGGTTTATCAAAAAGTGTCCATTTATTAGGCAAGTATTTAAAAATCATTTACTTTTGTAAATTGCTTGTAGGAAAAAAAAAAGGTAGATTCGATGGTCGAGTGCTTCTAAGTAAAAGATATGTACTTGGTAGACCTTTCCGCTTATTGCAAGACGAAAAAAAAATGTTAAAAACAGTACTGATATTGTTGCAAGTGAATTCATTTTGATTTATAAAAAATTTCAAATTCCAATTAAACGGAAAGATGGTATTAAAAAATTAATTTTACGAAATTATATTATGAAGAAATAACAAGTATTGATAAAACATTTTTGATGAGCGATCCTTATACTTGGGGAATAAATGAAAGTTTTATTGCGGCAAAGACAATTGTAAAAACCTAATTAGTTGTAAATGACATAGCGGAACGTGGAATAGCCCTCATTACGCGAGAAGAGCAGAAGCAGTTTATCATCCATACAATGGAAAATCATTATAAAAATGTACCATCAAACAATTTTTCAAAAAAGTAATTCATAGAATATTTAAATCAAACTGTTATGAGTGATATACAACTAGTATTAAGTTAAATAATTATAAAAATCTTAAATAATATATAAAAATAAATTTATATTTACAAAAAAAAAAATTTTGGAGTCGAGCAAATTGTTTCTTATTTTTATTTAAAGCTTACATTTTCTCATTTTAAATAAAGTTTTTAGCAAAACTTCATTTTAAGTAACAAACATTTAAACCCAATTTTGAATGTTGATGGTAACTGAACACTTTGTAAGTGTCTGTATAGCATTATAGAGAATAGAAATAGAAAAAAAGATTTTTTTTATCCATAGTATGGTTTTTGTCATTTTGTCATGGAATATACGATATATTTTTAAAAACCCAAACTTTTCCTAAAGCTACAGTTAATTCTCTATTAGCTTATGTATAGCAAACAAAATATCGTCTAACAAAAATTAATAAGAGCGGTTGAGAAAAATAATAGGGGGATGGGTCTGTACGCATTTTCCCCTGGTTTCAGTATCGGGACCACTATGCCCATTTTTCAGATCTCGGGTATGATCAGAGTGGAAATGGACAGGTTGAGGACTTTAGTCATGTACTCGACGTCCAGCACATCCAAATGTTTGAGCATCAGCATGGACCAAGTTCTTTAGAAGGTTTAGCATTTCTTATGACCACGGCAACTTAGCTCGCCGTAAAAGCTGGTGTCATTGGTTGGAAGATCATGGATTTTCCTCCTAACACTTCGTTTCGCTCGGTCTCTCTCTGGGTGCTCTATGAACTGCCGCCCAAAATGGCTCGCGCATCTCTTATGATCTAATATAGTGTTCTCGCCGAAAGATATTACGACCCAATCATTTCGTTTAATCGGATTCTAGATAAACTTGACAATTGACCACAGCTTGTTTGCTCCGGAACTTAGGTTGCAGTTCTTTAAGTGATCTATCCATCTGTTTCGCGTATATTCGTTGACCAGTGTGCTGTGCTCCCGGTTTAGTTGACTGATCCTAGGGTCGTTAGGGTTGATACTACTAATTTCGTCATGCTCGTCTGTGAGTTCCGCTGCCTAAGCTGGAAAGTTAGGTCGAACAATCTTGATTCTGCCAGTTGGGATAAAGCGAGCGGCCGCTGCCGCAAAATGCTTTCTCCGCTACTCGCACATCGGAGGGAGTGGGTAGATCATTGAAGATGCGGTTGGAATAATCTCTGAAGCCTACCTAGTCTGATTTCCTATGGTTTACATAGGTACGGTGTTCAGAGAGCACAAAATCATTTGGTCTGGCAAGGGTGATGATTATTGGAAGATGGTCTGATGATACAGCTGCCATTGCTCGCCAATGTGCGTAATTTAATAACCAAGCATATTGTAATCACTCCAGGCTGGAGCCTGGAGTTGTTCTTTAACTTCGTTTCCTGAACCGCTGCGATAAAGATTTTGTATTGCTGCATAAAATTGGTGATCTCCATAATCTTACCTTGGAGGCCGTTGCAGTTAAACTCCAAAATTGATATCACCTCAGGTCTGGCTACAGCAATTTGTGGTGTTAGTTGCCATGGTTGTTGTAGTCGCGTCAATAATAATCTACATTTGAGGATATTTAAAAGTCTGTTGTAGTTGTAGAAAAGATTTTGTCGAGTTAAGATTTTGTGATTGGAAAGCCTTAGTTGTAGGAATTTGTAGGTGTTGTAGATTATTGTTGGTTGTAGCAAGAATATTGGAAAGCCTAAGTTGTAAGAATTTGTAGGTGTTGTTGGTTGTTATTCTTGGTTGTAGTTGAATATTTGTTGGAACATTTGTTTGAAATTTAATATAAATAATACGAAATTAATGAAATAATATTTAGTTTTATAATAACAAAAATAAAAAAGAAGGCAATAGAAAACAGAAAAAGAAATTTTTAAATAATATTAATATTTTTGTTAAAAAATATTTTATTAATATATATTTAGTAGGAAATTTTTTCTAAGTTTTGTAGGAGGTTGGAGAATTTGTTGGAAATGTTTGAAATTTAATACTCCAACACAAATTCATGCAAGGGGGTTGTAATATATACACGTTTTTGCCAAATGTTGGTACAACTCATTAATAGCCGAGTGGTTAAAGGGCTACCTTTCAGCTCAGCGATCGATGCCCACTAAGGTTTAATGGAAAAGTTTTTTTTAAGTTTTTTTCCACTTATATACGTAATAAAAAAATATCGACAAAATAAATTTCTAAATATGATGTTTTCTTCAACTTTAGACAATTTAAGACTTTGCGTTGTTGCCAAGATTCAGGTGAAACAAAAAAAATATATAGAACAGAAAAAATATGTAAATTTGTAATATTGAAAAAAAAAAATAGAAATAGTAAAAAACCTTAAAATGCAAAAAAGTATATAAAATGAAAATAATAATTCAAAATTCAAAAAACCAACAAAAAAAAAATATAAATACAAAAAAAAACCTTAAAATGCGAAAAAGTATTATATGAAAATAATAATTCAAAAAACCTGAAAAAATAGAGATACAAAAAAACCTTAAAATACGAAAAAGTATATGAAGATAGTAAAAATTTAAATTACTAAAGCGATGAGAGAAAAAATAATCAAATTTTTTTTTATATGGACCGTATTGGTCTCCGAGTGGAGATGTGCCCTTGGGCACATAACCCTTCTTAACCTAACCTAAATATATTTAAAATTAAATCATTATTCAAGGATTTTTAATATATAGAGGATATACAATCCGGAGTTTTGTTCCAGTGAAGATCGTGCGATGACAAGTTACTAATTTCAGCATTGTTGAGATTATACAAAATACTATTTAACTTTTATTAATTTGCTATATATGATATCGATATATATATATAAATGATATCGATTCATGAAATGTGCAATTCCAGAGCTAACAAAAAATAAAGCAACACGATATAAGTTAAAAATGAAAATTATAGTAAACATACACAAATTTTAAGTAAAAATTGACAATAGGGCAAATTTCTTAAATTGTCTAAAATGTTTACAATTTCATTTTAAAATCTCCCGTTATAAATATTTGCTTATATTCCATACAATTTTATTTCAAAAACAAAGTAATTCTTCAAAGCTTTACTCAAGTACATATAAATATTTAAAAAATATTATATATGTACATATATTCGTGGTTTGCTTTAAAAAAACTCTACCTTTTCAATAAAAAACTATATTTTTTCATAAGAAAAACTCCCTCTCTCTCTGTCTCCCACAATAAGACCTTTTTTAAGTTGTTAGTGCATGCGCATCTATAAATTTTTTTAGAAAATTTATTTAATAACTTAGAAAATCTATAAAGTATTTTTTAAAATCCCTGATATAAATATAACAACTTCAAATTGATTTTTCCTTGAATTGATGTTTTTAATGTTGACAAGGAAAATACGTTAAATTGTCTAAAATGTTTACTAATATGTTCTCAAATCAAATCTTCTATTATAAATATTATGTTATATTCTATATAATTTCATTTCAAAAACAAAAACAAAGAAATGCTTCAAAACTAAACACACATATTCAAACGTATACAAAAGTAATATTGGCTTATTATTGGTTATCTGTATCTTTTCATAATAAAAAAACTCTCCTTTTATAAGAAAAGATCTCGTATTCTTTCCAGCATAATTAAAATTAAGGATGTGTTTTAGAAATTTTATTTAAAGCTCTTTGAGTTTGTTTCTGATTTTCATGTTTAACTTACATCGTGTTGCTTTTTCAGTTTATTTGAAGTTCTTTGTGTATGTTAGTTGTATAGATATGCGGTTTCTGCGCCAGAGAAAGATAAATTTTTGAGAAAGATACATTTTGGCAAAAAATAAAAATGTTTTTAGCCTTATGGAAAAAATACATTGAATTTTTTAAAACTTTTTTAGCCTTATGGAAAAAATAAATTGCATTTTTTAAAACTTTTTTAGCCTTATGAGAAAAATACATGCACCTTAAAATGCTTATACTTGCATTTTTGTATAAAACATTTTTAGCCTTATGGAAAAAATATCTTAATATAGAGGTACAAGTTGCATTTAAATATTTTTGTTTTGTATCTTTTCTAGCGGATATACATACATACGTACGTACGTACAGACACTTTAAAAAAATTTAAAAAGCTTCCTAACAAGTTTTAAGAAAATCTTATAATGTAAAAATACTCCTTCCACAACTGGATTCAAATGTTTCAAAAAACTGAAAGATAAATATTTCAATAGTTTATCAAAATGTGTGCGGCTTAAGAACAAAACTGTCCACTTTATATATGGAAAGTTTTAGCATTAATCATCATGTCATTATTTTTACAGAAACATGGCTTAACAGTTCATTCTTTAATTCTGAAATACTTTCTAATAAATTCAACATCTTTAGACGTGATCGTGGCACTATTGAAACTGGCGGTGGAGTCCTAATTGCGGTCTCAAATGTTTTGCCTTCAGAAGTTTTATTAATTGACCCTAAGTTCGAAAACATTGAATTTATTGCAGTTTTAATTAAAATTAAACGTAAAAAAATATTTATTACTTGCTCGTACATTCCTCCATCATCTCCGCAGTCTTTATATGACCAACATGGTGAAGCAATTAAATTTGTTCTTCTTACTGCCAACCCAGAGGACTCTGTTATCGTGCTTGGTGATTTCAATTTACCTAAACTATCCTGGAAGTTCTTACCTGATGAGAAATATTTTGTTCCGTCAAAATCGGAAAAAAAGTGTCAGGAGCTTTTTGACATTTTACATGATTTATGTTTATTTCAACTAAATGGCATATTGAATGATAATTTTAAATTATTGGATTTAATATTTGTTAATGATAATGCAGAATGTAACGTTGTTCGAACTAGACCCATTTCAACCCCGGAAGACCGATATCACCCGACGATTAACATAAATATATGTATTCCATCTGATCTTGTCAATTCTTCTACAAAAAATAACGAAATGGTTTTTTGTTTTGCACGATCGAATTACAATATGATTAATGAATTCCTCAATAACACAAACTGGAATACTCTTTTATCGTACAACTGCTGATATTGATTTTATGACTGACTCCTTCTACAACAAAATGTACTCTGTAATGGATTTATGTATTCCAAAAACAAATTGTTAAGAAACTTTCTGGACCTCCATGGAACACCAAGCAACTGGCTAGTATTAAAAATAAAAAAAATAAATTTTACAAAAAATATAAACAATCTGGTTCTACTGTTGATCATGGTAAATACTCTATTTGTCGCGCCGAATATAATACCTTAAATAAATCCTGTTACTCAGATTATTTAATTAAAATGAAAAATAATTTTAAGCGTAATCCAAAATCGTTTTATAAATTTGTAAACTCCAAAAGAAAAACAACGGGCTTTCCTGCTGTGATGAAATTTCAACGCAACGAATCCTCTGATGATGCTATTATTAGCAATCTGTTTGCTGACTTTTTCTCTACTACTTATTCGGATGCAACATTTGATGATTCCAACAGTTACCCGCTTTCGCTGATTGCAAATCAAACAATTTCCATTTTTGATGTTTCATTGGTTTCTAAAGGTTTGAAAAAGCTTAAATTTTCCTATAATAGTGGACCTGATAAAATTCCGAGCTCAATTCTCGTTAAATGTGCTGATGCTTTAGCTACACCGTTGACACTTATGTTTAATACATCAATTAAATATGGCTACTTTCCTAATATGTGGAAAGACTCTTTATCATACCTCTTTTTAAATCTGGAAGTAAATCTGATATTACAAACTACCGAGGTATTGCAAAGTTGAGCATTATACCTAAACTTTTTGAAAAAATTATTACTGATCACCTATGTCATCAAATAAACACTTTAATTTCTCCTTTTCAACATGGTTTTCAAAAAAGATGCTCGACTTCAACAAATCTTTTACAACTTACTACAATAATAAATCGTGGTTTCCTTCAAAGAAAACAGACTGATGCAATTTATACAGACTTCAGCAAGGCGTTTGATAAAGTCAACCATAAGCTTTTAGTAAAAAAATTACATTTAATGGGATTTACTGATCTTAGTATTGAGTGGATATACTCATATTTAACAAATAGAAAACAAAGCGTTATTTTTAAACAAATATCTTCAAAAAACATTGATGTTCTATCTGGAGTTCCTCAGGGGAGCCACCTTGGACCTCTTTTATTTTCATTGTTTATTAATGATTTACCACAAGTAATAAAGTTTTCAAATATTCTGATGTATGCTGATGATGTTAAAGTTTTCCTTAGCTATAACCAATACTCCGACCATTCTCTTTTACAAAATGACTTGGATTCGTTTCATACATGGTGTGTCTTGAATTTAATGGAACTAAATCTAAAAAAATGCAAATGTATCTCGTTTGTTAGATAGAGGCCGATATCTGTAAACTATATGCTGGGCGGTTATCAACTGGAGAAAGTAAACAACTTCTTAGATCTTGGTGTTTTGTTAGATCCCAAACTTAGTTTCATTCCCCATATTACAATTATGGTAAATAAAGCTAGGGGAGTTCTCGGTTTCATAAAACGTTGGGCTAAAGAGTTTAATGATCCGTATGTAACAAAATCGTTGTATACGTCACTCGTAAGGCCTATTTTGGAATACGCATCTATAATTTGGGACCCTATGTACCAGAACCATATTGACTGTATTGAATCTGTACAAAAGCAGTTTCTATTGTTCTGTCTACGTAGTTTAAATTATGATCAATTGAATCTTCCGTCATATACCAGCAGACTTGCTCTCATTAAGCTACCAACACTTAAAAGCCGCAGATCTATGCTAAACGTCTCGTTTCTCGTTAATATAATTAATGGTGATGTTTGTTCTGGTTTCCTGATCAACAATATTTCTTTCAATGTTCCTCAAAGACCGACGCGTTACTTTTCACCAATATCAGTTAAGTTTTTTAGATCAAATTATGCAGACGCTGACCCCTTAAGAAGAATGTGCATCGAATTTAATAAACTATTCAAATTTATTGATTTTTCGACTAATACAAACTCAATTAAAAGTAAAATAATAATTTTTCTTAATAAGTAAATAATTAATTAATTATTGTTTTTATGTTTTTATTGTGTTTCGTTTTGTTTTTTGTTGTCATCAAATTAAAATTATAAATTAAAATTATATTATTTTTGTAAATATTTTTATATTTTGTGTATATAGTCTGTAAGGATTAACTCCATAGACGAATAAATAAAATAAAATAAAATATCCTAAAAATAAAATAAAATATATTTGCTAAATTTTGGACATAATGTTCTTACTTTTAGTTATTTACTCTCTGAACTTCACAGTTTTTAAATATTTCTATTCAAATCTCTCAAAAATCAGAAAATGTATCAATGCGAAGTAAATAAGATCTCATTTCGAATTTGATAATTTTTAATTGTTTTATGTATCAATGCGAAGTAAATAAGATCTCATTTCGAATTTGATAATTTTTAATTGTTTTATGATAATTTAAAAGGTATAAATAGATAATTATATTAAAAATATTTTAAATACTGACATTTTATTTATTTAGAAGTTTAATATTCTTTCACATTTTATTCTAATATAAAAATAAAACAATCAAAAAATTAAATTACAGTTCACTTTTTCGAATCAAAACAAGAATTTTACTTAAATTTTACCATAAATCAATAGCATTTTACTGAAGTAAAATAAAAATTCATGAATAAAACTTTAAAAACTCGTCACCTTTTACATCTGCAATTCAGAAAATATCAATTTGAATTTAGGAAATATCTATTAAATTTCAGAATTCCATTTGAAATTTAAAAAAACATCAACTGAAATCCAGATTTTTCATCTAAAATTCAGAAAATATCATTAGACATTAAAAAAATATAATTTTAAATTAAGAAAATATTATTTGAAATTCAGAAAACATCATTTGCAAACAAATTTTCCTTTTAAATAGATTTTTTTTTGAATCATAAAATTCAAATCATTAAAAATCATTATGATCAAAAATCAATACATTTTTTTTTAAATAATTACTCTTGACCATACTCAACATGAAATAAAAAGTGAGTGATCTTGACAACAAAACACCTTTTAAATTCAGAAAATATCATTTGACATTAAAAAAATATAATTTTAAATTCAGAAAATATCATTTGAAATTTAAAAAATATAATTTTAAATTCAGAAAATATCATTTGAAATTCACAAAACATCATTTTTTTTGTAATCATATAAAATTCAAATCACTTAAAATCATTATGTTCTTTCTCAATACATTTTTTTAAAATAATTACTCTTGACCATACTCAACATGAAATAAAAGTCAGTGTCAAGAGACAAAAAAATACATAATTTATGAAAGAAAAAACTAAATGTCTGTACGTATATATGTATGTTTGTATGTATATCCGCTAGCAAAGATAAAAAAGAAAAATATTCAAAGCAAGTTTTAAATACTCAACATGAAATAAAAAGTCAGCGATCTTGACAACAAAACACCTAATTTATGAAAGAAAAAACTAAATGTCTGTACGTACGTATGTATGTATATCCGCTAGAAAAGATAAAAACAAAAATATTTAAATGCAACTTGTACCTCTATATTAAGATATTTTTTCCATAAGGCTAAAAAGGTTTTATACAAAAATGCAAGTATAAGCATTTTAAGATGCATGTATTTTTCTCATAAGTCTAAAAAAGTTTTAAAAAATGCAATGTATTTTTTCCATAAGGCTAAAAAAAATTTTATTTTTCGCCAAAATGTATCTTCCTCTGGCGCAGAAACCGCATATCTACTACTTATGTTTACTATAATTTTCATTTTTAACTTATATCGTGTTGCTTTATTTTTTGTTAGCTTTGGAATTGCACATTTCGTGAATCAATATCATTTTATATAGCAAATTAATAAAAGTTAAATAGTATTTTGTATAATCTCAACAATGCTGAAATTAGTAACTTGTCATCGCACGATCTTCACTGGAACAAAACTCCGGATTGTATATCCTCTATATATTAAAAATCCTTGAATAATGATTAAAGGTTAATGATTTTAGGTTAAGAAGGGTAATGTGCCCAAGGGCACATATCCACTCGGAGACCAATACGGTCCATTGTGGATTAAAATATAAAATATGAATTAAAATAATAAATATATTTAAATTACAATTAATATACATATATAAAAAAAAAAATGATTATTTTTTCTCTCATCGCTTTAGTAAATTAAATTTTTACTATCTTCATATACTTTTTCATATTTTAAGGTTTTTTGTATCTCTATTTTTTTCTGGTTTTTTGAATTATTATTTTCATATAATACTTTTTCGCATTTTAAGGTTTTTTTTTTGTATTTATATTTTTTTTGTTGGTTTTTTTAATTTTGAATTATTATTTTCATTTCATATACTTTTTCGCATTTTAAGGTTTTTTTCTATTTCTATGTTTTCCTCAATATTACAAATTTACATATTTTTTCTGTTCTATATATTTTTTTGTTTCAACTGAATCTTAGCAACAATGCAAATTCTTAAATTGTCTAAAGTTGAAGAAAACATGCTATTTAGAAATTTTATTTTGTCGATTTTTTTATTACGTATATAAGTGGAAAACAACTTAAAAAAAACTTTTCCTTTAAACCTTAGTGGGAATCGATCGCTGAACCTTCAGCAATCGACAACTTTTAAAGGCAGCCCTTTAACCACTCGGTTATTAATGAGTTGTACCAACATTTGGCAAAAACGTGAATATATTACAACACCCTTGCATGAATTTGTGTTGGAGTATTAAATTTCAAACATTTCCAACAAATTCTCCAATCTAATACAAAACTTAGAAAAAATTTCCTACTACATATATATTAATAAAATGTTTTTTAAACAAAAATATTAATATTATTTAAAAATTTCTTTTTCTGTTTTCTATTGCCTTTTTTGTTTGTTTTTGTTTTTATAAAATTCAATATTATTTCATTAATTTCGTATTATTTATATTAAATTTCAAACAAATACTCCAACAAATTTTCAACTACAACCAAGAATAACAACCAACAACACCTACAAATTCTTACAACTTAGGCTTTCAAATATTCTTGCTACAACCACCTACAACACCTACAAATTCCTACAACTTAGGCTTTCCAATTACAATATCTTAACTCGACAAAATCTTTTCTACAACTAAAACAGACTTTTGAATATCCTCAAATGTAGATTATTCTTGGTCACCAAGTAATGGTGATGTTCGTTTTAAAATATTATTTTTTTTTTAAAAGTCTTTCTCCGGAAGTAGCACAGAAAATAATTGCAATTTGGAGTAAAATTATCGTGACCAGCTGTATGACCCAACTAAACTTAGGGTTTATAAGAAGCATTCAATTAACTTCGTATGCACAGATTATGCGAATTTGATTGACTTAGATGATTACAGAATATTGTCCGATACTGCATTTACCGCAAGCATTCCAGAAATTCCATCACACATTCAAGGAACTGAATGATGTGTGCAACTGCTTACTGCTGTTTCACGACGAGTTATAGCACAGAATAGAGATGATGTTATGGCCGTGACTATAGCAAGTAACACTAGATTACCGCGAATGGGGAGTTAAAAAGATTTAAAAAATAGATTTAACAAGTTTGATATAATTTTTATTAACAATAAAAATTATGTTTTTTTTCGACCTTTAATTGTGCAATGAAAATGAAAATAATTCAAGTTCGATGCCATACTCTATATTTCTTTATAAGAATATTGTCCTAACAAATAATCTATAGAGTTTTTGTTTTCAAATTTATTTTTTGAATGTGATGATAGATCTATTTCGAGAATTTTCTAGGTTCCCACCATCAGAACAAGTTTTGAAAGAGGTAGCAATCCCATGCCAAACATCAAACATTCATATAAACTAGTTTACTTACTACATGAGAACTAATATATATATGAGCTCGAAGTTAAAGATTATCACCATTGATCAAAAAATAAATTGAAAACTTGTTTTTTGTGTGTATGGTCTAAAATTTTATAAATTAAAAATAAAAATTACGTTTTTTTCTACCTTTAATTGTGCAATAAAAATGAAAATTAAATGTCGAAAAACATAATTTTTATTTTTAATAAAAATTATATCAAACTTGTATAGAAGACAAAGTATGGTCTTGTTTACTACTTCCCCTGTACATTTTTGTTTTTAAAAACAAAGGTACAAATCAAAAGCGAAAGAAACAAAAACGTGTATTGAATATTTACCAAAGTTTTGATTTGTACCTTTGTTTTTAAAAACAAAAATGTACAGGGGAAGTAGTAAACAAGACCATACTTTGTCTTCTATACAAGTTTGATATAATTTTTATTAAAAATAAAAATTATGTTTTTCGACATTTAATTTTCATTGCACAATTAAAGGTAGAAAAAAACGTAATTTTTATTTTTAATTTATGGTCTACCTTTGGTAAATATTCAATACACGTTTTTGTTTCTTTCGCTTTTGATTTGTACCTTTGTTTTTAAAAACAAAAATGTACAGGAGAAGTAGTAAACAAGACCATACTTTGTCTTCTATACAAGTTTGATATAATTTTTATTAAAAATAAAAATTATGTTTTTCGACATTTAATTTTCATTTTCATTGCACAATTAAATGTAGAAAAAAACGTAATTTTTATTTTTAATAAAAATTATATCAAACTTGTATAAAAGACAAAGTATGGTCTTGTTTACTACTTCCCCTGTACATTTTGTTTTTAAAAACAAATTTAAAATCAAAAGGAAAAGGAAAAGAAACAAAAACGTGTATTGAATATTTACAAAAGGTAGACATACACACAAAAACAAGCTTTCAATTTATTTTTTGATCAATGGTGATAATCTTTAACTTCGACCTCATATATATATATTAGTTCTCATGTAGTGAGTAAACTAGTTTATATGAATGTTTGATGTGTGGCATGGTATTGTTACCTCTTTCAAAACGTGTTCTGATGATGGGAACCTAGAAAATTCCCGAAAATAGATCTATAGATCAACACATTCCTGAAAGGTTCAAATATTAAATTTGAAAACAAAAACTCTATAGTGCTTTAACTTAAATTCACTAAGAGCACTTCTGCATTACTTTTTTTTTAATTTTTGTTATTTGAAGTAAAAAAAAACATTAATTTGAACAACTAAATTGATTTTAAAAATTGTAAGACATTAAAAAAAGCATTAAATTACTTTCAATAATATTAGTTTTACTCAGCTGTTTTTGTAAAGGGTGTTTCTTATACAGTTATAGAACTTTAAGTTGGCAACACTTTTTTAACTGGCGGCCATTTTGTCAGCTGCCAAGTGATTTATGTTTAATTTGGTTTGGCATTTCAACATGAATAGATTGAAGCCTGAACACCGATTCCAAATTGTGCAAATTTATTTTGAAAATCATAGTTCTATTCGAAATACGTATCGCGCACTACGTCCTTTTTACGGTCAACATAATCGTCCATCAGAGCAATTAATTCGATTAACTATGGAACGTTTACTCTATGCATCCACAGAGACGTCGTACAGTGCGTACAGAAGAAGTCATTGCTGCTGTAGAGCTGGTGATGCTGGTCTGAAAGTTACAGTCAATGGTGACCGCTATAGAGCCATGATTACTGACTTTTTCGTTTATGAATTGAACAACCATGATATGCAGGAGCTGTGGTTTCAACAAGAATGCGCAACATGTCACACAGGTCGTGTCACAATTGATTTATCGAAGGAAACGTTTGGTAACCGATTAGTTTCAAGTTTCGGACCCGTGAATTGGACTGCAAGATCGTGCGATTTAACTCCGCTAAACTATTTTCTGTGGGGATATGTGAAGTCGCTAGTCTACGCTGATAAGCCCGAAACGATTGACCACTTGGTGGACAACATTCGCCGTGTTATTGCCAATATACGGACACAAATGTTGGAAAAAGTCATAGAAAATTGAACCTCCAAATTAGACTACGTCCGAGACAGTCGTGACGGTCATATGCCAGAAGCCATATTAAAATTATAATGCCAGAAGATTTTCTTTCAAATAAAGTAAAGTTCATGTCAATTTAAAAAATTCATCTTTGTTTTATTCCATTTCTAAGTTTTATACCTATATGAAAACACCCTTATAATTCAAAATAAAATACTGTTACCGATATAAATCCTAGAAACTTTTCAAAAAAAAAAAAAAATTATTTGACCAATTTGTGTTTTATTTTTATCAACAGTCAAAACAAATAAAAATCTAAGTTGAAATTAATGACATTTTAGTGCTAACGTTTTACAAGTGAAAATATTAAATTAAATTATTTTTAAAAGGTTTTTTTTATCCACATATGTTATGTTTCAATAAATAAGAATGGTTCAGTAAATAAAAACCCATATATTCATATCAAAATTAAAAAAAAATCAGAATAATTGCGCTAATGTTCAGCAGATTTATTTTGCTAAAATTAACAAATTTCTCAGTAATAATAAATTTTTCTGTATTAATATCAAAATTTTTAGAAAATATTACTAACGTTTTTTAAGTGTAAATATTTTTTTAATGTAAACAAATTTGCAAATTTGACAGCAAAAATGGTTAGTTTTTAAGTAATAATAGCAACATTTTCAGTTGATTTTACTATTTGTTTTTTTGAGTGCAAACATTAAAAACTCCCATTATCGCAAAAAATGTTTATAATTATTATTAATTTCCAAATATATAAATAAAAAAATTAAAAAACCTATATTTTTCACGCTAAAAAAATCAAAAGTTCAACTTTGACCTTGAATTTCTTAAGAAGTGCTCAATCAAGTTTAATGAAATTAAAACTGAGCCAATTTTAACTAATTACCTGTCATTTAAAAAGAAATTGCTAAAATATTTTGATCGGTTACAGAATTTTGGCCAATGAAAAATGATTTTCAGCCACTGTGCGGCGCTTCTTAAAATGCGACATTTTAAAATTAAGCAGCTAACTAGTCTTTGTGTTACAACGATGTTGTGTTTTCTTAGAAATTTTAATGGGATTTTATTTAAAAAATTGATTAAAGACAAAAATTGATGATTAATAGGTTTTTTGTTAAAGTTCATTTTGCATAAAATAATACATTATTTTATATACACTTATAAGTTTTTGTCTGCCAGTGTATTTAACCGGATATAATTATATCAATTCATATATAAAATTTATTTCGTCGAAAAATTTTAATATGATGTTGCATCTTATCGCATCTCGATCAATATATAATTTTTTATTGCATTTAGAATAATCCAATTAAATTGCATAATACAAAATAATATATGTTTAGATATTACTAGCTGACCCGGCAAGAAATTTTTTTACGCAAATATATAATTAAAAAAATAAATTCACATTAGTAAATCATTCTAAAATTTGTAATTTCATGGGAAGCCCAACGCCTCTGTGTCCTTCTATCGCCTTTTTTCTAGAACTATGAGGAACGCTAAAACAATTTTTGAACAACATTATTAAATAACCTTGCAAAAAGTCTTGAATGTGATGATTTATTTTAATGCTTATTTGTTTTTTGCTTTTGGTACCACGCCCATTTATCCCATTCCGCCCAATTTCAGTTCGACTACTAATATTTGTAATTGATGGACTCGTACAAAATTTGAAGGCTATATAGCTAATATAGAACCCTAGATATTTAATATTAATATTAATTTTAATTTTGTATATGAGCTAAATAATCACTTTGTATGGGAGCTGCCACGCCCACTGGTATGATCCCGCCCAATTTTCCCATGACTATTCATAATATAATCAATGTGCACAAATTTCTAAGACTCTGGCTATTATAGAACTGTAGATATATGATATTAAATATTTATTTTGTATGGGAGCTGACACGCCACTGGTCCGATTACGCCCATTTTTCCCATGACTATTCACATTAACAAATAATCAACGTGCACAAATTTCTAAGAATCTGGCTATTAAAGAACTGTAGATATTTGATATTAAATATTTACTTTGTATGGGAGCTGACACGCCCACTGGTCCGATCACGCCCATTTTTCCCATGACTATTCACATTAACAAATAATCAACGTGCACAAATTTCTAAGACTCTGGCTATTATAGAACTGTAGATATATGATATTAAATATTTACTTTGTAGGGGAGCTGACACGCCCACTGGTCCGATCACGCCCATTTTTCCCATGACTATTCACATTAACAAATAATCAACGCGCACAAATTTTTACGACTATGGCTATTATATTACTGTAGATATATGATATTAAATATTTACTTTGTATGGGAGCTGACACGCCCACTGGTCCGATCACGCCCATTTTTAGATGTTGGTCGATTCTCAGACCTACTATGCTCACAAAATTTCATGAGAATCGGTCAAGGCGTTTCGGAGGAGTATGGGAACGAACATTGTGACACGAGAATTTTATATATAAGACAAGCCGGCTAAAGCCGGGCTTGCCCGGAGTGCACCTGCACGCAGAGAAAAGGTATGATTGAAGATGATCATGGACACAAAATTAACATATTTTGATTCTAATTATCATATACATAACTCTGGATAATTATATTACGATCTGATTGCTACGAATTGTAGTCATAACATGATGCTCTTAAACTATTATAAAACGATGCTGTTTTTTTCTGCGTGTAGTTCTGCCTAAAAATTTTTATTCATTGTAAGTTTTGTAAATATTTAAGGAGTTTTTTATATAATGACTAACATGTGGAATATTATACAGAATTCACGTGATGTTGATCACAGATCCAGATCCTTACCTGTAAACTCTAGCTGAAGGAGTTTGAAGTTTCATAACAACGTAGTTTGTGTTTGGATTTTATTTACCTATAATTAATAATTTTTATTCGTTTTTGTTTGTATAAAAACATTTATATTTATGGTTAGTAACCTTTGATAATTAATGAAATTGTGATATATCCACATTCCATCGATGCCCAATAAAGATGTGTACATCGACTTGCCTTCTTTTAATTAGATAGTATCCCATTTGCAAAATCCCCCATATGGTCCGAACGCTATGGTTCGGACCATATGGCTTAAGATGTATTTTTATTACTAATTAAAAAATTTCTAAACATTTTTTTACGAACGGCTACCCACCCTAACCGACCGAGAGTGCTCATCCCCATGACGTAGTAATACAAAATTTGGTCCAACTATGGTCCAACCCGTAGCGGATTAAGATGTATTTTTAGTACTAATAGGGAGTATGCCCGCTGCATTGTTAGCGTGGAGATGACCTTGTTTTGCCTTCAAATTTAAATTGTAATTGATTTTGGATAAGAATTTAATCTTTTAAGGAAAATAAAACACAATTTATTAGTGTTGTTATCCAAACATTTAGGTAGGTATGGAATGGCATTATCCCCAAATTTGGGAACTACGAATGAAAATATTTATGTCTTAAGCCTCAAATCAAAATGGGAGCTATGTCTTACATTAAGATATATTTTTTGCTTTTCTGATCAAAACTTGTCATAAATAGAGATTTAAAGTGAAAAAGTGAGCTCTTAATGACATGTACAATTGCTTTATGCTTAAAATTTAATACATCTTCTCGAAATGGTTAAACAAAATAATTAAAACAGGAAATCATTTTCTTTTTAATGTATTCCGACATTAAAAAGTATTGGTAAGGGTAGTCGAGTAATAATAAAAATTTAATTATAAAATATTTTGGATATTTAGAAGTTAACTGTATAAAAAGGGGTAAAAGTTGGTACTAATTCATAACGTTTAAAATTTAAATACATTTTCCTATTCTCTTGAAATTATTAGATTCCAAGTGCTGCAAAATTATATACTCTTTTTGACAAATGAACACAAAAGCACAAAATTGGTAAAAAAAAATATTTTTTCCTGGTCGATTTTTATAAGATCTTTTTAGGCAGGAATGCAATGACATTATCAAAATTTCCGATTTGGGGATTATGGATTAAAATGTATCTATCATAACCCCCAAACCAACATGGGAACTATACCTAACATGATTATGCGAATAATCCCCAGTAAAAATAGACATATTCTTCATAGACAAATTTTTCAAAAGAACATTGTGTGAATATTAAAGTTTTTCTGCGTAGCCGGCCTGAAGCAGGCTTCGCTGAGTAAAAAATTTTTGCAAATCTGTAAAATAAAATAGGCATTACTTTATTGTATTGTCCAATAAAAATTACATTTTGAACTTTAACCAAAAAAAAACTCTTATCTAAGCCAACAACCCGCTAATATAAAATACGTGTTCATTGATGGACAGACTAATTAACTACTTTTTGAAATAAAAACATAGTTAAAATGGGGTTCAAATGTTAATAAGTGCCGCCTAATCTCCCAGGTTTAACCGCATGGGCTTGGAACTTCAAAATTGGTATGAAGGTTCCGTCTCCTGCGTAGACACAATTCTCGGAAACATGATTTTTGGAAATAAATAAAAGGTTGCACAAAAAAAATAAAAAGTGTTTTGCTTAATGTTCTGCTTAAACCTCTTCGCTAGAAATCTGAAATCGTAGACTATTTTTGGAAATTGTTACGATAAAAAATATCCATCTTATCTTTCTGCTTAAACCTCTTGGAATTCCCAATAAAAACTCAATGAAAATGTGGTACAAAGAAAAAAATGTCCCCTTAATCACCATGACCAAGCCGATGCAGCTAGGAACTTGAAATTTGGCATGTAGGTTCATCCCCTAGCATATACATCCCCTAAAATGGGATTTTTGGAAATGTTTACGGGGAAAAGTCTCCTTTTGTCCAAAACACTTCAGGTAATTCACTGAAGAAAAACTTTTTGGAATTTATCATAAAACCATGGTAATATAGAGCTCAAAAGGGATAAATAGCCATTAATCACAGAGTTCAAACCACTGGAGCTAGGAACTTGGAATAAAGCAAACAATTTTAATGTTTAATTATTAAAAGATGAAATCTTAATATATTCCGATATTAAAAACTACAGTTAACGGCGTCTAGGATTTTTAAGATATAGAAGATTTTGAATATTCAGAAGTTATTTGTAGCAAAAGGTGGTAAATAGTACTCTTTACAACTCTGAAAGATATTTACATATTCACTTAAAACTTGTAGGTTTCAACTGCAGCAAAATTATTTACTCTTTTAAACAAATGAACACAAAAGCTTGAAATTTTGGAACCTGTAAACAAAATTTATTCCAAGACGATTTTTATCTCCCGATCCTAAATTTATTTTTTAAATTTTTCACTTCTCAATTTTAAGAGGACATCCTCATTATGAGCCTTCTAGATTTCGTTTTTTTTTTTTTTGCATAAATCGATAGTAGAAACTTTTCCACAAAAACTGTTATCCTCATTATGAGCCTCTAGATTTCGTTTTTTTTTTTTTGCATAAATTGATAGTAGAAACTTTTCCACAAAAACTGTTATACTAAAATTTCAGAACGAAATTCCATGTATTTTCAAAACAATAAACATAAAAAATCTATTAAATGGGTTTTAAATCGAGTTGACTATTTTTGAACCAATTTTTTATTTAAAAACTGACTTAAGCATAGATTTAGTTTACCCTTACTTAACAAAATAGTAAAAATTCCCAGTGGTTTAACCATTTTTGTGTGTTATTTTTGAAAACTATTTTCTAGAATTTATTTGTTAAAATTTATTGTTAAAATATGATATTACCTGGTAGATGGCTCCATCAGCTTATCTGAAGTTTTGAAGATGGCGCTATTTTCTCCTTTTCTGATTTTAAAATATGAACCATAGCTTGAAAAGTTAAAGCAAAATGGACGAAAATTTGTATTACTCCTAGCTTTACCATACGCCAGTGCTAATGACATCCCTATCCGAAATTGGACCTTGGTGGGGACCATTACCTCGTAATTTTTTCCAAAAATATTCTATTTCATAAAACGGACAACATTTTCGTTTCTTCGGAGTATCCACAAATGTTCTAAATAAATATGAACCAGGTCTGGGAAAGCTTCCGCGACCCTTAACCGCCTACAAAGAGCCCAAAACTAAAATGTAATGTCGCAAATAAAAGACCAAATTTTATTATTATATTTCACATCAATGTAGCATTGCTTTTAGCTTGAATAAAAATTGAGTGTAAATTAGAATTAGAAATAAGATTGTAGATGTACTTATTTTGTACTTTAATTAAAAATTGTAAAAATTAACAAAAATACTTGTTCTGAGCAAAAAAAAAAAGGAATACATTTTATAATTTTTTCTGTTGTTTTTATTTTTTTTTTTTTCATTTTAGATTAAAATTGCTTTACGAAAAATAAGGTTTGAGAACAATGATAATGAAAATTAAAAAATACATACAATGTGAATGAAGTTTTTAGTTCAAAAGACTATTATTTTGGAACTACTTGAAATATTGAAATTTAAATATAATATTTTTGTGAAAAAATGGTATCAATTTATGCAAAAACTTTTTCGATGTCTTAAAGGCAAACATTTAATTATTTTAGGACTTTTTTACATTCTATCCTCTTCATCTCCGAATTCCTAATTAGCCCTTCTCAGTGCGCATGTTTCTATAACTACATATAACATTTAATGTTTCGACGATCCAGTAATCGACGATCCAGTAATTTTTTGTTGGAAAAATCTGTTTTTTTTGTGGAAAATTTGCTTTTTGGAAAAAGTCCTTTTTTTAAATAATACTTTTTTTTTGAAAAAGGTACACTTAACTTTTTTTTGAAAAAGTGTTTTTTTTTTTTTGTTTTTGTCAGAAGTACTTTTTTGGTAAAAGCATTTTTTTTTTTCGAAAAAGTCTTTTTTCTGGTGAAAGCATTTTTTTCGGGGAAAAGTCCTTTTAAAAACACTTGTTTTTAAAAAAGTATTTTTTTGTGGAAAAAGTACTTTTTTTTGAAAAAGTATTTTTTTTGGAAAACGATATTGTTTTGGAATAAGATATTTATTTTCTGAATACTTTTTGGCCATCTCCGTTGGAATATCAAAAAATTCCGTCTTATTCGAATTCTCCTTCCCAGGAGGAAACTGTATACCAATTTTTCGGTTATTCGGCCCAGTTTCCCACTTTTTGGTCATCTCCGATGTAATATAAAAAAATCCCGTCTTTGTGGAGGTCACATTCCCAGGAGGAACCTATATGCCAAATTTAAAGTTTCTAGGAGCAGGTGCTAGGATGGGCGATGTTGAGTCACTCAGTATCTCACAATACTCTTTAATATCAATAGATAGACAGATGAAAACTATTGTTACTTTAAAAAAAAAAAAAAGTTCCATATTGTGAAAAAAGTATGTTTTAAACCCGTTATTCTTTTGAAAAGTACCATTACTTATAAAATACAGTTACTTTTTGAAAAAAAACTACTTTAAAAAAAAAGTTCCTTTTTTTAAAAAAAACGTTTCTTTTTGTTTTAAAAACCCGTTCTTTTTTTAAAAAGTACAGTTACTTAAAAAAAAACGCATTATATTTTTTTAAAAACCGCTATTTTTTTAAACAACAGTTACTTTTTTAAACCCGTTATTTTTTTGAAAATGTCATTACTTAAAAAACAAAAACCGTTAGTTTTTGATTAAACCGTTACTTTAAAAAACCCTTACTTTTATTTGTTAAAAAAGTAACGGTTACTTTTTTAAAAATGCCGTTACTTATTTTGCAAAAACGGAAGACTTTTTCCACTTTTTCGCACTCTCCGTTGGAATATTGGAAAATCCCTTGTAAATTTCAAGTTCCCAGGTCCACAGCCCTCAGTCACTCAGTCACTCAGTATCTCAGTATCTCAGTCACGCCACTCTTATATAGTTATAGATATCATATTAAAAAAAATTAATTTTGCATAAAATTGCATATTACCCCATGCAGAGATCGCACTGGAAAATTTGTCAATCATATTTTCTATATAAATATGTATTACATTAGTACAATAGTACAAATAATTGCCTATATTAATTTTGTGAACAAAATTTACCCCAATTTTTGTCTTTTGAATTGATTTCCTTTTGGTTCTCAAATGTCTACACCTTATATACAAAAGATGTAGGAACCCTAAAAAAAAGAACTTGTTTTATTTGTAACATCCGGAGTTTTTAATAAGTTTTAGATTTTTTTCAATGTAAAAAGCTAAATTAAGTTTCAACGTTTTTTCCGTATTTGTTATTCAATGGTGTTAAATTCCAATGCAAACTAAAAATTAAATATGTCTACACAGAAAAAACTAAAATTGAGTTTTAATTAAAATATTTGTTGATTCAGAAAAGTTAAACTGAATTCGGTCGTGTTGATGCAATTGTAGTAACAACTAATATAATTTGTATCTATTTAATTAATATTATTTTCAACTACATATAGTTTTATTCACATCTATTAAAAATTTAATTGAATATTCTATATAATTATTTTTGGCCAATCTTTGTTGTGTACTTGTTTTGTGTTTAATTAAGCTAATTAGACCTATCTTCTTTTAGTGTAATTAAAAATGCATTTAAATTACAATTTTCTCCGACGTTTCGTAGATTTTTTGTCTACTTTTTCAAGGAGTTGTCTATTTTATAAAATAAAACATTAATTATTACAATATTCCTACATCAAAACAATTTTTAACTTACAATGTTTACGTTTTTCACATTAAACTAAAATATTTTTACATTTAACATAAAACATAAAAACAAAAACACAGATTTTAGATTTAAACACATCTTAGCTTAGTATCACAGTCTAGTATAATGCAACCCTATAGCTAGCATTTATATTATCGGTGTCCTGCTTTAAGTTCATCGTTTTGTGTATTTGTTGCTGTATGCGTAAGCTTTCGATAGTATATCTCTTCTTTTCTATGCTCTCCTTGTCTATTATTTTTACATTGTTGAAATCAGCTGAGTGACCTGTTTCCAATATATGTTGTGATAATGCCGTTGTCTCTTTTCCTCTATTTATATCCATTTTATGTTCTGTCATTCTTGTTTCCAAAGTTCTTTTTGTTGTGCCTATGTATATTAGCTCGCAATTATGATTGTCCTTTCCCTTACATTTAATTTCGTAAACAACATTATTTTGTTGTTGTTTGTCTATAGGCGCCTTAATCTTCGAAAATATTGCACTTGTTGTTTTGTTGGCTTTGTAAGCTAAACATATGTTTTCTGACTCTATGGTTGCCCTCATATGTTTGCTGTAAGTTAACCCGGGAATGTATTTTACACCGTAAAATTTTTTCTCAACATTATCAAGGTTATTACCTTGTTGATAATTGTTAGTATTGTGTTTCATTTGTTTTATTGTGTTTTCTATTAAATTGTGGATAAGTTTATAAGGAAAACTATTGTTTTTAAGTATTGTCGTAATTAATTCTTTGTTTTTGATGTGAAATTGTTCATCGCTAATTTTAAGTACTCTATGTATAAAATTTTTTGCTGTGTTAATGATTTGATTTTTGGGTTGTGTTGAATGAAAATTCACAAGTCTCCCAGATGAAGATTCTTTTGCATACCAATCAAAAAATATGCTGTTATCATAGCGGAATACTTTGGTATCTAAGTACGCAATTTGTTGGTCTTTCTCCATCTCAATCGTAAACTGGATCTTTGGGTGGTAATTGTTCAGTGTTAACAGAATTTCATTCTTATCGTCAATGTTAATAATTGCTAAGATGTCATCTACGTATTTTACTATGAACTTAATATGGATGTTTTTGTTGCTTAGTTCCGTTATTGCATTGTCAAGTAGGCTGTCAAGTATGATATCTGCTATTGTTGGGGAAAGAGGGTTGCCCATTGGCATACCAAATATTTGGTTGTATAATTTGTCTTTATACATAAAATAGTTGTTATCATTTAGGCAAAATTTTAAAATCTGTAGAAACTTAGAGCTAGAAATCTTCGTGAAATTTTTAATGACGTTCCATTTATTCATGATATTCTTTATAGCCATATGCACTGGGATGTTCGTGAATAGTGAAATGACATCAAAAGATACAAGAATATAATTTTTACCCATTACTTTGTTCCTTTACTTCTAATGAATTTTTGACATTATATTTTTCGGATACAATGTGTTTCAAAATTCCGCCAACATATTTCGATAACTGGTAGCAAGGTACCTGAATTGAGGACACAATTGGTCTAAGTGGAGTTCCCGGTTTGTGTACTTTGGGTAACCCATATATCCTCGGAGCAGTTGTTTACTACTGGGAAAAATTACAAAATTTAAAAAAATCACCAAAATTATAAAAAAGTGCCATTTGAAAAAATCGCAAAATTTGAAAAAAAATTGCCAAAATTTAAAAAACAATCCTCAAAATTGCATAAATTTAAAAAACTCCCAAAATAAACGCCAAAATTCGAAAAAAAAAATAAAAAAAAATCACCAAAATTAAAGAAACACGAATTTTTAACTTTAAACGTTTTTTTTTAATTTTGGCGACTTTTTAACATTTTTACATTTGTTTCAATGTTGTTATTATACGTTATAAAAACTGAAATGTTTTTTTATACCAAATTCATTTTCAATTAAACAGTTAATTGAAAGTAAGTTTGAAATCGAACAACAGTTTAATTAAAATTTTTTTGACAATGTTCTGTGTATTTTGACATAATCTTTTAAAATGGAGATACCACTAAGACTCAAAATTAAGTTTACTTGTGCCGTAAAAGTCGTTACTTTACTTACAGTGCAATCTTTTTATTTAAATTTGGTTTGCTACGCGCGCATCTGGTAACATAGTTTTCAGTATTTTTTTTTTACGATATATTACGATATCTCATATATTTTTTTAATTTTTTGAAACAAATTCAAGCCTCAAACATTGATCGATATGCATAATGTTTTAACGTGGTCCAATGTGACTCAAATTTTCTCAATTTTTTTTTTAGACTAAATGTAAACAAATTTCTATCGGCGCTCCTTGAAATGCGACATTTTAAAATCAAGCAGCTAAACCAGTCTTTGTGCTATAACGATGTTGTGTTTTTTTTTAGAAATTTTAAAGGGTTTTTATTTAAAAAATTGATTAAAGAAAATTTGAGAAGCATTTGAAATTGTCCAAAATATAAATCAAAGTGAATTGGAAATACATAATTTAGTTTAAATAAGACCTGGGCGATGTCAGGTATATTTTTAAATTTTTCAGTTGTATATTTTTTCTTTATCGTTATTTCTTTCAGGCTACAATCAGGCTTGCTTAAAAAATTTACAATTTTTTTAATACAAGACATGAAGTATAGCCCCCGATCTTAAAAAAAGTCGGATATATGAAAAAGGCTAAAAAATAGTGAATAATTTGTTAAAATAATTCAAATAAGTGGCAGCCGGGGTTCACGACATAGTGTCAAAATGTGTGTTTTCTCGAGCAACACTGGTTTTAAATAAGTCTAAATTACTTAAACTTTAGACATATTTTCATACAAAGATGTGTTTAATTCAAAATTATATACCAATTTCAATAATAAATACGTTTTTCATATATTTTTGTTGCCTGTTCACCTATCCGAATTTCATTAATTTTAAAGGGAGCCTTTAAAGGGAAAATTTAAAGGAAAAGCTTCCTTGTAAGTGTCAGGCAATTTATATAGGATATTTGCCTCTTAATTTGTTTTTTGGACGGTTATAAATCTTTAATTTCCCGAGTTAAAACGGACATAACTATATAAATATACAATTAATTTCGTAGAAAAAAATTAATATGATGTCATATATAGTTGCGTATAATTGTATATTGCATTTAGAATACGCTAAAACTAACCCAATTAATAATTACGTTATATTTATATACTTAGACATTGCAAAATAATATATATTTTGATATTATATCATATTTAAAAAACACAATTTTATTTTGGATAAAATTATATATTACCCCATGCAGAGTCACACTAGAAAATTTGTCAATCATATTTTGGATTACAACAATACAATAGTACAATTAATTGTATCATTTTATGTATAATTGTATACACAAAATTTACCCCAATTTTTGTCTTTTGAATTGATTTCTTTCTGGTTCTTAACCCTAAAAAAAGAATTTGTTTCATTTATAACATTATGAGTTCTTAATTTAGTCTAAGATTTTTTTCAATCTAAAACTCTAAATTTAGTTTCAACGTTTTTTCCGTGTTTGTTATTCAATTGTGTAAGTTAGTCAATTCCACAAATCTTCATTTTCATTATATTTTTTTTTAATTTTGGATATAATAAAATATCCAAATGCTATGGAATTTGTTACAAATTTAGCTAAAGTCTAAAAGGATTAATAGATATTTCGGATTTTCATGTCGTTTTAAAATAAAAAACCGGATACAACTATAGCTTATTTTGTATATATCAGTATCAGTTCAGATATACAATCGTATTAAATTGTATCGCGTCATTATTCGGATGTTATGCTCATTTCTCGGATAAAACTGTATTAAGACTCATATTAAATTTCGTATGATTATATAAAGCATCATATTAATTTTAATCGGGTTATTAGAAGTTGAAACTTTTTTACTTTTTTTACATTTATCAAGTTTTAGCTACCCTAGACGTATATTAGAACATACAAATATAAAGTAACGCAATTTTATTTTTCGCGGTTTTCAAAAAGTTTTCCGCATAATCCTTCTTTTATTTAATTAAACTAAAAATTAATATTTAGCTAAAAATTTAACGTTATTAGACAATAACGATGCATATCCAGCTAAAGTACACAAACCTTTTCAAATTTGACGTGTTCCGCGGATTGTGATCAAACAGATTAAAGCGTTGTTTCGCGATATAGACATCAAAATTCGCAAAATAATGAACACAATAAGTAAAAAATGAAAAAATGCATTTTAAGGAAATGCACTTTATGCGGGAGGTTTTTGTTGCAAAATGACCTGAGAAAGCGATTTCTATTATTAATACATGATTGCCCATTACGTGTAGGTAAAAATTTAGCAAACAACAAAAAAAAAAAAAGCTGTTCTCTAGTGTGCAAAAAAAAAAATATATAATCAAAATAAAAAATCGAAAAGCCCCAACAACAAAAATTGACCACAAAGCATCAGTTTGGATTCAAAGAGCGTCACTCTACAGTAGAACAAGTCGTTAGAAAATAAACAAGTATGTTCAGCCGTATTTCTTGATGTAAGTCAAGCTTTTGATCGAGTTTGGCATCAAGGACTTTTATACAAATAACACAAAGATCTACCGAAAGAATTTTACAAAATTTTAAAATCATATCTCGCTGATCGCCATTTTCGAGTTAAATTGGAAAATAAATATTCAAACTTAAAAAAGATAGAAGCTGGTGTACCGCAAGGTAGTGTCCTTAGAACTTTTTTATACTTGCTATACACAAGAGATCTGCCTATACCTCAATCTGCAACAATTGCAAATGACACTGCAATTCTGGCAACAGGAAAACATGAGCAATAATCAACTAACAAAGTACAACATGGACTTACAGACACCATAGTTTGGATCAGGAAGTGGAGGATGAAACTCAATGAAAGTAAATCTATTCATATGAACTTCACAAAAAAAAAAAATTAAATACCTACCATTATAAATACATAAACAACATTAAGATACCATATGCTAATACTGCCAAATACTTAGGCATGACTCTCGACACTAAAATAAAGTGGAAGAAACACATTAAAAAAAGATCTCAGAAAATGAAACTAAAATTCAAACTATTATGCTGGTTACTTAGGATGTATCTCTCACTAACAAACTCTTGGTGTATAACCAAATAATAAAACTAATATGAACGTACGGAATACAGCTCTGGGGCTGTTCAAAGAAAACTAATGTACAAATTATTCAAAAAACAAAACAAAATACTTCGTACTCTCGTCAATGCTCCATGGTACATTCGTAACGATGACCTGCATAGAGATTTGGGGATAAACACCGTAACTGATTAGACACAACGTCATGCACAAAAGCACGCTACAAAACTTCAGCTTCATAAGAAGAAGACCTTAATGTAATTTTCTTCTCTCACAACCCATATAGAAGACTACAGAGGACCCTTCCAATGGATCTGGTCAACTAGAAATATGTACACAAGTAATGAATTATCACTCGTCACACTATTTACCTCATATTGTTATATATATTACTAAATGAGTTTTACTCAGTTGTAATTATATTGAATAAATAATTTAAAAAAAAAATATTATTCGGATGTAATTTAACCTGATATTATCAAATTAAAACTAAACTAATGCAAACTAATATAATTATATGGGACCATTTCTTGGATAAAACTCTATTAAGACTCATATTAAATTTCGTATGATATATGAACCAATTTATTTTTTTTAATCGGGTTATTAGAAGTCCAACGTTTCTATGTGCACTAGGGTTAGGTTAGGTAGGTAGGGTTTGACTTTTTTTTTTTGCAATTATCAAATTTTAGCTACCCCAGCCGTATATTAGTCCATTATAAAGTAACGCAATTTTAATTTTTTTTTGCGGGTTTCAAAAAGGTATCCGCATAATCCTCTTTTTGTTTAATTAAACTAAAAATGAATATTTTGCTTAAATTTTAACGTAATTAGGCAATAACGATTTTGATCAAACA
This sequence comes from Delia radicum, assembly GCA_021234595.1. Classification (NCBI taxonomy): domain Eukaryota; kingdom Metazoa; phylum Arthropoda; class Insecta; order Diptera; family Anthomyiidae; genus Delia; species Delia radicum. The sequence continues at coordinate 186,254,633 of CM037853.1, forward strand.
GATTAAAGCGTTGTTTCGCGATAAAGACATTATAATTCGCAAAATAACGAACACAATACGTAAAATGTTATTTAAAATATGTTGTGCAGAATTATTGGTCAACTAGTACAACTTTAATGTTAGAAACTTAAAAAAAAATGCAAATGAAACAAAAACACTTTACGCGGGAGGTTTTTGTTTCAAAATGACCTGAAAAAGCGATTTATATTATTACGTGCTGAATTTAGAAAAAAAACAGCTTTAACTCTAGTGTTTTTAAGTTTCCCCGGGTTGCAAAAAAAAAAATACATAATCAAAATAAATAATCGAAATATTGCATTTTAGTTAAAACAAAGAACATAATAACTTTTAACTGGGTTACCATAAAGCGAAAATTTTTGCTTTATGGTAACCCAGTTATTGTGTGTAATAAAAAAGTACTTTAAAAAAAATTGATTTTTTCCGACCACTCTATTTTCTAAATGGTGCACTTTAAAAACGGAGCAAAAATTTTTTTAAAATAATTTTTGATGCAGAATCGAAAGAAGAATTCATATAAATACAGTTTTTTTCCTCTGCAGGAAAAGAGTCCTAAATCAATGTGATTGGCCGTCGCACGCTAGTGGAAGAAGTTGGTTTTCTAAAAAAATAATGCTAGATCGTGACTCAGATTCGTGTGTTCAATACTCGCTGGCACCAAAAGATTTTTTGAATATATAAAAAAACATCCCCTAGAGTATGCATCACATTTTTATTAAATAAAAATGCTAATATATATTTAGAAATTACCAATTATTATATGTTGAAAAAGAAATTACCATCCATTACCTGTTGAAAAAGAGCATTCATCTACTGCTTAAAATTATACTAAAAAATTTATACATTGACTCCATCCGCCCAATGACACGACAATATTTAAATCATTAATGATTCACCTAAGTTTGCACCACATCCGTAGATGTGGTGTTTTTACTGCTTCTTCATCATCTATTATTTTGCTGGGTATTGTTATTATTTTTATTCTTACTAAACTTGCTTTCTTCATGTTTTGGCTTCGATATATTTCGTTTTTGCTAATTTTGTGAGATCCGAAACAATAAAATAAAAAAATCAAATGGGTTTTTCAAGCCAAAAATCAATTTTTTTAACCTAATTTTTCTGAATATTGCACACGTTTCAAGGCACACCTGAAAAGCATATCTTGAAACAAATATGAAAAAAAAATCATGTTCCGATCGGTCAGATCTTAAAAGATTACATACAGACTAATTATTAGCAGTAAAATACATTTTTGCATTTTCTGATAAAAATAACAATAAAAAATATAAAACTTTAGGTTTTTCACATTTTTAAAAATAGATGTTATCAAATAATTATTTGTCAACTCTGGATAACAATTTTCTAAAATTTTTTTCGTTACGATTAAAGTCAAGATGTTAATTATTTAGTCGTTTTTAAATTACTTAATTATCTTTTCTTTTGTTTTTTTTTTCATTAATTACTAATCATATAATTACAAATTATATACTATTACCCTAACCGAGCACTAGCTACTATGGCTTTCGGCGCGTTGTAGCGAAAACAGACCAGTGCCTCTGGTGGGAATCGAACCCACGACCCCCGCACTGATAAGCCAGCATGCTACCAACTAGCCTACCGAGGCGCACTTAGTTATCTTAAAATACACAGAAAAAACTGAATTAAATAAAAAAAATACTAAAAAAATAAGAAGAAAAAAAAAATTAAAAATTATCTCCCTTGTCCGGAATCGATCTCGCAACCTTCTGATTGCAAATCCAACCACTTACCACCTCAACCACCATATAAAAAAATACTATATGAACTTATGGAAAAGCACTTCTTAGGATGTTATTAATTTAGATACCAATTAATTTATATGGTGATGTTTAAAATAACTTTAGTTTAGCATTTTTGGCAGTTGTTAACTTCTATGAAAGCGAAAAATGTGCGTACGCTAATGCTTTTTAAGTCAAGTTCAACAGGTGCTTAAAGCACTACTTCCACTTTATTTTGCTGGGATATACTTCTATACATGATACCACATATGAACTTTTTGTTTGCATGTATGAACCCATATATGATTCCATGCATGACATACATCGTCATACATGCTGTATATCAAACAATATATGCTGATCATAATAATATGTACACCACGTTTAAAAATATTGAAATGTTAATAACGTTCATATTAATATTAAAAAAATAGTAAATTTCCCCCTTTTCTAAACTTTTTTAACTGGCAATGTTATTATTTACAAAAATATGGCAAGTATACTAGGGCGGGTCGATTTAAAAATCGCTCAACGTTCAATTAAAGTCGTATTCTAGGGATCAAAATAAGAGACTTTGCCGAAGGAACCATACCTCTAAAACGAATTCATATGTCCCGACTTTTGACCCGTATGGTCAAATTTTGAAAAATTCCACTTTGACCCATTTAGAGTGCCCCAATCGAGTCCAAATGTATGACCGACCCCTACTAACTTTGGAGGGCCGACCCACCCATGCCAGTGGCACACCCCATGGAACCCCCCCTGGGGGGTTCCCCATACAAACATTTCAAAAAATCACCATTTTTGGCACTTTACATGAAAAAATCAGCGAAATGGCTATGTTTTTTTTTTGGAGTTTATTTTTCTCTTTAGAAATTTATTTAGTCAGAACATATGTAAATGAAAACATGAATTTAACTTAGTAATAGAGAGGAAACTAAAAAAAATTATTGTTTGAAGTCTTTTTTGCTTTCAAGTCTGGGAAATTTCGCACGGCTCTCTAATGTCGTCGCCATAACAGCCTCTACATTTCCCGGTATAACTCGTTTGGAAACGCTAGCTAGCAATTGAACGTGTCGTTCCGTTCCTTGTATGTGTGATGGAATTTTTGGATCAAAAAACGGTGGATCTTCTTGATTTAAATATTCTTTCAATTTATCGTACGGAATGCTTCGCGTGACTGGTGGTTCAAATACGTTATTTATATCATTCAAACTGATCATTTCCGTGTAACTAGTGCAATTTAAGTTTATATGTGGTTTTCGTTGGGTCGTCAACATCGGTTCGATAGCGTAGAATTTTCTTAATAGCACAGTCGCGCTTTTCTTTTCTTTAATCAAACAACATTGATAACAAGATATTTTCCGAATGCGCATAATATGAATTATCTGTAATTACTTGATTGACAATTCTGCGTAAACGAGGTTCTAGAAATCGTGACCAACTAATGAACTTGAAAAATAATACACTGCCGTACACGACAGAGCTGTAATACTAGATATTGAAGTACACTGGCACATAACATTTAATTATAAATTCAAGCAGAATTCTTAAATTTTCATCTGGATTTTCCGTTGTCACATACAATCGTAATAATCTAGCGGCCTTGGTGAGCCAGCGAGAATGTACAATTTTCCCTGGTTTGATGTTAGCCAGATCCACCGAAACCACGCCGCTAGAAATTGCATGGGCCATGTCATATAAGTACTTGGAATCGGTGGAAAATTAAATTTTTTCTGGAGCAGGGGGCATATTTTTCAACTCAATTTTCTGAAAGCCGTCCGCCACCTGAAAATATATAATAATAAAATAATTAAAAACGGTTGACAATTATAATAAATGAGTGATAGCAATAACTTACCGGAAGAGTTTCACAAGTTTCGAAAAAAAATCATTTAATTTGGTTGTTTTGTATTCAGCGGTTTCATGTTCCAGTCTTACGTAACCAATCAATTCAGAATTCGGTTCTCTCAAAATAACAAGATGAGATTCTTTTACCATCCTAGTATGATACCTCTCATCAATTTTAGCTCTCGTTAAAGTATCATCTTTTCTGCCATCGAATGAAAATGCTAACAAATTGGTATCATCTAACCGTTTGCGAAGCACTTCTTGTCTGCATTTCTCTTTTTCTCTGCGAACTTTCGATTTATCCATGATGAGAAGATTGCCATGCTTATCTTTCATTTTAAAATCTTGCAAAAGAGCGGTTCCTAATGCTGATGCTACGCTATCAGGCACACCAAATCTGTCACATATCAAGGCAATGTTAAAACAATCGTATCTTTCTGTGTATTGTGAACTTGTGCTTGTATCCATATCTTCTTCAACCGATGGCGGTGCGTATGTTGAATCATCGGGATCTTGGTATGTTGGCATTGATGCTCTTCAATTTCCATCATAAATGCATCCACTGTTAGTCTTCTCTGATTATGTTGATTGTGCATAAACTCTTTGAGGCGTTCTGGAACCAAGCCGCATGCACATAGAGCTGCCTTCAAATCGCATTTACATGTTCCAATGTGAAAAATTGTTCCAGAGATTTTAGAAACTCTGGAAATTTTGGGTTTTTCTTTTTGCTCTTGATTTCTTCTTGATATTTGTCAAGCAATCTATTCAATTTAATAGATACATAATTTTTCGGCATTATTTCCATACCAAGTTTTTCCCAAATTCCAATCAACTTATTTTGTACTTGAATAATGAATGATTTATACGAAAACTTTTTTTTGTCTGTTTTAGCACGTTTGCTCAAGTAAAAATAATATCTCAAGATATCCACATGGGTTGGTAAATTAAGATCAGTCGAATCAGTAGACAGTTGTTGTGGCTTCATCTTGCGGTGTACAGGATGGTGGATTCATTGTAATAGGATGATAAATGGATTTTTAAAATAGTACCAACAAGGTTACTTTCTTTGACAGTCGAAAACGTAATGAAGACAAAAGGTATATTATCTATTTATTTATACTATTTTTTAGTCCGTTATTCTACCTTGCCGAATATAAAAAGTTCTTTAAAAAACCCACAAAATGGGTTGTAAAAACATCGTTCATTTCTTAAGTAGGTGCCATAAAAAACCACAGAAGTAAGTTTACGATATGCAACTGTACAATTTTACTACCTGCAATTGTGTCACAGTGATACCTTTATTTTTTAAAAGCGTTGGGGTATTGAGAAATTTTTATGCTTCCTTACGCACGTGATGAAATGCCATTGCTTTATTTTTTCAATAAGAACAATGTATACCTTTTAAGTTGGCCTATCCAATCGCCGGATTTTCTATTAAGCTCAACCCAATAGCAAATCCTTGGGGTGAACTTTAGCAAAAGTTGGCAAAACAGACTTTTAGAAATAAAGACCATCTGTGGGAGAAAAACAAGAAGGCATGGTACGAAATAACACCAGAAAGATGTCAAAACTAATATTCAGTATGCCAAACAGAGTGAAGAAAGTGGCAGAAAAAAGAGGCGTTTATACTGGGTACTAGTCCTTAATTAATATACAAAAATAATTTATAAAAAATAAGTGAAGTGTGTTATTAACTGAAATGTACCTATTGTTATGATCAGCAATTGATTTGCCTTAAGTTAAAAAAGTACTTCGTTTAATTTCTTAATATCATAAAAGTTATTTTGTTTTAACTTAAAAAGAATCCGATAAAGTGTACACAGAAAAAATTATCAACCTAAAATATCTAATTAAAGATTTAATTTGAATTAAATTTGTTTCTTAACAAATATTTAATTGAATCAATTAATATTTTAGTTGACTTTTAAATATATAAATATTGATAATGTCGATTTTTTTGCTTGAAAAATGCATTTATTATAATTACAAAATGAATTGATACATTATTCAAAGTATTGTCCATCGCTAGCCACTACTTTTTCTCATATTTCTGGTAGCATATGGATTCCGCGCCAAAAGAATTGGTCCGGCTTTGAGGTAAAGAAAGAATCAAGCCAATTTCTGATACCCTGTTCTGAAGTGAAGCGTATTGCAGTAAGGGCGTTCTGCATCGATCGAAACAAATGGTAGGCAGAAGGGGCAAGGTCTGGGCTATAAGGCGGGTGAGCCAAAACTTCCCATCCACTGTTTTCCAAATAGTTTTTCACCGGTCTTGCAACATGTGGCCGAGCGTTGTAATGATTGAAGATTATGGCCTCGTGTCTGGTTGAATATTCTGGTCGTTTTTCGTTGATTGCTCTCTTCAAACGAATCAATTGTGTTCGGTACAGGTCCCCGTTGATCGTCTGACCCGATTTCAACAGCTCATAATACAAAACACCCTTCTGATCCCACCAAATACAGAGCATTACCTTTGGGTTATCGTAATGTATCCATTTTTCATCACCATTAACAATACGATGCAAAATGACTTCTTTTTGTAGCGTTCAAGCAGCATTTCCGACATGCATAATCGACTTTCAACGTCTCTCGGCTTCAATTAATATGGGACCCAATTTCCTTGCCTTTGAATGAATCCCAATGCTTTTAAACGTATGGAAATGGCTTGTTGTGTGACTCCCAATGATAATGCAAGTTCTTCTTGCGTTTGACAACAATCTTCGTGGAGTAATGCTTCCAATTCCTCATCTTCAAACTTTTTCGGCTGACCAGGACTCTCCTTGTCTTCTGTGTCGAAATCACCAATTGAATCGCGCAAACCATCGTTCAGAAGTTTTCTCAGTTGGTGCATGTTGACCGTAAGCTTCTACCAACAATCGATTACTTTCAGCAGAAGTTTTCTTCAAATGAAAGAAGGAGACTTCCCCGCAAAACATCTTTTTTAGGCAGAAAATTCGACATTATTATAGCGATTGAAAAAAATGTGTGTTTACACTTTGGCGTCTATCGAATACTGAATTATAATGACAGATGTTTACCCTCCAAAATACCACATTTGTTATTATTGACACAAACCATATGTGATAGTTATGCCATATGTTGTCCAAATCGACATTATTAACTTATATACCCAATACATATTTTATTTTAGACGTAATTCTCAAATTATTTTTTCATACACGGCAGCTTAAATAGAAAATTAACAAAAACACACATACCAACGTATCGTTCACACACTTTTTTTGTGAGTATCATATTTTCTTTTGTAGAAGTTATTTATAACTTTTTTTTCCTTTTTAATTTTCAATAAAAGATATTATCATTGCGGTGATAGGTGCAAAATGAATAAAAATATTAATTGACTCAGTAAATTTTTTAATTGAAATCCGTTTTTAGTGTATTTGTTATTATAATCATGGATACATGTTCATTAGGGTGATAACTTTTTGCAAATATCAAATCTCCCCAGACATAATTGTGTAGGGCATGGACAAATATTAAGAACTGCGTTTTTAGTTTTTCGCTATCGTTAAAAAAGGTTCCGCACCAAACGCGTTAAAGTTTTGAATCAAACAAAGTTAAAAAAAAAACTTTTTTTGATGCCTCAACGTCTGACCATCACATCTATATAATTAAGGCATGCTGATATCAATAGTAAAGTCCGTTTTCGAGTCACTGGAATAGTTTTCTTCCAAATTTGCTTACTTACATATGTAAAAACCATATTTTAAAAAAATTGTTATTAAAAAAATTTAAAAAAATTTTAGAAATCGCTGTCGGGTGCGCAAGGTTTTTTTTACCAAATTGAACTGAAATAGTTTTTTTTATCATTAATACAATATTTGCCATTAGAAAACCCCTGGGGAGAATGTTGTCCAAAAAAAGTTATCACCCTAATGTTCATATATTACCATATATGATCATTTTCACCTGAGTTTTATTTTTATTTTGTTGGAACCTGAATACCTTTTATTAGCTCAATTCACATTTTAAATAAATGGTTTATTATGTATCTAAAATTACCAAAATCATAAAAATTGGGCAACCAAACCAAGAATAAAATTGTAAATCCCCTACGGGCAATGATAAGTCAATTTTCCATAAAGGATATATCCCTGGACTGGTTAAAGAAGGACATATTATGGAACTAGTATATGGGGTTAGCCATTGATATGGGTTAAATGGTGTTAATTATATTTAATGAACTGGTTCCCCGACCGATGAAAATTAGATATACCACTTAACAACCACTGTAAGCGTTATTTCATATTTGCAATGTTTTTAAAAACGGTTTTAATCTATTTTTATACCACATTTATAGTACAGCTAAAACTAGTATTTTTTGAAAAGTATTTGTATTTACTTTTCAAATTCCAAACAAATTTGTAATAAACAACCAAACGATTTCAGGGACTACTAGTTTTTAGTTATAGTACGTGAGTTATATGTATCCCGGGTATCAGGGCTGTCAGATATGGCAATTTCTCGCCAAACATGGCGATTTTGAAACGTGTTTGGCGTCGAGATTTTCCATATGGCGACATGGCGATTTTTTGGCGATTTATTTTCGCCATTTATATTATTTTAGTGATTTTTTTAAATAGTTTGTCTTGTTGAGGGTAGGCCAAAGGAGGTGGTGGTATCCGAAAGTGAATTTTGGGGTGGATGAAAATATTTGTTATAGGTGGAATTTTGAATTTAAAATTTAATGTCCGTTACTGTATTTGTTTTTGAACTGATTTATTTAGAAAATTATCGGATTTGAATGGGAATATGAAAATTAAGAAGAGTAGCTATGTTTTCTGAGGGTCTGGTGCAAGTTACTAGCAAGAGAAATTGTCAGGCGTTAATGTCCCAGCGAATTGTAGTTTTGGTTGATATATTGGCTAAATGGGAAGTTTGGTTAATTTCTGTTGGAGATTTCATAAGGGTAAATTGGCATAGCATATTTCAGGGGGCAAAACTCTCCATTCTGATTAGAATGGTTATCAAGTATTTGGAGTTTTTTTTTTGGTGACTTTGTGCATGTTTGTTGTTATTGGCAATTGATATGGTGTTGTTTTTTTTTTTGTATGCCGGTGTCTCCTTTTGCATATATATTTTGTTTGCCAATTATTTGGATGGTCTCATGGGAAAAGAAAAATTAATATTGGTAGAATATGGTAGTACTAATGAATTTGCCTTTATTTGTAGTACAGCCCAACAACATTGCTGAAAAAGATATAAAAACAATATAATTAGAAAATTTTACAAATATTAGCATACGGAACGATGTTGCATTTTTTATATATATAAGGCCCTGTTGTTGATGCGGTAGTATGGTTGTATGTTGAAGGTATCCTGTAGTAAATGTTTTATCATGGATTTTGCCATTTTTGCTGATGTTATTTATTTTAAAATTTATAAAAATAAAATTAATTTTTTTTATTGTATGTAGCCTTATTAACATGTGTTATGTCGGTGAAAATTATAGAAATATGATTCTGACTGGAAGGCCATTCTCGTAAATAGTTTTGTTTGTTTTATCATACAGGGTTGTTTATTCATGGCCAATTTGGTGTTGCCACTTTTACAGGGAAATTATGGAAGTCGAAATTGCAGGAAGAGTGTACAGAGTTCTCTTAATACTCTTTAATTTAAGTAGACCATTCGGCAAACTAGCGACAATTTTCAAGGCCAACAAGTACGATACGTTGACCTGGTGTATGTTCATGTTATATTTCGGTAGTTCGTTTTTTTGTATAGATTTTTGTTAGTATTTTTTTTTTTAGTTAGATTATATACAAGGAGATCATTATATTAAAGTAGTTTGGCGGTTTTAAAATTAAATTGGTGCGGCCATTAGCAAAGTATCAGTTCAAGCGTAAGCTTAATTGAAGCGGATAAATTGGAAGAAAAGTAAAAGTAAAGAAGATTATTAAAAGTGTGAAATACCGTGTTTTAAAGTTTGATACCTGTGACGTATTAGGGATTTTCTTGGAGAAAACTTTGCTGGCCTGCAGAGGTAATTAGTCCTTGATATATCGGCAAATCATTGAGCTTTAGCAAAACTTTTTATATGAATACCGTAAGTTTTTTGAATAAAATTCAAGTGGAAATGTATATTTTCTAAAGTCTGTACGCGGGTTAATTTATTCTATAGTGTGGTCATTTAATAGTCGAGGAAGTAATCCAGGAAACATCCGCTAAAGTTTTGAATGTTCACTGGCTGGAAACTATTGGCCACAGGCAGTTTTCATATAAAAAGGTAACCGAATTTTTCTGTGTTTTGTGTTAAATTTGTGTGTCATTAACGAAGACCAAGTGGCAGCTTCTTGAAGCTAGGGTAAAAAGAACAGACCCAATCTAGTGAATGGCAACTCCCTCAAAAGAGTTGGGCAATTTATAAAAGAAAGAAAAAAAAACGATATTCCAAAAGGGGGAAATATTATTGGGTGGAAAAGTGCCATCGGTTCCAGAGGGGAAAGAAATCTCCTGCCTCAGATCTCTCCAAACAATTGGAGGGAAATTAGCAGTCGGGTTATAAACCTTTGTATTGGACCGCGTATTATTAACCTTTTATGGGATGTCATATATTTTCAAGGGATTTTAAAGTATAAAAAAAAGAAAAAAGGAGTTTGAAAGAGATAGGTTCAGTGGCAAATAGGGTAGATTTTTTTAATTAAAGTTTTTTTTGCTTAATTGATTTATTTTAGTTTTACTAGTTTTTCTTATATATATATTTTTTTTGTTAGCGTTAAAAATTTTGTAAAAGGATCTAACTAGATTTTTTGTTGTTTTTTGGTAAAACTATAGAGAAAATTCGCGAAAAGAAGGCAATTAGGAATAAATATTTTTTTTTTTGAAAATTGTTGAAATTCACGCCTCAGAAAATCAAATTCTTCTAACGAGCTCATTAGGGGAATAGGAAAGGGGGAAATCCAAGCGAAAAGGGTTATTATTGTGGGGCCATAAGATTATAATTTTAATCTGTATGGTGTGAATGTAGTTGGTCCTTATAGGTAATACATTTTTTTTTATATTGTCTAACCTTTTTGTTGTTATTAATAATTAAACTTTTTTTTTAAGGTTGTTAGGTTAATCTTTCTATTTTAGTTTATATTTTTTTTTTGTTAACTATTAGGTTTATTAGACCAAGGTTGGTCACACTCGTACACTGGGAATAGAGTAGTTTGTAATTTGATTGAATATTTAAGGAAAATTGAAAGTTTTACTTAATTTTTGTTGGGAGACAACCTGTTAAATGGTGTGCTTACCCCAGTCGTATTGAATTGATTATCGAAAATTTTTAATAATACAACGGCTTTACGAAGCATTCATTTTGGTATCTGATACCGTTCGAATTGGGTTGAATACAAACCTTTTGTGTCTCAAAGCTTAAAGATTTGGGATTGATGATTTTATTTTTTTGTTATGCATAAAGCTAAGTTTTTTTTTAATTTTTTTTTTGACGATACCACCAAAATTTTTGCCATCACACCAGGGGAATTTGTAATTCCCAAAATTCCCTTATATTAAAATTAGTATCTAAATTTAATTTTAAAGGAGAAATTGTTAAAGCCACTATTAGATTAAGATTTTTCTGTTTAGTTTTAATATTTTTATGTTTTAATAAATTATGATTTTTAACTGAATTCTTGAAATATGTGTTGCTAATTGTTTTTGTAGGGATTTCAGGTACAATGGTGTAATTGGTTGTGGATAAAGGTGAGTTGTTGGTGGGTGTGAATGGGGTCATCTAAGGATTAGTGGGATGACGCAGGATGGGTATGGGCTACGCAAAAATGGGAGGGATCACCGTTCCCATGTTTGATCGTTATATTTTGTGGTATTGTCAGTTGTGTTTTTTTTTATTTATCCTGACACCTCCATATGTCAGTCAGTTTTTTTTTATTGTTGGACCGGATTGTTTGTGTGTGCGGGTTGAAGACACACGCCCGGAATGTAATGAGCTAGTTAGGGTGGCACCACAAGCACAGTAGGACCAGGTTTCACAACAGTAAATGGCGCCCAAAGAAAATAAGGATCATCCAGGATAATAGCCCAAGTTGGTTTAGTGTAGGCCTATATGAATCAGGGGAAAGTGGTAACTTGGAACGAAATGGTGTTCTAATCGTACTATGGACTACTGTTCGATCGGGCCGACAATAAGCGAACATCTTCTGAATTTCTGGAGTCTTATTCCAATTATAGGGACTAATCGCGATGGAAATTTAGAATCTTCATTAATTACAAAGTTAAACACCGGTACATAAATTTTTTCTGATTTTTGTGGAACTGTGTTATCAGTTATTTTTTTTTAAAAGATTTTTTTTTATTTTTTATAATTTTTTTTTGCGAGTTTTAATATAAATTCAGTTTTGTATTGGGGATCTTATATGACCTAATGGAATAATTGATTAGTTGCATAAAAGGTTTTCATAATGTTAGGTTGGGGAAAGTTATGTCCTGAAATGTCGATAGTTTTAGTTCGCATACTTTTCTCAGACATTTGATCCTATGATGTAGAATTCATAGTCGTCAAATGTGTACTAGTAAGGAATACCACAGAATATAGGGTTATCGGAATTTGCGTCAATGAAAACACCAACAACCGCCGGAGAACAGCCAGAAGAGGGGAACAAAACCATTGTACTAGAAATCCCGTATGTATATCGTTTGTGATTGTTAATTAAACTATTGTGTCCAATTGCATGTATTTAAAATTGTATGTTGTATTTCATATAATTTGTAGATTTTATAAATTAAAATTTTCTTGTACTAATCAAGTTTGAATCATATACCAATTTTGGGATAATTGATTTTTTTTTGTTGAAAGGGAATATAGAGATTTGTTTTTTTTTTTTACTCAATTTATTTTGTATGAAATTTTTTCTTAAATTTTTTATATTGTCAGAAAAGGAAATTACATTTTTTAAAATTTTTTTGTAAATTGGTTGGCTTGTTTTGAACTTTGTTAGATTTTGTTTTAATTTTTTTTGTGGCCAAATTTAAACCGAAAGTTAAAATTATTTCTATTAGATCTGATTTGAAGGTAATTGTTGTGCGTTTGTGTACGGATTGTTGTTTGTTTTTTTTAGTATAATTGAAGTTGAAATGGATAACATGGGGCTGCCCAGGACGCAGGAAAAGTCAAAGTCAGGTCCTGTCGGGGCGGGCGATAACAATATAACGGATTTGTCTGCTTCAATTGTAAACCAGACACCGAATACCGCGCGGATGGATTTGTTAGGGACTCCAAGGGTAGGACCGCACACAGGGGCAACATCTAAGACTTATGGTTCACAAGCTCCACCATATTTTTCGGTTCCACCACCACTAGTAGGCATCCAAAATACAGGTCACCACATGGGGAACAGTCCTCGTGTATACTCTGAAATGATAAAGAAGTTAATTGCGGAATCTCAGAAAGAACTGGGTTCTAATTTTGAAAGGAAAATTGACGAGAAAATTAAGGAGAGCATTCAAAATGGTTTTGCGGATATAATGGATCAGATTAAGAAAATGTCATTGGGAGGTAAAATAGGCGAACAGGCATCGAGTGTAATAATATCTGATACGGAAAAGGAAAAACAGGCAACTCCACCTCATAGAAATCGAGAGTCCGATTTACCAAGAAGACTTGAATATAATGGTCTTTTAGCAAATAATTCTTCGGGAACGCCTAGTGAAAATGCAGCGTCTGAACGGGAATTTAGTAGAAACCAAAACCAGGAAATCCTAAGCACTAGAAGATTACCAAGTAAAGATACAATTTACGTTGGGAAATGGGATATTAGCTTCGACGGGAATAATGAAAATTGTTACGTGGAAGATTTTATATTTAGGGTAGAATATCTTCAGGAACAGTATGGTTATCCGTGGTTAGATATTCAGAGAGAATTTCACAAATTATTCAAAGGGGAGGCTAGGGAGTGGTATTGGTTAACAATTCAAACGAAAGGGATTACTCAATGGAGGGAGATTAAAAAGGCACTTTTACAACAATATCGTTCAAATCGCAGCGAATATGAATTTATGCGTGATTTAGAAGAACGCCGACAACGTTCAGGGGAGTCTATTGATTCTTATTTTCATGCCATGAGAAGACTAAGAGCGCGTTTGAAAGCTACCATTGCCAGAATATGAAATGATAAGGATATTGAAACGTAACTTAAGGCAAAATATTGCCCAAATAATCTTTCCAATGACCATATATACCGTGGAACAACTCAGAGATGAGTGTATAACGATAGAAAGGGATTATCTTAGGAAGGAAAGTAACTCGAATTTACCACCACCCCGTTTTAGCCAAACCAGGCGTCACGTGAACGAAATTTATGAGGTTAGGGAATGCGAAAATGATTGCGAAATAGTAGAGGAAATAGGATACAATAATAAGAATACAAAACCAAATGTAATCACAAATAATGGGAACCACTTAATATGTTGGAACTGTCGTAAAAAAGGACATATGTTTATGGACTGCTTATCACCCCAACGAAATGTATTTTGCTATAGATGTGGGTTGCCAAATGTTTATTCACCAGAATGCCCAAAATGTGCGGAAAACGCTCAGAGGAGTGTGACCAAGACGGGAGAGTCACGCTCCACACGGACTCCCGCAGATTCTTAAAGGACATGGGAACCCAAACAAATAATACTGAAGGTATCGAGCCAGATAACAGGAAAATGGAAGAAGCAAATACAAATGAAAACCAGGGAAAATACAAAATATTAAGTAAAGCGATTTCCAACAAAAATATCTTAGACCGGGAAAACGGAAACTTAAATCGAAGTACAGGTTACTCAAATAGGTCATATAAGGAAAGATTGGAGAATTATAACACGGTTAGGGACATAATATTCAGTGATGAACCAGAGGGGAGAAAGTTGAAGAAACTCAGGAAGGCTAGGGAAAAATTTAGGAACAAGAGATCGATTTTTAGGGATATAAAAGAGTCAGTAGTTAAATGTAGTGAGATAACAACCGATAGGATTAATGATCCGCGAGCGTATGCCGAAATTGGTATGGGACATTTAAAGGTTAAAGGGTTATTGGACACAGGTGCATCAATTAGTTTATTGGGAAAAAATTGCGAAAAAATCATAAATCAACTGGAAGTGGATATTAAGCCCTTGTATACGAAAGTGGAAGCAGCCGGGGGCCGGAATTATACAGTTTTAGGGAGCATCGACGTTTCTGTTAGTTTTGATGGCCAGGTGAAAAATATAGAATTCTATTTATGTCCAGATCTGATTCAGGAGGCTTATTATGGTGTCGATTTTTGGAAAATTTTTCAATTAGCCCCCAAAGTGTTCCCAGTGGAGGAGATAGGTATGGAAAAATTGGTTGAGCTGTATCCTTTGGACACTAGGAATGTAGAGCAGCATGATTTAACGGCTGCGCAAAGAACAGAATTGGATCGAGTTAAAGCCAAATTTAAAACGTATGAAGAATATGGATTGGGTAGAACAAGCTTGGAAGAACACAAAATAGACCTCATAGAAGGATCGACACCGATCAAAGATAGATACTACCCAGTGTCGCCAGCTGTACAGGAGCTCATGTACGCCGAGATTGATGAAATGTTAAGATTAGGGGTAATCGAGCCTAGTAGTAGTCCATGGAGTAGTAGATCTACTTTGGTCAGGAAACCCGGTAAAAATCGGCTATGTTTAGACGCTAGGAAACTAAACGATAGAACTTTAAAAGATGCATACCCCATCCAGAGTATTGAGGGAATTTTGAGTAGGTTGGACGAGACGCATTTTATTAGCAGTGTCGACCTCAAATTTGCGTTCTGGCAGATCCGCTTGGAAAAAAAATCCAAAGCCTACACAGCCTTCACAATACCGGGGCGCCCTCTTTACCAATACGTTGTAATGCCGTTCGGATTGTGCAACGCGGCGCAAAGGTTGTGTAGGCTGATGGATAAGGTGATCCCAGAGAGACTTAAATCTAATGTATTCGTTTATTTGGACGATTTATTGGTGATATCGTCAGACTTTGAAGATCATTTGAAATTATTAGAGGAGGTGGCTGAATGTTTAAATAGGGCAAATCTTACGATTGGTTTAAAGAAGTCTAAATTTTGCTTTAAGGAGATAAAATATTTAGGTTTTATAGTAGGTGGCGGGGTCATGAGGACTGATCCGGATAAAATTGAGGCGATAAAAACGATACCGATACCGAAATCAGTGAAGGAGGTCAGAAGTTTTTTAGGAACAGCAGGGTGGTATCGCCGTTTTATCAGAGATTTCTCTTCGATGACTGCCCCATTAACAGACTTAATAAAGAAAGGAGTAAAATTTCAAATTACTGATAGGGCCGTTGAAAGTTTCAACCAACTCAAACACGCTCTGACAACAGCCCCACTTTTAGTTCACCCGGATTTTAAGAAAAGGTTCTACATTCAATGCGATGCCTCAAGTTATGGAGTAGGAGCTGTGCTCTTTCAGAAAGATGAGGAGAAAAATGAGAGGCCAATAGCTTTTTTCTCCCAGAAATTAAACGCCGCTCAGAAAAATTATAGCGTTACCGAGAAGGAGTGTTTGGCGGCGGTATTGGCTGTCAAGAGATTTCGACCATATGTCAGGTTAATGCCTTTCACCGTGATAACCGACCATGCGAGTCTTAAGTGGCTAATGTCACTGAGAGATTTGAATGGCCGTTTGGCACGGTGGGCACTGCAATTACAGGGTTTTGATTTCGAAATCGAACATCGAAAGGGGTCAGAAAATATCGTCGCCGACACTCTTTCGAGGGCGGTGGAGGAACTTGATGTGTCGCCAGAAGACATTTTAGGTTTTGATACCATTGAATTCGAATCAGAGGAGTACAGACAACTCAAAGAAACTATAGAGAACAACCAAGATAAGTTTCCAGATATAACCGTGGAAAAAGGATTAGTATTTAAGAGGAACAATTTAACATCCGATATGGACGAAATAGAAGAGTTCCAGTGGAAACTGTGGGTCCCAAGTTCATTAACCCACATCCTGATAAAAGAAGCGCATGAGCCCGAAGAAAAATCGCACGGTGGTATCAACAAAACTTTGAATTTTCTGAAAAATAAATATTATTGGCCTAATATGGTTTTACAAGTGAAAAATTACGTGAATCAGTGCATACTCTGTAAGGAATGTAAATCGACAAACAGAAGATTAATGCCCGAAATCGGTAATGAGGTGTTAACAGACAGACCTTTTCAGAAGATTTACATTGATTTTCTGGGGAAATATCCCCGGTCGAAAAGGGGAAATGCTTACATTTTTTTGGTTGTTGATCATTTGACAAAGTTTGTATTTTTAAAGGCAATGAAAGAAGCTACATCCGCTAATGTTATAAACTTTTTGAATGAACAAGTGTTTCATAATTTTGGAGTACCGGAAATTATACACTCTGACAACGGGAAACAATTCATATCAAAGGATTTCCAAAATATGATAGAAAATTATGAGATAAACCACATTAGAACACCTGTATATTCACCACAATCTAATGCTGCAGAAAGAGTCAACCAGAGTGTAATAACAGCTATAAGAACGTATTTGAAAAACGATCATAGAGAATGGGATCTAAATTTACCCTATATTGAAACAGCTTTGAGAACGGCCGTACATACAGCGACAGGGGTAAACCCATTTTTTGCCCTGTTTGGTCACACGATGTTCACCTGTGGATCGGACTACAAATTGGCGAAAAAACTGAAAGCTTTGGATGATACGGAGTTAGCAACGATGGATAAAATTGACAGAATAAGGCTGATTAGGGACAAAATCAAAGGTAACCTGCATAGGGCCTATGAGAAAAGTGCGTTAAGGTATAATGAGGGTGCTAGACTTGTCCGTTTCAAACCCGGTCAGGAGGTATATAAAAGGAATTTTGTCCTTAGTGAATTTAAGAACAACATAAACGCAAAATTTTGCAGGAAATTTACCAAATGTAGGATTTTGAAGATCATAGGAAATAATATGTATGAATTGGAGTCATTAGCTGGTGTACCATTGGGTATTTACCACGCTAAGGACATCAAGCAGTGAAGAAAATAATAATAATGGGGAAAGGGTGCAATAATAGTTATAAAATCGGGGCGCTATCAATAATTAGTTGTAATAAATAAATTTTAAGTGCAATATTACCATCATACGTGCAATATTAAACAAAGTTGGTATGTGCCATCTGTGATAGATTTCCATGTTTATACACCTTTACCAATTTGATTTATTTTCTGCCAGTGTTTGTCCATATTTATACACCTTTTGTTCCAATTTTACAGTTTTGTTACTAGTCTAATTTTACACATTTTTTTTGGCTTGCATTTTTTTGTCACGGTTTAATACATATTTACATGCTAATTTTGATTCAGTGTACCATCTAGTAGGGTCCATATTTGTACATCATATTGGTGTTGTTTTATCCAAATTTACAGACTTTTAGCGAAATTTTGTAATTGCGTATTGTACAATTATATGTTAGAATAATTGTAGAGGGTACTCTCTGTGATGTATACCATAATTGATCAGATCAGAATTGGATTTCAATAATGATGAACATGATAATGCAGACGTTGTTTCATAGGCTTTTACAATTGCTTAAGTCCACGGAATTTTGGTATAGATGTGTTGACTAATTATGAATTTACCAGCACCTAAGGAAAAACGCGAAAATTTTAAACAAAGCATCGGGATTTAAAATTAATTTGATATAAAATACTTATCTGACAAAGTTAGAAATATTGAACCGTTTGTCACCATAAGGTTCCGGATTTTGTCCAATTAAATTGATGTTGCCCGGCTAACTCAAGTATAATGTTTGTGTTCCTCTATGGATACGTGGGTGTAGCCTACGTTGGGCGCTTTCTGAGCTTATCTACCCGCACACACTCTCCATATATACCGATAATACAAAGGCTGAACAGTAAAACCCTTCACACTGCGATTTTTTCTGGCAGGCCTAAAAAAAACCTCAGAGTTTTGTTGAGGGTAGGCCAAAGGAGGTGGTGGTATCCGAAAGTGAATTTTGGGGTGGATGAAAATATTTGTTATAGGTGGAATTTTGAATTTAAAATTTAATGTCCGTTACTGTATTTGTTTTTGAACTGATTTATTTAGAAAATTATCGGATTTGAATGGGAATATGAAAATTAAGAAGAGTAGCTATGTTTTCTGAGGGTCTGGTGCAAGTTACTAGCAAGAGAAATTGTCAGGCGTTAATGTCCCAGCGAATTGTAGTTTTGGTTGATATATTGGCTAAATGGGAAGTTTGGTTAATTTCTGTTGGAGATTTCATAAGGGTAAATTGGCATAGCATATTTCAGGGGGCAAAACTCTCCATTCTGATTAGAATGGTTATCAAGTATTTGGAGTTTTTTTTTTTGTGACTTTGTGCATGTTTGTTGTTATTGGCAATTGATATGGTGTTGTTTTTTTTTTTGTATGCCGGTGTCTCCTTTTGCATATATATTTTGTTTGCCAATTATTTGGATGGTCTCATGGGAAAAGAAAAATTAATATTGGTAGAATATGGTAGTACTAATGAATTTGCCTTTATTTGTAGTACAGCCCAACAACATTGCTGAAAAAGATATAAAAACAATATAATTAGAAAATTTTACAAATATTAGCATACGGAACG
Organism: Delia radicum; assembly: GCA_021234595.1. Lineage (NCBI taxonomy): Eukaryota > Metazoa > Arthropoda > Insecta > Diptera > Anthomyiidae > Delia > Delia radicum. The sequence continues at coordinate 186,273,878 of CM037853.1, forward strand.
ATGTTGCATTTTTTATATATATAAGGCCCTGTTGTTGATGCGGTAGTATGGTTGTATGTTGAAGGTATCCTGTAGTAAATGTTTTATCATGGATTTTGCCATTTTTGCTGATGTTATTTATTTTAAAATTTATAAAAATAAAATTAATTTTTTTTTATTGTATGTAGCCTTATTAACATGTGTTATGTCGGTGAAAATTATAGAAATATGATTCTGACTGGAAGGCCATTCTCGTAAATAGTTTTGTTTGTTTTATCATACAGGGTTGTTTATTCATGGCCAATTTGGTGTTGCCACTTTTACAGGGAAATTATGGAAGTCGAAATTGCAGGAAGAGTGTACAGAGTTCTCTTAATACTCTTTAATTTAAGTAGACCATTCGGCAAACTAGCGACAATTTTCAAGGCCAACAAGTACGATACGTTGACCTGGTGTATGTTCATGTTATATTTCGGTAGTTCGTTTTTTTGTATAGATTTTTGTTAGTATTTTTTTTTTAGTTAGATTATATACAAGGAGATCATTATATTAAAGTAGTTTGGCGGTTTTAAAATTAAATTGGTGCGGCCATTAGCAAAGTATCAGTTCAAGCGTAAGCTTAATTGAAGCGGATAAATTGGAAGAAAAGTAAAAGTAAAGAAGATTATTAAAAGTGTGAAATACCGTGTTTTAAAGTTTGATACCTGTGACGTATTAGGGATTTTCTTGGAGAAAACTTTGCTGGCCTGCAGAGGTAATTAGTCCTTGATATATCGGCAAATCATTGAGCTTTAGCAAAACTTTTTATATGAATACCGTAAGTTTTTTGAATAAAATTCAAGTGGAAATGTATATTTTCTAAAGTCTGTACGCGGGTTAATTTATTCTATAGTGTGGTCATTTAATAGTCGAGGAAGTAATCCAGGAAACATCCGCTAAAGTTTTGAATGTTCACTGGCTGGAAACTATTGGCCACAGGCAGTTTTCATATAAAAAGGTAACCGAATTTTTCTGTGTTTTGTGTTAAATTTGTGTGTCATTAACGAAGACCAAGTGGCAGCTTCTTGAAGCTAGGGTAAAAAGAACAGACCCAATCTAGTGAATGGCAACTCCCTCAAAAGAGTTGGGCAATTTATAAAAGAAAGAAAAAAAAAACGATATTCCAAAAGGGGGAAATATTATTGGGTGGAAAAGTGCCATCGGTTCCAGAGGGGAAAGAAATCTCCTGCCTCAGATCTCTCCAAACAATTGGAGGGAAATTAGCAGTCGGGTTATAAACCTTTGTATTGGACCGCGTATTATTAACCTTTTATGGGATGTCATATATTTTCAAGGGATTTTAAAGTATAAAAAAAAAGAAAAAAGGAGTTTGAAAGAGATAGGTTCAGTGGCAAATAGGGTAGATTTTTTTAATTAAAGTTTTTTTTGCTTAATTGATTTATTTTAGTTTTACTAGTTTTTCTTATATATATATTTTTTTTTGTTAGCGTTAAAAATTTTGTAAAAGGATCTAACTAGATTTTTTGTTGTTTTTTGGTAAAACTATAGAGAAAATTCGCGAAAAGAAGGCAATTAGGAATAAATATTTTTTTTTTTGAAAATTGTTGAAATTCACGCCTCAGAAAATCAAATTCTTCTAACGAGCTCATTAGGGGAATAGGAAAGGGGGAAATCCAAGCGAAAAGGGTTATTATTGTGGGGCCATAAGATTATAATTTTAATCTGTATGGTGTGAATGTAGTTGGTCCTTATAGGTAATACATTTTTTTTTTATATTGTCTAACCTTTTTGTTGTTATTAATAATTAAACTTTTTTTTTAAGGTTGTTAGGTTAATCTTTCTATTTTAGTTTATATTTTTTTTTTGTTAACTATTAGGTTTATTAGACCAAGGTTGGTCACACTCGTACACTGGGAATAGAGTAGTTTGTAATTTGATTGAATATTTAAGGAAAATTGAAAGTTTTACTTAATTTTTGTTGGGAGACAACCTGTTAAATGGTGTGCTTACCCCAGTCGTATTGAATTGATTATCGAAAATTTTTAATAATACAACGGCTTTACGAAGCATTCATTTTGGTATCTGATACCGTTCGAATTGGGTTGAATACAAACCTTTTGTGTCTCAAAGCTTAAAGATTTGGGATTGATGATTTTATTTTTTTGTTATGCATAAAGCTAAGTTTTTTTTTTAATTTTTTTTTTGACGATACCACCAAAATTTTTGCCATCACACCAGGGGAATTTGTAATTCCCAAAATTCCCTTATATTAAAATTAGTATCTAAATTTAATTTTAAAGGAGAAATTGTTAAAGCCACTATTAGATTAAGATTTTTCTGTTTAGTTTTAATATTTTTATGTTTTAATAAATTATGATTTTTAACTGAATTCTTGAAATATGTGTTGCTAATTGTTTTTGTAGGGATTTCAGGTACAATGGTGTAATTGGTTGTGGATAAAGGTGAGTTGTTGGTGGGTGTGAATGGGGTCATCTAAGGATTAGTGGGATGACGCAGGATGGGTATGGGCTACGCAAAAATGGGAGGGATCACCGTTCCCATGTTTGATCGTTATATTTTGTGGTATTGTCAGTTGTGTTTTTTTTTATTTATCCTGACACCTCCATATGTCAGTCAGTTTTTTTTTATTGTTGGACCGGATTGTTTGTGTGTGCGGGTTGAAGACACACGCCCGGAATGTAATGAGCTAGTTAGGGTGGCACCACAAGCACAGTAGGACCAGGTTTCACAACAGTCTTTGTTTGTTATCATTACTTATTAAAAAAAAAAAATAGTCGGGTAATCTTATTTGCATGATTTTTGTTTTGTTACCATTTTAAGTGAATTTCATATTTAGTGTCAAAACGACATCAAAAGTCATGTCATGTCGTATGACATATGAACTTCCGTTCATAAATTGGAATAGTTATTTTAATAACGAAATTCCAACAAATTTACTTGATTTTTGGCCAAAAGCGTTTGATTATCATGATGCAGCAGGTACGTAGCCTTTTAAAGAATTATCTTTCGCCGTTCTTAATATGTTGGTTATTCCAACCAGTAATGCCTGCGTTGAAAGGGTATTTTCCATAATAAATTATTCCAAAACACGATTAAGAAATAAAATTCAGCATGAGATTTTAGACGCTCTATTGAGAATAATAAATCACATGAACGTTAACAAATTGTGCTGCAATTTTTTTACACCGACTAATTAAATGATAAAAAAATTTCAATTCAAATAATATGTATAAAAGTCAAGATGAAGCTGAAGTTTACGATCTTATTTACTTATGTACTTAATTTTACTTTTTTTTTAACATATCATATGATCTCCATTTTTATGTAATTTAAAAATATATAACACTAACTCTCTTTTTACAAAGTTTTAAAATTCTTTTAACAGTAAAAAAGACAAAATGTGCATATATATATATATATGTAAATGCGTATATATTGTGCTAAATTAGAATAAGTATGCAAAGTTCCCAATATTCATTAATTAAATAAAAAAAATTAACAAAAGCTAAACTAAATTTACTTTTGGCAATTTTTTAGTTTTTTTTTATCAGTTTTTGGCGAATTTTGACTTAAATATTATACTAGCTTTTTTGTGTAAACAAAATTTAATTTTTTTAAATAAAAAAATTAACAAAACCTGAACAAACTTGACTTTTGGCGATTTTTAACATACGGATTGGCGATAGAGCTCAAAAAAATCTGACAACCCTGCCGGGTATATGTCATTGAAGAACATATCCCGGGACAATAAACCAGGACCTATTGTTGAACTGTTTTTTCATTTTTTAAGTTTTGTATTTACTGGCAGAACAGCACTTCAACCATATTTTGTTGTTGTGTAGTGTTTTTTTGCTTCACATTTATGATGTTGTTGAAGTGTTTGTTTTGTTTTTCGTTTGTATTAAAACATCCACACATAAACGATTACTTGCTTGTTTGCCAGCAACTACGCACAAGTAGAATTGGCTGAGGTGGTAGCGCGCTTGCTTTGTAAGCAGAAGGTTGTGGTGTCGAACATATCATCGAACGTCACCTCCTCCCTTTCATATAGAAAGTTCGATCCCGGACGTGTCACCGCCACCTTGGGATATATCCTGCATGTCGTCCGGGACATGTCCCTTTGGCCGAAGGGTCAAATAGCTCCCAAGCTAGCCTTTTTTTTAGCAACAAAGAAATGTATACAATTTGATATATGTATATGATAATGTATAAAATTGAAATACAATTTGATCCGAAAAATTGTGGATCGTATTGTATATAAATGGATTATATTACATTGAGTTTTATATTATTTGATACGATTCAATCCAGTGAAAATAAATTTATTAAATTGAATACAGTGGGCTAGATATTAGGGTCCGATATTAAAAATCAAAAATTTGTAAGTTAAACTCAACTTTTTGGAGTTTGATATTTTAAATTGTTCATTTGAGATAATCTTAATAGATATTTTCAATGAAAACTTTCGAGTTGATATTAAAATTTTCAATAGGATGTTATGGATTTCAAAACTAAAACGTCACTTTTTTACAACTAAAACATTTTTTTTATTTTTTTATATGGGGCAATACATTGTTTTGTTTAAATTCATAAATTAATTTAATTCTGCCAATCCAATTATAAATTTCCCGTCTAATAACGTTTGGTATAATATATTGAAAGAAACAATTAAATATGCCGTATTAAGAAAAATTAAAGTGGCAAGCAAAATTGTATCTTACTATACATGATGTCATATTTAACTATATTAAATTGTACAAAACTGGATCACATTATTAAAGATTATATAATTTTATTTTTACTCCAGAATACAATATCGTCTTCTCTTCTTCTTTGTACGGCGTGACAGTCGGGATGTCGGCTAAAGTTCCTTGCAACTAATTGTGCTTTATGTCTGACTTGTTTTATTCACATTTTAGGAATTAACAGTTTTGCTCCGAATGAAAACGGCAAATTTGTAGAACTTTTTAGAAGAAATAACTTTCAACCGACATACACTATTGGACAAAATAAAGTGCAACTACATTACTGTTGTCTTTCGTGAAGAAAAAATTATATAAAATATTGTTGAATATTAAAAATTTGACTAAATTTATTTATTTTATACACAATACGATACAAAAGCTACAAATCATACATATTTGACTTAGGATTTTTCTACATGCCAACCAAAAATGAAGAAGGTACAGAATTTTGTTGGACAAAATAAAGTGCAAATTTTATAAATTGTATTTAAAAACTTAAAATAAGTTAAGAGAAAATACTGTTTTAGTTTTTTATCATATATTTTGTGTTAAATATGACACCTACAAGTATTTTTTGAACATATAAAATAGATTTGTTTAAAAACATTTGTGGCTATTGCCTTTTGTTTGGAGGCTATTATATTGAGAGCGTTTTTGATCCTTCGCTTACATCATTTAAAAAATTTTTCACAATTTGTTAAATAAGTTTTGGGACTTTAGCACATTTAAGTACTATAAATGCAATTAATGTTTATCCCGATGAAAATAAATTTAAAATTTTAAAATAGTTTTACTCAAAAAATTTGTATTATTATTAAATAAGTGTTTTGAGCTAAAAAATTCAGTTTAAAAGTTAGTTTTACCCTTAAAATATTCATTTCCATGAGGATGCAGCCAGTACCCTGCTGGAGGTTTAGATCACTAGAACAAATTTTCTCAACCCAATTTGAACATTTTCTTTGTTAAATATTTTTAAAATAATAATTTATTATTTTTAAGTAGTTTTCAATTCAAATCCCACCGAAAACTCCTCTACTGTAGACGATAATGGCACCGAACTATGTTATTTGCTGCATAGCAATTATAAGCACATCTGACCTTAGAGCAATCCATTCTTAATGGAACTTATCTGGCAATGCTTTTATTTTATTTAAATCGGATGTGATATTTTGAAACAAATTCTAACTATTAAAAGTTTAAATTATGCGAAATCTTCAGCAATACTAATAATCACACAGCAATAAGTTATATGTTTTGGGGTAATTTTCGTCCCCAGAAGGGGTTTGTCCGGAGAGAGTCGAGCCGAAAATGACTTGAAAATAAAAATAAATTAAAGTTTGACAATTTCGATGAGAAATTGAGCTAAGTTATCTTAAATCTCCAACAGTATACTGACCGCAACCTCGCGAGAAATGTTCTAAAATGCTATTTTAAGCGTAAAATATAACTTTTAACTGTATTTCTCAGGTCAGAGCTCTTATTAAGAATTCATATAAATGTTTTTTCTCATAATTGATATTAATAATTAGACGAAAAGGGGGCAAAGTTGCTAAAATTAATTTAGAAAAATTTATGTCAAGTTAAATCAATAACCACTAAAATTACAAAAAAAATATTCTATATGTTCCAAAAATACTTCTAGAAGTCATATTTAATACATAATATGTGACAAAAAACCATAATAGTATTTATTTTATCTTATTTTAGGATTTTAAATACAATTTATAAAATTTGCACTTTATTTTGTCCAAGAAAATGTTGTACCTTCTTCATTTTTGGTTTGCATGTTGAAAAATCTAAAGTCAAATATGTATGATTTGTAGGTTTTTGTATCGCATTGTGTATAAAATAAATAAACTTATTCATATTTTTAATATTCGATACTATTTTCAATAATTTTTCCTTCACGAAACACAACAATAATATAATTGCACTTTATTTTGTCCAATAGTGTATGTTTGTAAGATACCGCTGTAATGAGATTAACTTGACATTGTGCTGTTAATAAATCACAATCGTAACATAATTAGTTAGTTTACATCGCGACAAGAAGTGCACAGAAAAAATTTGCTATGTTGATATAAAAAATAACCTTTAAAGGCCGGACTAATTATAATTTATACATGAATCAGCTAGTACATCTTCCGGACAACAAATTGGTAATAAATCTTAGAAAAGTGCTTCCTACTTTTTCCAATATGGCGTTTTCCGTCGAAATGCCGCTTTTCAAAAATATTTGCTCCATTAATTTTAAAAATAACCACTTTATTGCAGAAATAATTATAATTTATACATGATTTAGCTGCTACGTTTCCCGGAGAATGAATTGATAATAAAATCTGGAAAATGTGCCTCCTATTTTTTCAAGTATGGCGTTTTCCGTCGAAATGCCACTTTTTAGCAACAGCCAAAATATTTAATCCGTTGATTGAAAAAATAACCACTTTTACGGGCGGAATTGTACTTGTAATAAAAAATTGGAATTAGCAACCGAATTTCTATTGTTTGTACAAATCTATTTTTAGATATGCATATTTAAATTTGAAACAAAAATATATTCAAGGTTTAAAATAAAAAACAAATTCAATTTGGGTTTAGGCTAGAGGTAAAGTAATTGACTGACACGCAGAAGGTAGCCGGTTCGATCACAGTTCGCGTAATTTTTTATTAATAAAATAATATTATTTTTTTATTGTTTTGGTAACTTTAATAAAATATTGAGATTAACAACCGAATTTCTGTAGTTTATACAAATCTGTTTTTAGACAAATATTTAAATTTGAAACTACAAAATACTTAAGGTTGATATTTGAAAAAAACATATTAAAATTAGGTGTAGGCCAGAGGTTAAGTAATAGCCTGACAAACGGGAGGTCGCCGCTTCAAGCCAAGGTTCACGGCATAAGAATTTTTAGTAATAAAATAAATTTTGTGGAACACAAGTGAGTCTATTTATAGAATATTACAATCCATAATCGTAAAATATTCAATTGTTACAATAATAAAAATTAGAAATTTGTAAATAAATGTTGTTTGTTGCAATAGTATTAAAATTTAATAATAGTGAACCAAAAAATTCGATTGCAACTACAACACTGTTTTCTGGGTTTTGTGATGTCACACAAAAAATTTTTTAAAATTTTTTTTTCTCAAAATCTCCAAAATTTTTGAAATTTCTCCTATATATAATATGCAATCTATTATTTTTTTTATAATTACAGGCAAATTTACACACTCCTGAGCTATATGCCTCTGCAGTAACAAATATAATTGTACATCCAGATCCAAATATCACGACTAAAGTATATGGCATCATTCGAGCTTCTGATAGAGATAATGGACGTCATGGAGAAATCAAAAATGTACAAATTTTATCTGGTGATGCTGATGGTATTTTCTGCCTTACACAAACCGAAACTAAAGGAGAATATTATATTCAGTTAAAGAACTTAGTGACGTTAAACAATTCGATACATTCATTTAACATAACTGTAAGGGTTGAGGACAATGGAATTCCAATGAAATTCAGCCATAAAGTTGTACCAATTAATATAAATGTTAAAACAAATAGTGCTCCAATATTTACAAAGAAATTCTATGAAGTTTCTATACCAGAAACTTCACCGCCAAATATGCCAGTTATTCGATTGAAGGTAACAGATCCCGATTTTGGTAAAAACGCTTTAGTTTTTCTCGAAATTGTTGGAGGAAATGAAGGCGGAGAATTCAAAATTAATCCCGATTCAGGAATGTTATACACACAAAAGAGTTTAGATGCGGAAAAAACTTCGTTCTATACTCTGACGGTATCAGCCATTGATCAAGCAAATTTAGGTGTCCGAAAGCAATCATCAGCAAAAGTAAAAATTAACATTTTAGATATTAATGATAATGATCCTTCATTTGATGACAGTAATTCGACTATATTTTTAAATGAGAATGAACTGTCGGGTACCTTTGTTACAAAGGTGTCTGCAAAAGATAAGGATTCCGGAGAAAATTCCTACATATCATATAGCATTGCCAATCTCAATGACGTGCCATTTGATATTGATCACTTTAGTGGTGCCATAAAGACTACAACCGTAATTGACTACGAAGTTATGCGCCGATCTTATAAATTGCGAATACGAGCATCCGACTGGGGTTTGCCGTTTAGGAGACAGACAGAAAAAGAAGTTTTAATTAATATACATAATGTTAATGACAACAGACCCCAATTTGAGCGCATAAACTGCGTAGGCAAAATTTTTCGACATGCTCCTGTAGGATCGGATGTGTTTACATTATCGGCAATAGACTTTGATGTTGGCGATTTTATTACCTACCGTCTATTGGCAGGCAATGAAGATGGTTGTTTCAATCTAGACCCCACGTCTGGTGTTATTACGATTGGTTGTGATCTTAGTGATGTAGGTTTATCACACCGCTCCATAAATGTATCTTCCACCGACGGAACACACTTTTCAGATGAAATGACAATACATATAGATCTTCTAAGTAGTAAACAGTACGATAAGCTTAAAAATGTCAATATTCATGGTTACAGTAGTTTTGAGTGCCATGAAACAGGGGTGGCAAAAAAGCTGGCAGATATATTAGCTACTTCCGAAAGAAATAATATGAAAACCGACATAGAAGATGATAATGATGAATACATTCTAATGCCAAGCAGATATGGTCAAAATCAACACAATCCGGAATTTACCAATTTTCCACTTGAATTAAAGATTAATGAAAGTCTGCCATTAGGCGACACAATTACATGGTTCAAAGCTAAAGATAGAGACTTGGGTTATAACGGAAAATTAATTTATGGAATAACTGAAGGTGATTTTGACTCTGTGTTTCGAATTGATCCTGATAGTGGTGAGTTACAACTAATTGGATATTTGGATAGAGAACGACAAGATGAGTATATTTTAAACATAACTGTTTGTGACTTGGGACAGCCATGTAAATGTGACTCTAAAATGCTTACCGTGAACATTTTAGATGTTAACGATAACCCACCCGTATTTCAAAAATCGCAAGCTAGATTTCATCTCAGAGAAGATATTGAAAATCATACTTTGGTTTTTTGCCTTAATGCTAGTGATACTGATGAGGGAATAAATGGCTACATATTATATGAAATGAAAACAGAAACCAATAGCTTTATATTAAACGCAACAACGGGCTGTATATATGTAAACGATAATCTCGATAGGGAACAACAAGAACAACATGAACTTCGAATAATTGCCAAAGATAGGGGTTACCCATCACTTTCAACGGAAGCAATTATTTTAATAACAGTGGATGATGTGAATGATAACGCTCCTATTTTCGGAGTCCAAGAAATACTATTTAAAATCCGCGAAGATCTTCCCAGAGGAACGGTTGTAGCTAAAGTTGAAGCCACTGACTTTGACTCCGGCTTGAGTAGCGAAATTTTATTCTTTTTAAAGGAAGATTTTTTGAATGGTTCTTTGTTTAAAATTGATAAACAGAGTGGTGTTATTCGAACCCAAGGCTACTTAGATTATGAGACTCAACAAGTATACAATTTGTTGGTGAGTGCAATAGATCGAGGTACACCGCCACTAACGACCAATATGCCTATTGTTATTGAAATAATAGATGTTAACGAAAATCGTTACGCTCCTGAATTTGAAGATTTTGTCTATATGGGGAAAATATTGGAAAATATGCCAAAAGGAACAGCCGTTATGAATATTACTGCAAGAGATCAAGATGCGAAAGGACCTGACTCCGAAATTGCTTATTTTATTCGTAGCGGAGATGGACTGGGTGTATTTTCAGTAAACGATAAAGGTAAGTTGTATTAATTAAAAGTTTTAGTTTATTTTTTACTTTGGTTTCCCATGCAACAAGATTTTAAATCTTATAATTGCAGTAAAAAATTAGTATAGCTTACTTTAACATGATGTGTTTAGCATAAAGTCAAATTTAAGTACAATTAAAGGTCCCATTAAAAAAAATTGATATGTTTTTTTTTATATAGTTCTATCTTATTTAATATGACCCCATAATCAATAATATAAAATTTCATCCGAAAAAATACCCTACTAAATTATATCAAATCACATATAATTGTATCATATTTAATTCATGTAGATACAATTAGAAGTGATTTGATACAGTTGATACAGTCAAATTATACGTTATGCTATAAGATTATATATAATTGAAAATAATAGGATATAATAGGTTCTATTATTATTATTTTAAATATAAATATAGTTTGGGTTCTTTCAATTTTAAAAATATTAATAGTAAGATGTTCATAAAAACTAGCATATAAATTGTAAGTGGGGTAAAACTACGAAAAAATTAAATTTATTAACTTTGTCATTGTAAAATAGCAAGGTGTCGCAGTAGCGATCCGGCATAAGAGGAAGAATAAAAATATCGGCATTAGCATAACAATTTTTAAAATATTTTTTTTGTATGTACATATGTTTTTTAGCGTTACCAACCGAAATTATGTCAAAACACAGACTTGCACACAATTAGTTGGGTAATACTTTGCATTTGGGTAATACTTTAGCATTTGGGTAATACTTTGCATTTTTTCACATACTAATGCATTTTCAGAATATCTAACTATTGTGTCTTGTTCCTTAATAAACTATTATCACTTTGAGCAATCCTTATTTTATGAGTCGTATGTTTTATTACTTTTATGTAGGAAATACAAAATCATACAAAAATAGTTTTTATTCGTGTTCGTCTTTTGTAAAAAAAATATTTTCTTTTACATTTTTAATCAGGTGAATATAAAAAATATTGTTATCTTATGAATGTTACGAATGACGTATTGGTTTTCACAAATATTCAAATATTACAAAAATTATGGCTGTTTTTGTGACTTTGGTCATAATGGGGTAATTTGGAACATGTGGGTGGGGTAAATTGGGACGTGTAATTTAGCAATTTTAACGATTCTTCATGTTCTTTGCATGCATATATTATAAATTATTAATAGCGGTTTTCAGTCTTGGTGTTATATTTACTACGATTTGCTCACATCAAAGCGTGAGTGTCTTTTTCTAATGTATGGTAAATTTATAAATCAGCTGATTTTTGTTGTTCGCCACATATGTATTAAAAATTACTTTAATTTGAGAAAAGTGCCAAAATTTACAGAAAAAGAAAAAATCACAAATTTATTACTCCAAAATACAAAATGCTTTCGTTTTAAACTGGGGTTTTCGATATTTTTTTAATTTTAAAATTTTTCCAATAGTTAACATAAAATACATTTTTTTGACGGCAGAACAGTCCGCTGGTTTTTGCTGATAAATTTACCACGCGTGTTTATTTCGTCACAGCGTGGTAAATTTTAGTGCAATACATTTGGTTCTGGTAAATTCTGATAAATTTATCAAACGTTCACCATTAACCAGATCCACAAGGGTTGTTTACTACCAAGAGTGAATACCGCTAATATATTTAGACTTTACGTCTGGAAGTACAACAAAAAAGCAACGAAACCCATCCTGGAGTATTATTTAATAAAAGTCAATTAATTTTATTTTTATTTTGTAGTTTTATTTCTTTCTGTTGATTTTTTTCTATTTCATTTATATTGTTAGTTATCGTCTAATATAGAAGGATTACCGTTAAAACTATTGTTTTTTGTAAATTTTAGTGTGTTGTGTATGGATTCCAAAATTACCCCACAACATCCCAAATTACCCCACCTTTTTTTCATTAAGAAGCTACACCACTTACCACTCTTTGGAATATGTCTATCAAAAGACTAAATAAAAATAGAGGTGGGTGATTTTTAAGAGCTAGACAAAAAGCTGGTCCCAAATTGATCAATCAATTTTACTTAAAAAAAAATTATTTTCATGTCATATGGGCTTTATTTGGTATTATACGTACTAGGCATGCTTCTTCTATTTGTCAAGCTTCTATTAAATAAGTCTATTATGCAATAAAAGCATTATTTGTCCATATTAATTGGTTAAAGCATAACACAGTATCACAGTAAAAAATATACATTTAACATGACCTAGTGTGGGTTGTAAACCTGGGTACTTTTTCCAAAAAAATACTTTTACCAAAGAAGAACTATTCCGGAAAAAAGTGCTTTCACCAGAAAAAATACTATTTCAAAAAAAAGTACCTTTTTCAAAAAAAAAAAATAGTTTTACCAAAAAAGTACTTTTGCCAAAAAAAAATTACTTTTTCAAAAAAAAGACGTCTTTTTCAGAAAAAAAGTCCTTATTAAAAGAAGTACCTTTTTCCAAAAAGCAAATCTTCCATAGAAAAGCACATTTTCCAACAAAAAAAATAATGCTTTTTCCAAAAAAACTACATACAATTCTAAAAATATTTTTTTTTTTAATATCTTTCTTAAGTACGTATTCCACAAAAAGTAATTTTATTTAAAAAATCCAACACTGAAAAAACTGAAAGTTCGTAAAAATTTGAAGAATGCATATAACATGTTTCATGTTATAGTAATTTTCATGATCATGGCACGATGGGTTATTTCCAAAAAGTTATTCAAACAAAAAAGTACTTACTAATTTAACATCGCCCATATGTAGGCATTCACTAAATCGGGATCTTTAATATATTAATGGAAGACGTAGAATAAAATTTTCCTTAGTCACATTTTACGACAATTGGCTGAAAAGATGAAATATAGGTTTTATGCGATGTGAGCTAATACACTGAAAATGAACTTATAGAATTTTCCACTGGAAACGTGTTATTACCGGTATTTAAAATGATTTAGTGCTCATTTTAATCAAAATGTTAAGCTGAATCTGAAACTGAAAACGTAAATTGTTTCCAAAATGTGCAGATCAGTAAAAATTTGGGTTTTGAAGAATTTTATAAAAACGGGGAAACAAAGGGGTTTAAAATGCATCCCACAGTCTGATAGATTACTTGATCGACGAAACATTAAAAAATGTATGTTGTTATAGAAAAATGTGCACTGAGAAGGGCCTATTAGGAATTCGGAGATAAAGAGGATAGAATGTTTTCAGAAACAGCCTGTCTTAAACCCTGTTCATTCGAACTTGAATTTAAGTTCTTTTTTGCAATTAGTAGATGAAATGTAAAACATATTCGCAGAAGGGCTGCTAAGTCTACCTACGTTAAAAACACCCCCTTATAATAATGTAATGTATGCCTTTAAGCCATCGAAAAAGTTTTTTGCATAAATTGATACCATTTTTTCACAAAAATATTATATTTAAATTTCAACATTTCAAGTAGTTCCAAAATAATAGTCTTTTGAACTCAAAAACTTCATTCATATTGTATGTATTTTTTAATTTTCATTAGCATTTTTCTCAAACCTTATTTTTTGTAAAGAAATTTTAGTCCAAATTGAAAAAAAAAATATCAAGATTATACTTTTCGAAAAACAGGTTAAGGAACATTTTATTCAAATTTAAAACCACATACAACTTCACTGAAGTTTTTGAGTTCAAAAACCTACACTCAAAATAGTATATCTGTTCGCTCAACAGAAAAATTTATTCAATTTAACAAAATGTAATCCTGTTTTTTTTTTTTTGGCTCATAACCAGAATTTTTGTTAATTTTTACAGTTCTTAATGAAGTACAAAATAAGTACATTTACAGTTTTATTTCTACTATTACAAAGTATTTTATTCACATTCTTCAAATTTAACCCGTTGACTGGTTTAGCCGCATATTTACACACAATTTTTATTCAAGCCAAAAACAACCATTGATGTTTAATATAATAATAAAACTTGGTCTTTCATTTAAGCCATTAAATTTTAATTTTGGGCTCTTTGTTGAAAAAAAAATGTACAGCCCTGGTCCATATCTATTAAGAACATTTGTGGATACTCCGAAGAAACGAAAATTTTGTTCGTTTTATAAATAGATTATTTTTCGATAAAATTCTGAGGGTCCTGGTCGCCACCAAGATCCAATTTTGTATATGGATGGATGCCATTATCACGTGCGTATGGTGAAGCTAGGAGTAGTAGTCGTTCATTTTGCTGTAACTTTCTCAGTTTTCAAGCATATTCTAAAATCAGAAAAGGAGAAAATAACGCCGTCTTAAAAACTTCGGATAAGCTGATGGCGCTATTTACCAGGTAATAGCATATTTTTACAATCAATTTTAAAAATTTAACAAATAACACTCAAATATGGTTAAAGCACTGGGAATTTTTAGTATTTTGTTATATAAGGGTAACTTAAATCTCTGCTTAAGTCAGTGTTTAAATAAAAAATTTGGTTAAAAAATAGTTAACTCGATTTAAGACACATTTAATATGTTTTTAAGTTTATTGTTTTGGAAATACATGGAATTTCGTTCTGAAAGTTTAGTATAACAATTTGTGTGGACAAGTTTCTACAATCGATTTATGCAAAAAATCTCGATGTCTTGAAGGCTTATAATGGGGATGTCCTCTTAAAATTAAAAATTAAAAAATTTAAAAAATAAATTTAGGATCGGGAGATAAAAATCGTCCAGTACCAAATTTTGTTGAAAGGTTCCAAATTTCGTGCTTTTGGTTGTCCAGGACCAACTATTTTTTTACAGGTTCCCAATTTTATGCTTTTGTGTTCATTCGTTTAAAAGAGTAAATAATATTGTCGCAGTTAAAACATATTAGTTTTAAGTGAAACAAATAATAAGTTCTTCAAAAAAATTGTTTATCGTTGCCTAATTTAGGCGAATGAGCCAAAATATTTTAGTATGCATTTTGGAAACTGAAGCATATAAAAGAGAAGTTTTGGACAAAGATATAACCACGCTCAAAAAACTATTTTTTTGCTCCTATTTAAGAAGATATCGCGATAGGTGTAAAAGTATCTTAACTTCAATTTATATTGTTCAAACTTCAACTCTTTGCTATTAATACTTAATGTCTTCTTTCTGCAAAATTTCATAAAAATCCGTCTATTAGTTTATAAGTTAAGACGATGTCCTTTAGAGGAATCCTGATAAAATCCTGTGAATCCTTGGACTAAAGTAAGGACTTATTATTAAAGGTAAAGCTTCAATCTTACTTATATTTTATTATAAAGAGTTTTTAGTCAACTTAAATTGTTGTTTTAGACTTTTGAATATATTAAGATTTCCTCTTTTAATAATTAAACACTAAAATTGTTTGAAGTTCTTAGCTCCTGTGGTTTGAACTTTGTGATTAATGGCCATTTATTCCTTTTGAAACGTGTTTTTATGATAAATTCCAGAAAGTTTTTCTGAAGGGTTTTGGACATACGGAGACTTTTTTAAGAAAAATGTCCAATAATCCCATCTTAGTGGATGTTTTTGCGAGGGGATGAACCTACATGCCAAATTTCAAGTTCCTAGCTCCAGCGGCTTGGTCACGGTGATTAAGGGGACATTTGTTTCTTTGTAACACATTTTCATTGAGTTTTTATTGGGAATTCCAAAAAGGATATTTGAAGTGCATTAGCCATTACTCTATTTGAAATTACAATTTTTCTAATTTAAGCCCATAGATTATGGGCTAACGCGATTGAAATTTCAGATTTTTAGCCTAACGGGTTAAGTAGGACGATAAGGGGAAGACTTTTATCCTTTTTGTACCATATCCTAACAATTTCCATAGATCGTGATTAGTTGTATACGGTAGAGAAGGAACCTGCATGACATATTTGAAGTTCCAAGCTCCAGCAACTTAAACTGTGGTTAGGCTAAAGCCCTTTTTCATACCATTTTTACTATTTTTTTGTTGTTATCATAGGACACTTTTCCTTTTTTAATCCCTTTACATCGTTTTAATTAGAAGTTCAAAGAAACACAGATCAGATTTCTAGCCAAATGTTATTTGGGATTACATTAAAATTAAGATTTTGCCCTCACGATTAGAATTTCCTTAAATTTCTTCTTTGATAATGTCTGCGCCGGACTAGGAACTTTCAAGCCAAATTTCAAGTTCCTTACTCCAGCGGTTTAAGCTTTGTGATTAATTCCAATTTTTCTTATTTAAACCCCGTGTTTATGGTGAGTTCCAAAAAATTGTTCTGACCGAAATGTTTTGGACAGAAGGAGACATTTCCTTTTTTTATCCCTCCATTTTTACCAAGTTTTTATTGGAAATTCCAAAAAGTATATCTTCGATAAATTAGCCAATACCTCAGGGAATACATGTTCTAAACAAAAAGGTTTGGGCAGTAAATCAAGAGGAAACCTTTTCACTTTTTGCTCCATTACGTAAACATTTCCAATAATCCCATATTTGTGGCTGTCTACGCCAGAGGAGGAACATACATGCCGAAATACAAAATCAAGCGGTTTGGGCAGAGTGATTAATCGAACATTTGTTTTGCGCAACATTTTTATCAAGTTTTATTTGAAATTTCTGAAGTATATTTTAAGTGCTTTAGCCCATACATTAATTTCTAATGCACTTAAAATTTCAGATTTTCAGCCGAAGGGGTTTAAGCAGGACGATAAGGGAAAGACTTTTTATCTTTTTGTACCACATACTAACAATTTCCTAAAATCGTGAATAGATGTATTTATTTTCCTTGAAAGGTTAAATTCTTATCCAAAATCAATTACATTTTAAACTTGAAGGCAAAACAATGTCGTACCCACGCTAACAATGCCCCCTATTATGTAATGTGTGACTGTGTGAGTGAGTGGGAACGATTCAAATTCATCATCATGACGCTGGCGGTTGCACTAAACAACGTTTCACACTTTAAAACAAAAAATTCTATAAATTAAAATTTTCCGCTTATTTAATTTTTAAACACTCTCTCCGGGGATGATGCAGGTCGGCGGGACCCATCTAACGGACTAGCTTCAGTGGTGGGGTAGGTTTCTTGATCCTTATCATACCAGGTCACATCACACTTATTTATTCCAGAGTCCCTATATTAAAGTAGTTTACAGAAATGAAAAAAAATGGACCAAAATCGAACTATTGATTAAAAAACCCCAAGTAAAATTGTAATGCAAACTATGGATATGAGCTTTAAAGA
Source organism: Delia radicum (assembly GCA_021234595.1). Lineage (NCBI taxonomy): Eukaryota > Metazoa > Arthropoda > Insecta > Diptera > Anthomyiidae > Delia > Delia radicum. The sequence goes on from CM037853.1 coordinate 186,291,601, forward strand.
AGTATGGCATGCTAAGAACGTCTTATTGGGGGGGGGGGGGGGGGTAGATGTAATGCCCCCGCTGCAAAACCCTCCCAACCGTGTTCCTAGTAGCATGATTGCGTAGGAACCCAAATTCCATGTTATCCTATCTCAAGCCTATGGAAAAGTCTTGTTATTTTCAGCAATTCATATTAGAAAGATTTTTATTACAAATATTTCAAGAATTCATAATTACAAAACATAAATAAACCTGAATAAGTTACTCTAAATCCAAATTTTTATATTATAACTCATTCCAAATCTAAGACTAAAAAAAACAAAGGTTCTCAGAAAAATTAATATTTATAGCGACTTCTTCTAAACTGATTAGAGATGAACAAAAATCTACATTTTCTTACAATTTCTGATACCGTGATAATAATCAAATTTTATAATAATTCGAAAAATATAATTAATAATGACATGGTACAAATACGAAGTTCAAAGCGACGATATAAAAACGTTTATTTTCAAATTGGATAAAATTTATGTATTTTTGTGTTGAAGAATTTTATTAATTTAAGTGGTGTTTACGAGAATGAAATTAATTTAAAGTGAAAAAACAGTGGCTAATAATTATAACCATTATTAATAAGTTTGATTATTTCCCAATATCATTTTTATCAATGGGCTTTTTATTTTATTTTATTATAATTTAAATCTTTCTTTAAAAAATTTCAACTCTGTATATCTTCAAAAAAAACAAAATTTACAATGATCTTGGAAGTTAGCAAAATTAAAATGTTGTATGTTCAAACCCCATAAAAATATTAAATTATTATTGATTGTCTATGCTCTGTTATACAATTTCCAGTTAAAATAACCAATTAATCAAAATTTTTCTAAAATATTATTAGACCAATTCGAAATTCAATCTATATTAACAATTTTTTTTTCTTTAGAAAAAAAAACTCAATCAAATTAAAGTTAAAAAGAACTAATGAAAATTACTATATTTTTCATACAAACATTATAACAACTTGAAAAAAAAAATATTTAACTAAAACTTGAATTGAAAATATCGGTCCCCTCTAAGGTTCTTTTTATCTATTTTTTTGTTAAATTTGTATAATTTCTTTCTGCAACCAGATCATAGAAAAACATTTATTAAATTTTATTGGAATATACAAACGTTAGCAACATTTTTTCCGTTTTTAATAATTATTATTTTTTTGTAAATGTTGCTAAAGTTAACATGGGTGATCGAACTTTAACAGAAAAAAAGAAAAGAAATTTAATTGTAACTTCCCAGCAAACAATCCGGTCCGTTTATGTGCCGTTTTCGGTACAGCATAGTCGGATCCGGAGTCCGTTTCCGTACCGTTTACCGGATCAGTATACGGACCAGAAAACGGATTAAAAGGAACATCGAATACGGATTCGAATCCGTTGCAAGTCCGTCAATGACGGACCGTTTACGGACCGTTGGGTCGTGTTAAAAACTGACTCAAATCCGTTTAAAGTCCGTCAAATACGGACCGTTTCCGGACCGTTTTGTCGTGCTGAAAACGGATGATTCCGTTTTTTACGGATATAAAACGGAAAATAAACGGATCGTTGAAAATACTTATTTGGTCCGTATTCTAACCATTTTTTTACAAAAAACTCAATGGATTTTATTTTTTTTTATACATTTATTAATTTATTTGAAAAAATATTAAAATATACTTCATTTAACTTTAATTAAATACGAAATTCGCCACAGCTACTTTTTGTATCCAGCTTAGCAGCATCACGGAACATTTGTGGTCGATAATATTCAAAATCTAAAAGGAAAAAAGAATTTATTATTTTAGTTTCAAGAGATAGTAAGAGTTTTCTTGGAATATATTTTTTTTATTTAAAAAAAAAATTGATACTTACTTTTTCGATGCAGTTTTTTGTTTCCATCATTGTTAGTTTGTGGCCCATTATTGAATCAGATATCTACATGTAAAAAATATTAAGTGGGGTTTAAAAACGATGGATTCTATGAACAAATATATTTTTGTTTGCAATCTCATTTGAGCGTTTTAAATTATATAAATACTTACCATCTAACGTATGCAATGCATATTATGCATGCTATCTGAATTTATTTGGCGCCCCGATCTTTTATATTATTTACTTAATTTTATTTTAATAAAACAAATTGAAAAAAATTGTTTCCGATTGTGACTGACTTGAAACGGATGAAAATCGGTGAAGTCCGTATTAAACGGCACGAAAACTGATATCCCCAAACGGACTAAAAACGTGTTTTCGAAAATCCGATTAAACGGTCCGAAAACGTACCGTAAACCCCGGATTCAAGAATCCCGGAGAGTCCGTAAAAATGTTTCTTGGGTTACATGTTTACGCAGCTGCAGATGAAAGGCCTTTCAGCGGGGCTGGTGTTGCAGAGGGGAGATGAAAACATTTATGTCCTCTCTTTTTTTCAAATTTTGTTTAATTTAGAACTTTTTATTTTTTCTCCTTTATGTTTTGTGTTTTTTATAAACCATTATTATTTTTTTGTTTTATTATTTCGTTTCTATTTGGTTGTTTTCTCATTAATGTTTAAATTTAAAAATTTTATTTTTTTCTTGTTTTTTTTTTCAATACTCGTTACTTTACTTTTGATATTTTTGCTTTATGATTTTGTTTTATTTTTATTTTTGCACAGTGGCACGAGTTGATTTTTTTTTTCTTTTATTCGTTTACAAAATTTAAAATTATGAATTTTTTTCTTGTTTTAACCAAAAGTAATTAAAACCACACAACTAAAAGGTTAAAAAGCCAACTAACAAAACCATAATCCACTTCTTCGTAAACACTCACTTTTTTTAAATTTTATTAGTTTCAGATTTTAAATTTAAAATATATTTAAAATTTTATTTTTTAAATTTGTTTTGTAATGAAAATTTATTTTTCTTTTTTATTTTATATAGCAAAAATTTTTTCAAGTTAATTTTCTCGATTTTTCGAAGTATAATTTACTTTTACCACACTTTATTTTATTTTTCCTCCCGATTATACTAATTCGTCTCACTGTGCAATGCCATTTGGTTTTTTTTTTTTTTAAATTTTGTATTTTTCTTCTTTCGACTTTTTTTTTTCAATTTCTATTACCTTTCTTTAAACTTACACACTTTTAGATTATTAACTTTTTACTATTTTTCACTATTAAATAACATTTTATCTTTCACGACTCTAAATCCTATTTTCCTTCACCAAATTATTTTAATTTTAAAAAATTTTGTTTTCTACGAGCACATTTTTTTTTTCTGGTCTCTTCAAGATGCTAACTGTTGAAAAATAACTACAGCAGCCAGTCTTCTGTTGTAAATTCTTCCTACTATTACACCAACATCTTTGCTCTGAGTACCGTAGGGCCTTAGCGCAATATGACAGGGGGAATTTTTCTCAGAGAATCCTAATAAAAAAAAAATTGATTTTTTTTCTGTTAAGAAAAGCAATTGAAACATATGCTATGAATTCATTACCTTCACAATGTTACATAACATGGACAAGACGAATATGTAAAGATGCCTGTTACTAAGTCGTGGAACTCCCACAGACAATATCTGGAAATGGTATTTATGAAAAATAGACTATATGGATATAGCTTTCAGTTTCCTTCGTTTCTATTCACAGTATCTCGTGAAAGTAAAATAATTCCTTTGGAAAGAATTTTGTCTTTAAAAACAATAGATACAATAATCCAAGATGACCACTTCTAGTGATTAACGAAACCATGCAATATTTAAAAAAATATTTAGATAATCTGTTTCCCAGTTGATGAATATTAATTCAAAATTTCAGGGAAATATATGGGGTTGTATTTTTCGGTAAAATAAATCTGTAAGAGGAAACGTTGAGTCTTATTGACAATTTCAATAAGAAATTATTTATATAAAATATTTAAAAAAAATACATTTACCAATTAGGCTCCAAATATAACAAGTTGTGGTCTGTCCTCTTCAAAAGTTAGAAACGGAAAGAAGGAGATATTTCCTTTTTCTTGGTAGCACAAGTTAGTGTAAAGCATGGCTTTAAGTTTTCGTTAATTTTTATGTCAAAATTAATATTAACATCTGTGAACTACAAAATCTCACCACATGAAAAAAAACAGGACTGTATTTAACATTTGAAGAATAACGTAATGAATTTAAGCCAAATTGCTGGGTAAAAATGCGAGTTATATTTAAATGTATTTATAACAAAAATGACCAAGATACGCACATTATTGTTTATAAATAAATTTTCTTACTGTGCAATCGAATCAGTAATAAGTTCCGTATCTGGGTTAGATATTAAAAAAAAAATATGTCCATAATAAAAAGAACCATCCCTGCAAATAAACTTTATAGATACTTATCTAAAATAAGTAAGGGAATGAAATGAGTATTATACACTCGGAGAACTTTCGTAGTTAATTTTTTCACTTATATATAAGATTCCTAGACAGATAAAAGTATCACGAAACTCTACGTAATAAAAAAATACTGATTTAAATTCCCATTGAGATCCAAAACTTTTCGTGGTTTGCCATGTTTATAAATTGTTATCTTTCATACAAAAATTATGCAAAGGAAAATAAAAAATAAAATTAAATTGCTGGAGCCAATTTAACAGTTATTTCTTGAATAATAGTCGAGTAATAATTGTACGGTAAAATTTAAGTGAAGTTGTGCTTATCACTCAAAAAATTTGACTAATCGAAAAAAAAAAATTTTATTACTCTAATAACGTGCATTTACATAAAAAATAAACTTATGATAGATTGAAAAAAAAAAAATTAAAAACCGAAGCTGTCCATTACAATTAGTAATAAAAATACATCTTAATCCGCTATGGTTCGGACCATAGTGTGCACGTATCCCTACGTCATGGGGTATTTTGAAAGTCGGTATATTGGAAATCGTAGCAATCATATTATATTTCTAAATGACGATAAAATCGCCTTCGGTAATCATAATATGATCATCCAGAATCATGTATATGATAATTAGAATCATAATATGATAATTTTGTGTCCACAATCATGTTCAATCTCTGCGTGTAGATGCACTCCCGGCAAGCCCGGCTTTAGGCGGCTTGTGTAATATTATCATATAATTAATAATATCTAAAACACCCTATTAACATTAGTTAAGTTATCGATAACATAGTGCATGTTATAATAAGTGTAATTATAAGTTGTACATAACAAATAGATCACTAATAACACTTAATTCAATAGTTGTGTCGAAATGAAAAAACATATGCATAGTGGACGTATATATACGTATTACGCAACACAATAGAGTTTGGACAAAACGAATCTTACGCAGCAGAGAGGTTAATGGACTGGGCTGCAAGTGATAAATTAAAATTCACCTTTCTAGTGATTTTACATGACCGGATGACGTTTTCGTCTTCGACACCTCCTAGTAAAATTTGCTGCAGAACATTTTTTTTGGCATTTTTTTGGTATTCCATAGAGTTATAAAAAAATAACATTGCGTTATAATTTTTTTTAAGATTTTTTGGAGTTTGTCTTTCATAGATTATCGTAGAAAAAATGGTATTCGGGAGGAATTACACTCTTCAAATATTGTAAATTCATATATTGCAATAGGAGTTTATTTGAAAACAATTGTTGCATTATTATATGTCTGTTGCATTATTATATGTCAGCATACACTTGAACAGTGGTCAGTGTCTGTTTTATAGTTGAGTCTCTTGTGTGTAGGTGTGTTAATTATGTGTAACATTTCAAAAGTGTATCTCTTTGAGTAATTGTTCTCTTGTTGTAAAATGCTCACATCTGTAAAATTAGGGGTATGACGAATTAAAGTGCTATGAGCCGCGATCGCTGTTTTTTGCTCAAGTGGGGTATGTAGTGCCTTATGATCTGATTTATAGCTTGAAAGTCGTGTTTTTAATTTTGTTTTTGTGGTACCAACATATACTTTGTTGCATATGTTGGACCCGTCTCCCTTACAGTTGATTTTATGTATTTGATTTTTCTTCATTTTGAATTTTTGTTTTTGTTTTACGGAACAATTTATTGACAGTGTTTCAGTTCTATAATGTATTGATTTTTATCATAAATGTCTGAGTTTATTATTCTCTCTGACAGACCTGGACTGTACGTTACTGATTTGTAGATCTTTGGTGGTTCATTTTCTTTTTTATGTATTTAATTAGCTCGGAAATAATTTTCATCGGAAAACTATTCTTTCTTAAAATATTAATAATTTTGTTTTCATGATGTGAGCATTTTACAACAAGAGAACAATTACGCAAAGAGATACACTTTTGAAATGTTACACATAATTAACACACCTACACACAAGAGACTGAACTATAAAACAGACACTGACCACTGTTCAAGTGTATGCAGACATACGGTGAACAAATATCGACTGCTTAAAAAGAAAACTAGTTGTAATAAGATAACAAACAAGTAAGGACGCTTTCAACTCCACGCTTTATTAAAAGATATTTAAATGTATTGTATTATTGTTTTTAGTTTTTCCTGAAGCTGTTCGAAATATCGAAAAGATAATAAATATTTAAAAATAAAACTTTACAAATTTGAATTTTATTATTAATTTATGACCTTGAGCCAAACCAAAAAAAAAAAAAAAAAAACCTCATCACATATTAAAACAACAGGTCAACTATAAATTTCTAACATAATTAAAATTATTTTATTTTGTTTATTATTTTTCTTTGTTTATGTCAAGAATAATAATAGGCATGTTTCTTCTATTTGTCAAGATTCTACTATTAAATATGCCGAATAAGCGGATTTGACCTACCAATACCAATATCATGAATCTGTTTCCACGTCTTTTTACTGTCAGCTGCTGCGTTAAATTTATCAGTGTAATAAGTAGATTTGTCACGAATTATTTTTAAGACAACAGCCTTTCTAGGCATACGATATTCCTGTTTCTAACGCTTCCACCTATTGTGAACCTATTGTAACGCTTCCACCTATTGTGAAGACTATCACGACGATTAATTAATAATTTTGTTTGTCCCGTGAACCATGGTCGTACCCTGCTTAAAATAACTTTGTTTCTGACGGGAATATGTTTGTTGTAAAGCTGTAAAACATGCTGATTAATAAAGGCCAATTGTTCATCTACCGATGGTAAAAAGAAAATGTTATCCCAAGCGATATTATCAAGGTCATGTTTTAGAGCTAAACAATTTATATTCTTAAAGTCCCGAAAAGCATACTTTTTGGGTCTATCTTCATTAGCAAAGTCATCCATTAGAGCTACCACAGTCATTGTAAGTACAAAGTACACTGATTTCTTTTGAATCATAAAAATGTTTTTTGTTTAGGTTCCAAAAATATTACCGGGTTAACAGACCTGCATTTGCTTACTTAGTACAAGTGTTGACATTGCACTCACTGCCACCGAAAAATACATCTGGTGTAAGCGCTATTGTGAAGCTAAGTGCTTCTTTGCGCTTCTTTGCAGAAGGCGGATTTCAGACAGGCGTTGGAAAGGACAGTGACGTTGCTTTGGCTCAGCCCACTTTTAGTAAATTTCTTGCAGAAGTTGTTCGTATATTTGAAGCACAGCTTTGTCGTATAGCTAATCCAGCTATTCCAGGATTCTGCTCCATTAAGTAGAACAATTGTTGCAGTTGAACTTTATTTGTACTTTTGGACCTAACAGAAAAGCTTTAAAATAATTTTTTTTTATTTAAAACTTACATTTTTACTTTAGCTTCCTTTAAAATATTTGAGGAAAAAACTCGCAAAAACTGTTAACTGATTTTCCCCTTTTTTGATATTCGTATGTTCGTGAATAAGGGAAAAAAGAAAAATTTCCCGGAGAGATTTTATTTAGAATAAGGGAACAGGGAATAGGGAAAAAATTCCCTTTAATTTAAGACATATATGTGTCCAAATTATTTGGTTGATAGATAATTGTGTTGATATCTGTATTTTTGTTATTTAGCGTTGAAATGTTTTGCAGAATTATTTCGGATTTTTATGATAAACACTATTCAAACGGTTCGATGAATTTTAATCAAATAATTGTTGGATAAAATTAAAATTGCCAATTTCGAATAACGAATAACCCGAACAATTTTGGTCGATTGATTGATTTAATCGGGTAAATCAAATTATGTTCTGTTTCAGTTTTTATTTAATTAAAAAATAGTATATACACTTTGCTTTATTTTTGTAAATATACGGAGGTTGAAAGCTCGTTAAACGTCAATACGATTATCTATTGCTAAACGAAGAAGAAGAATATATCTGTCATGTATGCAATGAAAGTGGTGGGAGTCTAAGCAAAGAATTAAAAGAAATTAAAACAACAAAATGAAATAACAACAAAGCTTAATAAACTTGATCAGCTGGATGTACTGCAAGAGACCATGCAGTTTATGTCAAGTCAATTTGATGACATAATTAAAACTATAGCTGACAAAAAAAAGTTAGAGTGTTTACAAAAGGAGAACAAAAATTTGAAAAATGAAGTGACTGAATTAAAAACTTTTGTAAAGATTTTGAACGATAATAGGGTGAAAAATGATTGTATAATTCATGGAATTAAAGATGAAGGTGGCTTGAATGCTGTTGAAGCGGTCGTAAAGATTATGAAAAATGTAGGAGTTGTGTTGCATCCAAACGAAATTGATGATGCTTATTTCTTAAAGAAAAAAGATGAAAATAAAAAGAAGTCTATGGTGGTTAAATTTGTAAACAAAAAATCTAAACAAACCGTGATGTCGACAAAGCCAAAACTTAGAGATAATGATGATACTAAGGAGGTGTTTGTTAAAGAAACTCTAGCACTACTAAATTATGCAAAGAGTTTAAAAGAAGTTTTATATCGCAGAGTCTACCCTATGGCTGGTAGAGTGAACTGTCAAGACCTAAACTTTTAAAAAATACCGAGGAAGTTGACTGTCTACTATTGGAATATACTCAATGAAGAAGATCTTTACGTCTTGGTATTGCCGTTGTGGATAGACAAAAACCTAATGAGGATGAAGATGATGATTTGTACGAGTCGCCAGCTTATACAGCTTTATGTTAAATAAATAAAAAATATTGCAAGCTTAAATTAAATCCATATAAAATTAAAATAAAAATTTTTATATTTTCGATTGAAATTTTCTAATGCATATTTTCGTAAAAACTTAATTAAGGTTAAAGTTTATATATGGAGAGTTGTTACATATACATATATATTTACAGAAGTTAATGTTGAAGTTTATATAGAAGTGATTTATATATTTACTTTCTTTATTTGTAAAATGTTTATACATTTTTTTTAAACATTATGTTTAAATTGAAAATGATTATTTTTTGAACTATTTTGTAAACTGCATACATATCCATATGTATACATTTATTTTTTTTTATTTTTTAAATACTTAAAAATCTATATAATACTCGTATATATATATATTTTGGCAGCTAGCCTCAATAATGCGGCGCTGCACAGTGGGTTCGATTATACCTAAAATGGAGATTAATTCAAGGAAGGGTGCAATTAACAAGATAATATTTTTTTTGTATTAACAATACCCTAATTAGGCAAAAAACCAAAACTTCTAACGTTTTTAAATGGATTTTTATTTTTTTTTATTTAATTAAAGTAATTTATTTGAATATACTCTATTTATTATTCATTACTTGAACTATCATAGTCTTTATCATCATTACAATTACTGTCATCTGTATCATCATCATCATTATTATCATCATTATCATCATCATCATCATTATCATCACCATCATCATTATTATCACTCTCATTGTTGTCATCATCACGATTTTCTTGAGAAATTTTTGGTAATATTAATAGATCTAATTCTGACTTCGATAAATTTTCTTTTTTTTTTTGTTCATATTGCCTGCTAATGCTTGATATAAATGGGTCTGAACTTAATAGAAATCTATTAAAAATATCTTCATTCGACTTTTCCTGGCTGCATTTTCGAGCAAAGTGCTCTCTGTAGTTTTTAAAGTCTTTATTCCTTGCTTCTTGAGCTTCTTCTGATAATTCTCCTATTGGTAAAAGCGCGTGTTGTACTATCTCCGGGCCGTGAATTAAAAATTTATGTAATGTGGGAGGCATGCAAAACCAGAAATATATTTCAACAAAGTACTTTGCTGTGTTGTGAGCGAAATTACGAAAACTTTCCAAATTAATCTCGTGACCACATGAAACAACAATTAGTATTGTGTGTATTTTTTTAATTAGTGTTAGGTCCACTTTTGTTATTTCAGCTGATTTTTAAAAAAACGTCTAGCGGTGTTTCCATCGTTAGAGTTACCAAAGCCCGGCTTTGGCTGGTCAACAATTAAACCTGTTCTTTCACGAAACTCTTTCTGAATTTGTAGTTTTGTTTCAGCAAAAATTTTTTTTTTCCTCATCTGATCGTGCTTGCCATTTTTTAATTGGAATTTTATACGATAAGTGGAGAAGGCACTCAAAAAATCGAATCCACCCGTGTAGTATTGATAGCCCAAACTCTAAAGTGTCTGTTCTAACTTCCCTAACAATCATGCTGTCAACTGAGTTGAACATCTTACTTGTAGCGCCACATACATAACACTTTTGCGTGGAATTCGTACCCGTTATATATTATATATATTATATTATTATCATTACTAAAAACAAATCTTGATGAACCTTTAAGAAATTTTCTCCAACTAAAACTAACGTTTCTTCAAGATTTTTTTTTTTCATCCTCCACCCTAATTTTTTCTAAATTAGATACACTTGTTGTTTCTTTGGTGTATTCTATCTTTAAAGGCCTACAAATCTTGTTGATGAAGGACGAGGATTTTTCCAAACTAATTCATTTCCACTAACAAGTTTAAGTGGTACGATGGATGTTATAAACACTGAAGAGTCGCTTGCATTAGAACTATAAAAAGCCTGTTTATACGAACTATGTCCGGAGCTTCCATCAAAACCCCACTTTGAAAACAAGGTTAAGTTTGATAATTTTTTTTCTGTTAAAATATAACATTTTGGCAGCATAACTAGTCTTTCAACCGTGTGATTTAAAAGTCCTTGAAGACTAACTTGTGCTGAATTCACAAAATTTAACTTGATCTCGTTTGGGATAACACCTTTGTTTTGCTTGTTGAACTTTAGTATACGAAGGAAATTTTTCCGGAGCCACCCTTCTTATAATATTATAACTATGTCGAGTTAATTTTGCTTCTATTAAAACGCTAAGTGCTTCTTCTGCACTTAGTTGTTTTGGTTTAGCCTGCTTAAAGCTTTTTCTATATTTTGCAGCCCTTGTAGGTGTTGACGTTGTTATTTCTTTAACTAGCTTTGCTGCCTCAACATTTGCAGAAGCTCTTAAAATCATTTGTGTAGCATGAGTCAAAACTGGCAATAAAATACTATCTCTTATGCTTCTAGTTTTCTTTGATTTAGTTTTCGCACTGCAATCTTCGAATGAAAGTTCCTTGTGACCTCGTTTATTTGGTGGAGGAACAAAGAGATAGAAGCATTTATCCATTCAGTATTTAATTCCAAAAAACGATCATGGTACCTTTTACATTTACTATATCGAGATATAAACTGTTTAATAAAATTATCAAACGTTTGGTTGAAAAAACTCATATTGCTGGGGTTTATACGCTTAATGGTTTTCATTTTAACAAAATTGATTTTATCCTTCCAATCATTTAAAGCGGTATTTCTCATAAAGTTGTATAGTTCTAGGCGCGATATAAAAATAGTTTTGGGGCTTATTCCTAAAAATATTAAATTTGTTTTTATTTAATTTAACTGTTTTATCGTTTTTCCAATTACCTTATACCGATTACTTTATTTAATGCAAAACACAATACGCACTTTACAAAAACTTCAAATTTTAAAACAGCAAAAAACACCACTCAAAAACAAAACATAACGGCAATAGAGATGGGCGCGTGAAACAGTTTATTCGCAAACATTATTATTTATAAATTACGATAGTCAGTTTAATTTCAAAAAATATTAAACGTCAAACGCATTGGTAAAAAAAAAGTTGATTGCCCAAAGTACGTGATTGAAAACAGTTATTATATAGGCGTGACTATCTCGGCACGTGCAAATTAGTATAAGATGTAAAACCATCACGTGAATTTGGTAAATTATTAAAAACGCCTATTTTTTCGCTGGAATTGAGTGTTAATTTTTATTCTTTTCTGGTAAAATGGTCACCCTCGTGAACATAGGTGATCAAACGCCACTCACGCAGCCATCTCTATTAAATATCAAAATATATTGGCAATAATATCAACAACAACAAAAATAGCTAACATTGAGAGTAAGACAATAGTAACAACAAAAACACTGTGGGTATGGTAAATAAAGGAATTTTGAAAACAAGACTTTTTACATAAAATTGTTAATATCTTAAAACGGGGCAACAAAAAGGCAAACTTTTTTGTTTGTAGTATCAAGTAGAAATCCCATACTTTTCAAAAAACACAACTTCAAAGCCGGCACTTTACTACTTTATTACTTCTGGTCCATCATATATGGAAAATACCCCGATTTTAGAGCTTTTTTTAAAAAAATATTACAAATATTTCCTCACATATTTTTATAAACACAAAATCATTTTTTGTACACTTAAATATCTTAAGTTGAAGGTTCCATCATAAAAGTTTAACTTTAATAATTTAGAACTTTAAAAAATAAGCACTGCTTTTTATCAAATTTCAATTTTTTCACTTTTTAAGAAAACAGCAATAATTAGCTAACTTTGACAGCTCACTACGGATGAAGTAAACAACTTAGATGGTTCAAATTTTAAATAGTGATGTAGAATTTTATCTAGTTTTATTCGATGCAAATCATTATGGCAAAAACTTAATTCTAAAATTTCAATTAAGCGCCACTTTGGACTCATTTCAACCCAATGTGCGCTGAGACGATATTACTTTAATGTATTAAAATAAAAAATGTTTAAAATAAACCTAAAAAAAAAAAAAATAAACAATCGCAAAACTATAAGAATGTGTTTTTTGCAAAATTTGAATTGAATAATATTTTTTTTTGTGGTACAGCTCGAATTGCGCCTTTCACTCTTTTTTCTGAAGATAAATTCTACACAGAGATAATTTTAGTGGACAGAAAATAATGAAAATGTTTAGTAAACCAACATAACTTTTTCTTTTTGAAGTAAACGAAGAATTTCTTCAAATTAATGAAGAGCATATTACTCTTAATGAAATAGTGATTTAATGATACTTCTTGTATTTGTATTTAATAATTTTAATTTATAATACAACATGATAAAATATCTTATAAATTACAGTATTAGAATCAGACAAGTTAAACAGAACATTTCAGATTAATCAAGGACTATGAAGAACTAGGATGCACAGACCGGTGCGCGACGCGCACCTCATCGTGCCAACGCGCCAACACCCCAACATGCCAACTCATGTTAAGTAGCTACTGAGTAGCTGACCTCTTCACCAAGGACTATGAAAAACTATGAAGAACGTATATTATTTATTTTCATAGTAGACATTTGCATTTTACCATTCGAAATATTTTGAAAATAGTTTATCGGCTATGTGCTGGATATCGAGTCGTTTTCAAATAGCAAACTTTTTTGAAAACGAATCATGTAGAAATTGGTGTTCCTTAAAACGTACGTTTTGGTATATTCGAAGTTTTGTTCGAAAAAAAAATTTTAAATGTCAAAAGCTTGTAAACGTAATTTTAAGCAGCTGTTGTATTGTATCAAAAAGGAAAAAAGCTGTAAACAAAAAAAAATTATACAAAAAATGCACTGTGTTTTTGTTTTAAGTTATATTTATTAACGGCTGCAGTAAATTGTTATGTTTTTTTTTCAAAACTTGTCGCCGTCCTTTTATCTGTTTTTTTTTTGTTGCTTATACACAACACAGAGATGGTGAATTCAATTTTCAAAATAGTACTTTTTATCCCCAACAGTACTAAACAAATTAACAAACCAAATCGTCACGAAAATTTATTTATTATTTATTAAGAGCTTGTTCACAACAACAGCTAAAACTAAAAGCGAAACTGTACACTCTGTATGGGAAATTTTAGTAAAAATTGTATGGGAAAATAGATTTGCTTTAAGCTTTTATTGTGAACCGCATCTAACGCAAAACTTGGCCGATGTTGTTTAAGTGTAAGTGACACCTGCTTTTTTGTAATAGACAAGGGTTTTCTATCGAACATTTAAAATTTTTTTTGACATTCCGTTTTGTTTTTTAAAATGAATTTTGCCAAAAGATTTAGCTTAAAATAGAATTCTATTATGACGAAGTTTTAGTCAGCATTCTAGCGGATTTTTGCTATTCATACAAAATGTATGGGGAAACAATTTCGTTATTAGTTTTATCTCTTATTGGGAGTGTTCTTATAAACAAAAATTTGTAAATAAAGTAGTCAAGTGGTCATAAGAGTACCATGGTACTTTTCAAATACTACAACAAAAAGTACTATAGTACCAACTTTATCATCCCTGACACGACATGCAAATGTTTTTAAAAACATATGTCATTAAAATCTAGGTCTGTCATATTAAATTATTGCAATAATTTTGCAACTAAATCAATAGTTTTTATGTGTTTATTTTTAACAAAACAATTAAAAACATATTTGCTATTTATTTTTATATACATTCTAATTGTTAATTTGTTGTTATGTTGTTATTAAATAAAAAAAATGCAAAAAAAAAACTTGACTTATTGAAGTTTGTGAACTTCGGTAACTCTAGATTTTTCGAACATCATTATAAAAGAAGAAGAAGACTTTAAGTAAATTTGCGATTTGTAAAAAAAAGTGTTATTTTCAAGAAATATTTTTTTAAGACAGTTTTTTAATAAAAGTTAATAATAAACTATTTATGTGCATGATAAAAAAATTAATTTACATTGTTCATGCTCAGTTCAAAGTGTTTCTGTAATTGTTAGACTAAAACTTTGTTTAAAAAAATGCATTTTATTTCATTGCCACAGATTAATGTAAAAATACATGAAATATTAAGAGATTTTTAAAAGTCTTGTTTTAAATTGAAGAAGCTTTTAAAAGATTGCTTTTTGACTTAAAATAAATAAAAAAACATTTCAAATTTTTAATACCAAGTGTTGTTTTTATTATTTAACAAACTTTTCTAAGAAAAAATCTATATTCTATTTACTTTCGACCAAGTATAACTGCTCGATTTAAAACGAGCAAAAAAATTGCGATATCGGAATCTGGCACACCTAATTTTGTAAACTCGTTTTACTTTTGCGGTTTCGTTTTCTGGCACATACACGTATATTAATTAAAATTTTTTAATTGAAAATATTAGTAAAATTATGATTAAAAAAATCGAAAAAATAACAAAATTTGCAAAACTGCACTAAAATACACTAGATTGGGAAATTAATTTTTAAAATAGTTGAAAAATAATTTTTTTCTATTATATTTCAATTATAAATTGAAATAGCTTAAAAATTACTAAAAAATAAATAAAAAATTAATTATATCAATAATGGGTAACAAAAACCACTGTGCTAAAATTGTGTAGCCTCCATAACTGCCTTTGTGCGCGTTGGCATGTTGGGGTGTTGGCGCGTTGGCACGATGAGGTGTGCGTCGCGCACCGGTCTGTGCATCCTAGTTCTTTATATTCTTTGGATTGATAACTTAATTCTACTTAAAATCAAATTACAAATTGCAGAATCTAAAAACTTTAAACAATATTAAAAACATTAAATAATTTAAGAAATCAGCGTTTAATAATAAAGATAATAAAAATAACAAAAAAAAATTACGCAAAATGTTTAAACAATAATTTTCTAAAATGTATTGCGTTGCTTGTGTAGGATCCCGAAGGATCCCACAGTAAAAAGTCTTTTTATATTTTTTATAAATTATTTTAATGTTTTCGAAAGTAAGAACAAAATTGTAATGAAAATATTTTAATTTAGAAATTGAAAATTATTTGAAGTTAAAAATAAATTAAATAACCAGGTAAAGCGTGTAGGGAAAGTATCCCTACAGTACTCCCCTTCCTTAAAAAAAAATAGCAATTACAAATTTAAACTTCGCTCAGGGATGAGTAGTACTATTATAGGTCTTTGCTGGTTGATCATGATAGGTTCCGGGATTGAAATTGTGGGTTCATTCTTAATTTAATGAACCCATGTAGGTCCACACGATACTATAATAAAATCAAGTTTCTGAATGCTCAACATTTATGCCGATTACATAGAAAGCTTGAATAGAGTGTTTGGTGTATTTGTTCCATTTTGATTCGATTGTTGTGGTGACTTGAATAAAGCATCTGAATGTCCAAATAGATTACTTTTGTAAAGGTCATATTCACTTATAAATAACTGAGATCTTTTTTGCGGCAAGGATGAATAGCTTGTTTTTAAGTTGAATTAATTATTAATTGTAAAATTGATTCCCGTATTTGAATGTTCAACATCTTTGTTGACAAGAAAGTATAAGTTATTAAATCGACTGAACATTCTTAATCCACAAAGATGAATACTCTTTTTATTTAAATATCGCTAAGTCCGCGGTTTCATTAAATAAGACGGGTTTCTTGACTGCTCGATGATTTCGTATATTTTTTTTTTCTCTTGGGATTATAACATTTTTTTGTCACGTTAAATTAGTGTTATTTAAATGTTGTTTGATGTTTTAAAATATACTGGTTCTTTATAAAAAGTCTTTTTATATTTTTTATAAATTATTTTAATGTTTTCGAAAGTAAGAACAAAATTGTAATGAAAATGTTTTAATTTAGAAATTGAAAATTTTTTGAAGTTAAAAACAAATTAAATAACCAGGTAAAGCGTGTAGGGAAAGTATCCCTACACTTGTGCGTTGAGTATCCCTATGTAGTCGGTTCCAGAGACGAATGGTAAAAATAAAATATTTACACTCAGAAGCATGGTCACAGTGACGGATTTGTATAATGTAGTTTCCTCTATTCGACCTTGCAAACTGTTAACGTTCAAAAAGATAATTTGGTTATTTCGTCATAATAATCTTGTGAAAAAGTATAAGTTATTAAATCGACTGAACATTCTTAATCCACAAAGATGAATACTCTTTTTATTTAAATTTCGCTAAGTCCGCGGTTTCATTAAATAAGACGGGTTTCTTGACTGCTCGATGATTTCGTATATTTTTTTTTTCTCTTGGGATTATAACATTTTTTTGTCACGTTAAATTAGTGTTATTTAAATGTTGTTTGATGTTTTAAAATATACTGGTTCTTTATAAAAAGTCTTTTTATATTTTTTATAAATTATTTTAATGTTTTCGAAAGTAAGAACAAAATTGTAATGAAAATGTTTTAATTTAGAAATTGAAAATTTTTTGAAGTTAAAAACAAATTAAATAACCAGGTAAAGCGTGTAGGGAAAGTATCCCTACACTTGTGCGTTGAGTATCCCTATGTAGTCGGTTCCAGAGACGAATGGTAAAAATAAAATATTTACACTCAGAAGCATGGTCACAGTGACGGATTTGTATAATGTAGTTTCCTCTATTCGACCTTGCAAACTGTTAACGTTCAAAAAGATAATTTGGTTATTTCGTCATTTCGTTTTTGAACTTAAGGTAATTACTAAAGGAGATTTTCAATACACGACAAGAAAACCGGGACACATGATCAAATTTTCCAAGGCTAAAAATGTAACGTATAACGTTTTTGAAAGTCGTGCAGAGTTTACTGTTATCCTACGTGTTACATCCAGTGTAACACGAAGTGAAATATTGGCGGAGTGAAATATTGTGTGGCCCACAGACTTCGTAACATACAATATATTCTGCCGCAAGATTGGTTAATATGATTTGACCAGGTTAGAATTTTGTTAAATGTAACACCGTGGTTTTTTACTGTATCAACTACATGAATCTTTTCGCCGCCAAGAAAAATATTTATATCATCCTCTATTATCACTGACTTTTTCGATATAATTATGAACTTTGACTTCTTCGGATTCAGTATCAAACCATTCGCCGAGGCCCACGTAAATATTTTGCCTAAGTTCAATTCTTGAACTTTAGAAGCAATAGCATCCTTAGAACTGCTGAGATACAACTGTATATCATTAGCATACATTTGAGTTTTAGAAAAGTTTATCTGAAGTGGAAGATCATTTGCATATAAGGAGCATAGCAGTGGACCAAGAATGGAACCCTGTGGAACATCCCTTGAGACCAATTAAGGTTGCCATCAATGGCAACAGATTGAAATCTATTAGACAAGTTGGACACATTAATTTAACAGAGGGCGAAGAGAAGTTAAAAAATGTTGCTAGCTTAAGGCAAAGAACTGAATGGTGCACTGTGTCAAAAGCTTTTGAGTGGTCTAGTAAGAACAGAAACGATATTTTCCCACTATCCAATTTACCTCGAATATCTTCTTCTACGTCTGTTAAGGCTGTAACACAGCTGCGTTGGGGCCTAAATCCAGATTGACGATCAGTCAGAAGGTTGTTGTCACTAACAAATTGATAAATTTGTTTGTGTAATAAATGTTCAAAAACTTTGGATAAGTAAGGCAGAATTGCAATTGAACAGAATTCTTTATCTGATTTAGGTACCGGGACAATTTTGGCATATTTGCAGTTAATGGAATAAGTGCTGGTAGTAATGATAGTGTTGAAAAAATACGTTAAAGTTCGAATTATCCAAGGTAAAACTATCTTCACGAACCTGGGATTTATGTCATCCAAGCCAACTGCATTATACTTGACCGCAACAAAACCTGCAGCTACGTCCAAGGCATTTAAGCATTGGAAATTAAATTGAACATCTATTGAATCCGAAGGTAGGTATTGATCATAGAAGTCAAACTGTACACTTGGAAGAGGAATATTAACAAAGTTATTATTTAGTAAGTCAACGTCAGCATCTACTGTACGCGGATTTCACCTATCAATATCATGAATCTGTTTCCACGTCTTTTTATTGTCGGCTGCTACGTTAAATTTATCAGTGTAGTAAGTTGATTTGTCACGCCTTATTTTTAAGACAACAGCCTTTCTAGCCATACGATTTTCGTTTTTGAGCTCTGAAGTCTTGTAACGCTTCCACCTATTGTAAAGACTATCACGACGATTAATTAATAATTTTGTTTCTCCCGTGAACTTTGTTCCTGGCGGGAATATGTTTGTTGTAAAGCTGTAAAATATGCTGATTAATAAAGGCCAATTGTTCATCTACCAATGGTAAAAAGAAAAGTCTTTTTAGTTTAAACGAGCTTAAGATCATTTATTTATTAATTATTTATTTCCAATATTTCGTCTCCACATTGGGTGACTTGTTCAGGGAACAAATATTACAATTTGAAAAAAAAAAATTTGTTTTAATTATTTAAAAATTTATATATAAACTGACTTCTTCAGGGAACAAATATTACAATTTGAAACAAATAGTTTTAATTATTAAAAAATTTATATATAAATTTTTTAATTATTAAAAAAAATATTTTTTTTTTAGAAAATAAAATGCAAGAATTATTAGATTTTAAAAAGTTTTTAAAATAATATAAATATAAAAATATATAAGTGTAAAAATATGGCATCACAGTTAGTGGAGTTACTGGTATGTTCCCATCGTTTACTGGTATGTTCCTTATTCCTTGAGTGAATGAAACTATTAATTAATGAAATTATTTTTTTCATAAACTTGTATGAAAACTTTCAATGGACGAGTTCCACTTGCTTCTATGCAAAAATTCATTAATATTATGCATAGAATTCTCTCATTGTAGCATCCGACAGAACACTTTGGTCAAAAAATATATTTTATCGCTTTTTGGCATTACGATGCATTATAGACAATTTTCGATATTGCACTGAGAGAGAATGTTTGCATTACATTAATAAAATTGAAATGAAATTCGTCTATTGAAACTTTTCATTGAGTTAATGCAAGTTTTCATAAAATTATATAAAGAAGTAAAGGGTGTTTTTTATACGTGTATAGAACTTTAAGTTGGCAACTCTTTTTTAACTAGCGGCCATTTTGTCAGCTGTCAAGTAATTTATGTTGAGTTTGGTTTGGCATTTCAACATGAATAGACTGATGCCTGAACAACGCTTCCAAATTGTGCAAGTTTATTTTTAAAATCATGGTTCTGTTCGAAATATGTACGTATCCTGCACTACGTCGAGTTTACGGTCAACATAATCGTTCATCAGAGCAATTAATTCGATTAACTACTTCGCACCACGTTTACTCTA
The DNA here is from genome assembly GCA_021234595.1 of Delia radicum. Lineage (NCBI taxonomy): Eukaryota > Metazoa > Arthropoda > Insecta > Diptera > Anthomyiidae > Delia > Delia radicum. Next base: position 186,311,813 of record CM037853.1, read on the forward strand.
AATGATAATATGCATCACAAAGACGTCGTACAGTGCGTACAGAAGAAGTTATTGCTGCTGTAGAGCGTAGCGTATAGGAAGACCCCAATCAGTCTATCCGACATCGTTCACAGGAATTGGATATGTGTCCTTCCACTTTATGGAAGATTTTGCGGAAAGATCTTGGTTTGCGTGCTTACAAAATCCAACTCGAGTAACAATTGAAGCCACACGATCACCCAGCAATTCGTAGATTCGGTGAATGGGCCGAAAACAAGATTGCCGTTGATCCCGATTTTCATAAGCGAATTTTGTTTAGCGATGTAGCTCACTTTTTGTTAAATGGATGCGTCAATAAACAAAATTGTCGTATTTGGAATGATGATAATCCTCAAGTGTATGTTCAGACACCGTTACATCCTGAAAAACTGACTGTTTGGTGTGCTTTATGGGCTGGTGGAATCATTGGTCCGTACTTCTTTAAAAACGATGCTGGTCAGAACGTTACAGTCAATGGTGACATGATTACTGACTTTTTCGTTCATCAATTGAACAACCATGATGTGCAGGAGCTGTGGTTTCAACAAGACCGCGCAACATGTCGCACAGCTCGTGCCACAATTGATTTATTGAAGGAAACATTAAATAACCGCATAGTTTCACGTTTCGGACCCGTGAATTGGCCTCCAAGATCGTGCAATATAACGCCGCTGGACTATATTCTGTGGGGATATGTGAAGTCGCTAGTCTACGCCGATAAGCCCGAAACGATTGACCACTTGGAGGACAACATTCGCCGCGTTATTGCCAATATACGTCCACAAATGTTGGAAAAAGTCATCGAATATTGCACCTCCAGAGTAGACTACGTCCGAGTCAGCCGTGGCGGTCATATGTCAGAAGTCATATTTAAATTATAATGCCAGAAGATTATCTTAAAAAATTCATCTTTGTTTTATTCCATTTCAAAAAACACCCTTTATAATTTTATTTATGTAAATTTCTTACACTCAATGAAGAAGTTTCGTTAAAAAGTTTATTCCAAAACATAAAACTTAATTAATTTTAAAAAATTTTCGTTTATTTTGTGAGGAAAAGTTTCATTAATTTAAGCGAAAGTATGTATACAAATTGCCAAAATTATTCGTCAAATAAAAATATTTGGATATAATTTTTTAAAATTTGATAATCATATTTTCAAATAAAATGCAAATTATTTTATAAAATAGTGCGTAAAATATTTTACACACAAAATATATAAGAGAAACTCCTGTGATAAAGTTTTTTCTTTAAAATATGAGTGAAGTCAATACCCTATGTATTTGATTAAAATATATTATGTTTATCAATATGCAAAATTACACAATAAATTATTTAAATATTTTCAGTGTAAGTTTCAAAACATTTTCCAATAGCGATTGCCCAATAAAAGATAACAATTTTTTTTTTCTTTAGGAAAGTTCTTCCACGAAAAATTTATTTAATTCAGAAAAAGGTTTAAACAATCTTTTAAGATTTCTAAGATAAGATAGCTTTGTAAAGCAAACTCATAGTAATAAAATGTTTGTATGGAAAGTCGATTTTTTTTCCTTTAAAAAATAAGACTTTTTTTATAAATAAAAACAGAATTGATAAGGTATTTTTTGTATGAAACCTAGTCACCAGCTGTGATAAATTTTGTTCGGACCAAATCCTTCTATTCTTTTTTCCCTTTAATTTTTTTTTTTTTTTGATTTTGGAGGAGAAATGTCCTCCCCTCTGGATCCGCGCATGCTTTAGATTAACAATCTTGAAAGTATTGTCCTGTTACCCGATTGACAACAGTGGCTAACCTTTGGTTTGAGCAAATTTAAAAACTTAATACAATAATACTTAATACAAGGAAGTAACAATGTTATTGATAAGTTTAATATAAAAATATTTATTTTTGACATGCCTGGTAGTTCAGTATTATGTGGTTCATTGTTAGAGTTGATTTTCGACAAAAAATTAAAAATAATCAAAAAATTGCTTGAGACAATGCAAACTAAAAATTAAATATGTCTACACAGAAAAACTAATATTGAGTTTCAATTAAAATATTTGTTGATTCAGTTAAAAGTTTAATTGAATTCGGTCCTATTGAGGACATTGTAGTAACATTTAAAATTATTTGTAAGTATTTAATTGTTATTATTTTCAATTATAGTTTTATTCATATCTATTAAAAATTTAATTGAATATTGTTTTTTATTTCAAACTAATATTTAGTAGATACTAGTCAAACACTAATTAAAATTAAAAAAAAATTGACAAAAATTGGGGAAAAGATTGCTTAAATTAAAAACAAATCGCCAAAATTACAAAATATTAAAAAAAAATCACCGAAATTGTAAAAAATTGCCAAATTTTAAAAAAACCGAAAACATTTGAAAAACCGCCAAATTTGAAAAATAAATAAATTTCCAAAATTTAAAAAAAAAAAAACAATCTTCAAAATTTCAGAAATTTAAAAAAAATTGCCAAAATTAAAAAAAGACCCCAAAATTCGAATAAATCTCTACAACCGCTAAAATTAAAAAACACAAATTTTTTGCTTTAATCGATTTTTTAATTTTTTAAAATTTTTGCATTTTATTTTATTTTATTTATTTATTTATTTATTTATTTATTTATTTATTTATTTAACGATTTCCTGCACAACAAGACCAAGTCTTATAATTATAGTACAGGATTATATATGTATAAAACATTAGCCATCATAAATTATAAATTGATACAAATATAATAATATAATAAAATTTTAAAAATATAAAAAAAAAATTAAAGAATAAAAAGAAAGAGTAAAGTTTTTAAAAAAAAACGTAATTATAATATACTAAGTACAGATTTCTAATCCACAACAAAATAAAAAACAAATAACTAACAGATAAAAATTATTGTTTTAAACAAATTAAATAAAAATAAATTATTGTTTAATTAAAAAAAATAAAAAAATAAATGATTAGTTTTAAGCAAAAAATTTGAACAAAAAAGCTTTAAAATGCATTGCGTTGCTAATTAGTTGTTGTTCATGTGGAATAGTATTCCAAAGACGAGCAGAGTTGATAAATAACTGCCATTCGGAAACTAAGCATCGGTGTCTCGGGATTATAATCATTCTGCCTCTGTTTGACCTTGCAAAGCGTAGTTTAGAGTACAGATACGTGGGATTTCGTGTATATATTATTTTATGCATGAATAATAGTGTTCTGATCTTCAGGAGATTTTCAAAAGACACTCCGTATAGGCTTTTAGTAAAGGGAGAGACGTGATCATATTTTCTTAGCCCATAAACGTATCTTATAATATTATTAAACAAAACATCGAGTTTATTACTGCTTATAGAATCGCATTTAGAAAAAAGTTCGCAGCCATAAGTTAGCCCCGGTATTAGATACGTTTTAGCCAGCAGTATTCTTACTCTCAACGGAGTGAAAGCCTGGGTTGCCCAGAGCGGTCTTAATTTCAAATATGTTTGACTTACAAGACCGTTTATATGGCCAGACCACGTTAAATAATTATTAAAAACCAACCCCAGGTTTTTTGCGGACTTAACAGCTTTTATTTTCTGATTGTTTATTACGATTTCTCTTTCGATAACCGGGTTTAAAGTTTTTTTATGTATTATCAAACATTTAGATTTAATTGGATTAAGACATAAGCCATTAGCATTTGCCCAACGATATATTTTGTTCAGATCACGGTTCAGTTTATCTACGGTTTCGTTAACTGAATTAACTGGACAACTTAGGTACAGCTGTACATCATCCGCATACATATGAACCCTGGAATAAGATAATTGCCGAGGCAGGTCATTTGCATAAATAGAAAATAAAAGTGGTCCCAGAATTGATCCCTGTGGAACACCCTTTAAAAGTGCCACTGGATTTGAAGTTGAATTATTCATGAATACCGATTGTGTGCGACCTGTAAGGTATGATTCTATTAACTTAGTTGAAGTTGATGCAAAATTGAAAAGCCGATTTAGTTTCATACATAGCGTTGAGTGATTCACAGTGTCGAATGCCTTCGAATGATCGAGAAGCACCAGGAAGGTAACATTTCCGAGATCTAACTCACGTCTTATATCTTCAGACACTTCGGCAAGGGCAGTTATGCAGCTATGTTTGGGGCGGAAACCTGATTGCCTATCAGTAAGTAGACAATTATCATGTATGTAGGAACTTATTTGTGAGTGTAGGATTTTCTCTAATACTTTTGAAAGAAAGCATAGTATTGCAATCGGCCGGTATTCAGTGTCAGACTTTGGAAGAGGTATAACTTTTGCATGTTTCCATTTTGAAGGAAAGCAACCCGTTGTTATAATGTTGTTAAAAAAGTAAGTAAAAAATGGCAAAAGCGTTGGTAATAAAATTTTTACGAATTTGGGGTGTATATTATCAAACCCAGTTGCGTTGGATTTGACTGAAGCAAAGCTACTAAGAACTTCAGATTGGCTGACGCAAGAAAACTCAAAGGTATTTTCCCCTAAAAAGGAGTTTCCGTTGTAACTGTCAAGTGTATTGTTGTTGTAAAATGTGTTATCTGTTGAAATTGTTGGTATATCAGTAAAAATGCTATTAAGTTCATCAGGAGCAATAGGACAGCTTGTTTTTTGTTCGGCTTTGCCGATTCCTATTTCACGAATAGTCTTCCAAGTTTGTTTGGAATCAATTGCAGAACTAAAACATCTGGAGTAATAATCCGTTTTTGCATTTTTTATCAGAGTATTGACAGCTGTTCTGGCAGAACGGAACTCATACTTGAGTTGCAGTGTTTTAAAACGCTTCCACCTGGAATAAGCCAAATCTCTTCGCTCAATCGATTGTCGAATACTGGCTGTAAACCATGGTTTATTTTTCGCTGAAATTATCTTTGTTTTTAAAGGTACAGTTTCATCGTATAATTTAAGTATATTATTTTCCAAAAAAGATAGTTGTTCATCAACAGAAGTCACATAATAAATGCTACTCCAATTGATTTGCAAAATATTCTCATACAGAATGTTATAGTTTAGATTTTTAAAATCTCGATAAGAAAAATATTGGTCCTCTTGATGAAGAAGAAAGTCGTAATCTACAAATATTAAATCGTGTTTTGAGAAACATGACGCAGAGATTTGGTCATACAGGTTGACTTTTGAGGTATCACTCACGTATATATGATCAAGTAGAGTGCTACATGTGTTTGTGTAGTGCGTAGGAAGTGTTGTGTTTACTGGGGTAAGACCTAGTGCTGACATATTATCCTTGAAAGACGATTCTAGCAGAAGGTTAGAATTAAAGTCGCCTATAATTGCAACATCGTTGTACGGCACAGATAATGTCTTGAGTGTTGTAGTAAATTTAGAGTAATCAATTCGTTTGTTTGCCCTGTAAACGCAGCCAACCAACATTTTTTTACCGAAAGATGAAACCTCAACAAACAAATACTCGACCTTTTGATCAGTCTTCGTTTCACGTAGGTACTTACATGTTATACTATTTTTAACATAAATAGCTACACCTCCTCCTCCGCCGCCTGGTCTGTTATAACGAAATATCTTGTACCCACCTAAGTTTACAAGGCTATCGGGAATTAAGTTCGAAAGCCAGGTCTCTGTGACGCAAACAATGTCTACATTGGAGTTTTCAAAAATTAGTCTAAACTCATCTACTTTGTTCAATAAGCTTTGGGCATTAATGTGTGATATTTTCAAGCCTTTTCTCTGTTTAGCCAGGATTTTAACCATATTTATTGCAACGTCTTTGGAATTTCCACTAAAACTAGCTGAGTTTGACATTAAAGAAATGTTTTAAATATAAATACACCCTAGAAGCAACGCAATGATTTTTTATTGTGCCAATAAATCTATCCGAAACAAAAATTTTGATTTTTAAAAAGGAATTTAGGATCATAAAAAATAAAATTAAAAAACAGTAAAACATAATAAGCCTATAAAGTTTAACAAATAAAAAGTTTTTAATATTAACGATTAATGATTTAAGTATCAGCATTATTAGGCAAAACATTATTTTCATAGACCAGATTTTCTTCACCGCAAGAAAAAAATTGGTTTAGCACATCTAAATGTTCGATGCAAATCGGCTTATCAGTACTCAAACGTTTCACATAAACTAGACCACGAAATGAGTAAGCAGAGTGAAGTAAATTTTTTCTTTTTAGATCAGTTGCCTCTCGAAGAATTTTATAATTTCCATTAGTTAAGTTTTCATGTATATAAAAATATTTATTTCGTTCATCTGGTTCGAAGCCAAGAATATTAAGCATCAGGTTGTTTTGTGTTTCTTTCTTGTATGAATTTAGGGCCTTTAGTAAAAAGTTTTTATCGTAAGGTGAAGTCAATTTAACGATAATGACAGCATCAGGTGAATTATCTTTTTTTTTATTGTTTCTATTTTGTAGACGAAAGATAGATTGTGTTGGTGGAGTAGGAATTTTGATGGTATTACAGATAGTGTCAAACATATTGTAAAGATTTTCATCGACTTCATAAGGAATCCCATTAATTCTCAAGTCGCAGGCAACAACGGAGTTAGAATGTTTTAAAGATTGTATATTTAATTGTTTTATTTCTTTTTTTAGTTCTAATATTTCGCCCGTCACTGTTTCTAGTTTAGCAACCCGCTCTGTAACATCAGTTAATTCTTCTCTTATTTCGCAAAATCTCTTATCAATTTCGTTTAAGAGACGATTTTCAGCGTCCTTAAGTGCGGATTGAATTTTTTCGGTAATACGATATTCACCTTCTCTTAAGAGTGCGTAAAATTGAGATATTTGTTCATTTATACTCTCAGTTTGCTTAGACATCTTCCTATCAAGCCATTGCCAGACACGACTGGCTGAATCACTCTCAGATATTAAGGGGAAATCATTGCCGCCTAAACTAGCTTCAGTTGCAGATCTTTTACGTGCACTCATAGTGTTTATTATATATTTGTTGTTAAGCACAAAACAAAATAAAATAATAGTTGTTGGTAGATTGAGAAAAAATATAAAGGCTATGTCTCTATTATTTTTTTTTTTTTTTTTTTTTTTTAGTTCTTGTTTTGTAATTTTTAATATGAGAATATTGTTTAGTTTTAATTTTTTTATTTTTCTTTGATTTTGCTTTGTTTTGTTTATAATTTTAAGCACGCACTGTTAGATTGTTCTTTAAATAATTGTTTATAATGTTTTTAATATTTTAAAGATTGTTTTTATAGTAAAAAGTATGCAAAAAAACAGAGCACAAAATAAAACACAACCGTCACCGACAACAATTCAGCGAACAATTGTTTGTTTATATTAAATTCATTTTCAATTAAACATTTATTTAACATTAAATTGAAAGTGAGTTTGAAATTGAACAAAAGTTTAATTGAATATTTTTTGACAATATTTTTTTCTGTGTATTTTGACATAATCTTTTAAAACGGGGATACCACTGGATTCTACGACCCAAACTTAAGTTTACGTGTGCCGTAGTGTGATTTCAAAAGTTGATACTTTACTTGCAGTGCAATCTTTTTATTTTAATTTGGTTTGCTCCGCACGGATCTGGAAATATAGTTTTCAGTAGTTTTTTACGATGCATATTGCGATATCTCAAAATCCATTAAATCGACTCGTGTTCAGCACACAAAGACTATTTTTTTTTTTATTTCGGAATGAATTTAAGCATCAAACTTTGATCGATATGCATCATGTCTTAACACTTGAAACGCATCTTAAATCGTCCAAAATATAAATCAAATTGAATTGGAAATATTCCAATTTCATATTTTTTCTTTATCATTATTTATTTCAGACTACAATCACACTAGTGAGATTAAACGCTTCCTTGGAAAATTTACGATTTTGTTAAAACAAGACATGAAGTATAGCTCCCATGGCCTCTCCGATCTTAAACAAAAGGGCAAAAAATAGTGAATAATTTGTTCACCAATATTTAAAAGAATTCAAATAAGTGGCAGCCTGGGTCCACGACATAGTGTCAAAATGGATTTTAAAATGTGTGTTTTCTCAAATTATTTTACGCTGTTTTTAAATAAGTCTAAATTTCCTAAACTTTAAACATATTTTCATACAAAGATGTGTTAAATTTCATCGCCACTTTTAAACCCCAAAACGTTTATCATATTTTATTTTTGATTCCTTATCACCTATCCAAATTTTATTAAGTTCAAAGGGAACCCATTGGAAGAGCTGCCTTGAAAGTCTCAGGTAATTTATATAGGATATTTGGTCTGCAAAATCTGGAACTTTTGAGTTCACGAATAAAAAATAATTAGTTTTTTTTACGGTTATAAATCTTTAATTTTACGAGTTAAAACGTTTGCATAAAATAATACATTATTTTATATAAACTTATAAGTTTTTATCTGCCAGTGTATTTAACCGGACATAATTATATAAATTCATATATAAAATTAATTTCGTCAAACAATTTTAATATGATGTCTTTTTTAGATGCGTCTTATCGCATCTCGCTAAATATATTATTGTATATTGTGTTTATAATACGCTAAATCAAATTCAGTTAATAATGACATTATATATACTCGTACCTAGACATTACAATTTTTGTCTTTTGAATTGATTTCTTTGTGGTTCCCAAATTTCTACACCTTATACACTAAATATGTAGGAACTCTAAAAAAAAATACTTGTTTCATTTGTAACATTAGGAGTTTTTAATAACTTTTAGATTTTTTTCAATGTAAAAAGCTAAATTAAGTTTCAACGTTTTTTCCGTGTTTGTTATTTATTGGTATAAGTTACTAAATTCCATAAAATCTTCATGTTCATCATATCTTCATTTGCAAAATTTTTTCTCAAACAATTTATTTTTTTAGGTAATTTCAAGAGAATTTTTTGAATAAAATAAAATTTCCATATGTAAAGGAATTTGCTACAAATAAAAATACAAATATTTCGGATTTTAATGAAGTTTTAAAATAAAAAAACGGATACAACTATAGCTTATTTTGTATATATTAATATCAGTTCAAATATAAATTTATACAGCTATATAAAACCAGATTAAATTGTATCGGGCCATTATTCGGATGTAATTTAATCTGACATTATCAAATTAAGACTAAACTAATGCAAACTTATATAATTATATAGGCCGATTTCTAGGATAAAACTGTATTAAGACTCATAATTAATTTCGTATGATTATATAGATCATCATATTATTAATCGGGTTAATAAAAAAAGTTTCTGTATGTACTAGGGTTATAACTTTTGACTTTTTTAATTTTCAAATTTTAGTCCACAAAAATAAAAATTTTATTTTTTCGCGGTTTTCAAAAGAGCATAAAAAAATAAAATTTTAACGTAATTATACAAAAACGATGAATATCAAACTTACAGGACACAAACGTTTTAAAATTTAACGTGTTTCGATGATTTTGTTAAACAGATTAAAGCGTTGTTTCGCGATATAGATATCAAAATTAGCAAAATAACGAACACAATAAGTAAAAAGTTATTTAAAATGTGGTGTGCAGTATTATTGGTCAACTAGTACAACTTTAATGTTAAAAACTTGAAAAAAATTAAGAAAATGCACTTTATGCGAGAGGTTTTTGTTTAAAAAAAAACGAAAAAACGATTTCTATTATTAATACATTATTGCCCGTTACGTGCTAATAGGTAAAAATTTAGCAAAAAAAAACTATAACCCTAATGTGCACAAATTTATCAGGGTTACAAAAAAAAAAAAAACACATAATCAAAAAAAAAAAATCGAAAAAGCCCCCCCGAAATAAATTCCTAGCTACGTGGTTGATAAGAAACCACATTTAAAACGCATCAATAAAGTTCAGTCTTTAAATGTTTAAATAATTATATTTTAAATTAAATTAAAAAATTTAAATGTTTGAAGTATAATAAAATATAAAAAAATGCTTTTAATTGGTTATAATATTGATAAAACAATATTGGCAAGAAACATTGCGGGTGGTACTGGTAAAACACATGCTTTGGAAACAAAATAGTGTTTTCATAGTACAACATTAGTTGTTTCATTGGTAATTTTTAACACGGTGGGTTTTGCAAAAATAGCAGTGATTTGCCTGTACTATTTTTTTGGTACGGTTGGCAATTTCTCCCTGTGTTACTTAATTAAAATTGCCTAAACTACAAAAAGTTTATATATTTTTATGCCTTAAAATTACGGAGTCTGTGGCAAATCATAATTAATAAAATTCAGATAAAAACTTTCAAATATGTTTAACACATGTTTTGTAATAAATACTAACAAAGTTCTAGTTAATTGAAATGCTTTTTACCAAAAAATAACGATTTTTGATGATGCATGTTAAAAATGTATTTTTTTATTTTCTCTATAGCATATTTAGACAAAATTAATTTAAAATATAAAAGTTATTAAAATTGAATTTCAGATTAAATTTTTTTGAAAATTTTAATGCACAATTTATGATGTTTTCAACGAAATGAATTAAGTGGAATTTAAGTTCGTTTTATTTGTTAAAATTTTGCACATGAATGTTATAATATTTCCAAAATAGTTAAATAAGTAAAGTTTTCACTTTAGTTGCAAGATATTAATATGGTTGTAAAGCTCAAAGTCCATACTTTAAAACCACATTAAAAATTATTTATAGATTATTCTGGTGAATTAATAAAACATTTTTAAGAAAAAACTTGATTTTTGGTAAATGTGAAATTAGCGAATATATCAAAAAGTGAAGGTTACGTACGTTATCTACGTCCTAAAAACTGTTAGAATTGATAAATCGAATTTCCGATGTGCACGCAAAGAAAAAACATGGTTGAGGGAACCATATTCGAAGAGCATCATACATTTTTGGATTTATGATTGCGACAACCATGTTACTATGGTTGTGGCAACCATTATCTTATGTGCTTCTGTATCATAATCTGATAATTAGATTGCCATATTATGATTTCAAATATATCCCAATATTATCATATTATGGTTCTGGAAATTCTCCCAGCATTCTGTTGAAGCTGGATCAAAATGATATGTGTTTTTTAATGGTATATTTATTTAATAATTCACATATGCTTAGGTTTAAAATAATTTAAGTAATCAAATTGTCTTTGCGCTGATGAATAAGCTTTGTGAAGTATTGTGTCAGCTATAGAAGCTATACATGTGATTACAGAATAAAGCACGCATAAAAATATTGTTAAGAATACAATTTCACAATACATTTATAATGATCAAATCATGTTTGCAGCAATCATAATAATTGCATTATAAGCATATTATTAATTTATTAGTTATCATATTATGATCATGGACACTAATTTCGTCATCATTTATTACCATGTTAAGATTATTGCAAACATATTATAATTATTTCGTACAACATACTTAAAAGCACGTGCATTTTGCACTTTTTTTATCACTTTTTTTTATAATAAACAATAATTTTAGTTAACAGGTGCGAGACAATTAAACTTTTGCCTATACTTCCAGGGCAGACCGAGTTGAGAATACAATTTATTCCTTCTTCCACAAAAAAAAACAACATTACAATTACCAGCACTACGTTGTTTATGCGTGACAATTAAACTTTTGCCTAGACTTCCAGGGTAGACCGGGTTGAAACTACAAACTTATTCCTTCTTCCGCAAAACAGTTCACCACTAAAATAACCACCACTACGTTGTACAGTGGGATTGCTTCATACATTTATTGGCAAAAAGTATGAGAGCTCGTAGAACATTGAAATTTGGCCCAAAGCATTTTATTAACTCAATTGAAAAAAATTTCAAGTTTCATCAAAATTGACCACGCCCATCGCCCCTCGCCCATATAACCCGAAAAGATTTTTTCGCTCCAAATTTTTATTTCTTCACCAAAAAACTTGAAACTTGGCACAAGTTATCAGTGTTATAAAGTTCAGATATCTGCAAAGTTTAATGGAAATCGACCACGCCCATCGCCCCTCGCCCATATAACCCATAAAACACATGGGCCTAAAAGTATACACCATTTTATATCGTGTTTCATTGAATTACTGAAATGAAATTTCGTGTGACTTTTTTTATAAAATTTACTATTTTTTCAACATTAGCAAATATTATCCGAATTTTATTTATTAAATCAAAGAATACACTCACACCTTTCATTTTTTTGCAACCAGAACACAAAGGTCGATAAAGCTCAAATTTTTTTTGTTGGCCAAGAAATACTAAAAAAAACAGAATATTTTTTAAACTATTATTGTTATCCATTATTTTTTTTCAAAACTAATGTTGAAATACTATATTTTTTAAATATACTTACATCAAATATATATGACAAAAAGAAATTATGTACCCGGACCATTGAAATGCATGAATATCTCAGGCAGTTACTACAGAGTTTCGTTTAGGTGACTTTGCCGCGTTATTTTGGACAAAAAAATAATGATGAATTTCTCCTAATTAAACAATTCTCTACAAAACTGCATCATTGCATTTTTGATAATTTACACTCGAAAAATGGACTTTTTGCCAGTAAAATCCCACTGTGCGTTGTTTGTCCACTTTTTAATGTCTTTTTGTTTAATATTATTTAATTTGTTGGGGCTGACTGTTTCTCACAACTTCTTTGCACAAAATCTCAAACAAGAGCGAAGGCGCTCATAAAAAAAACCGACTGATCATCTTATAGTTGGCGCAACTATAATATATAGGAAATAGTATGAATACTATAGTATAATTGTAGATAATACAATAATATGATAACTGAAAAAAGAGAAATTTTTACTATAACATGATGAAAGCAACCATATTATTGAAGAAATATGATTAATGCAATAATGGTTTAATTGAAACAATCATTTATTGCTGTAGGAAATATAGTTTTGTGGCCGCAATCATATTGCAACCATATTTTTCTCTGCGTTTATTTTTAGTGTTTAACCGTGTTATTATAAAAAAATTACATATTTATCATATTTTGTACTTGTGCTTCCATAAAGATTTTTTAACATTTAAATTTAATTTTTTTTTAGGAACAATACGAACTTTTTCCCATCTTGATGCTGAATCGAAAAATTTTTATTGGTTAACTTTGTGTGCCCAAGATCATGCAATTGCCCCATTAGTTAGTTGTGTTCAGGTAAACTTTCTGTACAAGATATTCATAGCGATTCGAGTACTCACTTTCACCATTTACCTAAATTTTCAAACCTTAACTCTTTCCGTGGGATTACAGTTTATAATAATTTTTTTTTGTGATTTTGCAATATCTGCTTATTACAAAGGCGACCCATACAAGATAAAATTAATGAAATTTTATTGCACGGGAGAAAGTAAGGTTTGAACATTAAGGTGAGTGACAAATCGCTCTAATTATGTCGTTTTGCGGCCGTTATTGATATTGTTGTATTCTTTAAGGTCTATATTGAAGTGGAAGATGTAAATGATAATGTACCATTGACAGATAAACCCGTGTACTATCCAACAATTAATGAAGGAAGTCCTCCAAAAACGCGAGTTATTCTATTAAATGCCACTGATGATGATGTGGACAGTTCAACAGCTGTGACTTATAAAATAACCTCAGGAAATCCAGAAGGGTTCTTTGAAATAAACAAAACAACAGGTATGAAGTTATTTAAAAAGTATAGTAAAATTAACCTGTCAGAAAAAACAAAAATTAATTTGGTCATCAAAGCGATCAAAGCGAAAATCAAAAAATTGATTTAAACTAATTCCGCTTATACACAACTAGTAAGGTGCTTCTGAAAAAAGCTATCCACCAAAAGAATTGGAAACTTCGGACTTTCTTAACAAATATTACGACTATATTGCCCGGATGAACAGTTTATGCATATAATGATTTGTTTTTTCTTGCACTAAAAAATATTCGCTTAAAATATGCAGTAAAAACTCCAAAATATGCAATTAAATAGAAATATGCACTAAAAGCCGAGAACTTAAAATCCAAAAATATGCCCTAAAAATTAAAAAAAATATGGACTTAAGATTTGTCGATTTTTAAAAGTCGATTTATTACTCAAGAGCGATGGTTTAAAATTAAATGCAATACCAATGTCCAACGACTGACAATTAGATGTTAAGGGCTACAAGTCCTTCCGTTAATTTATTTTTAATTAAATTTTAATTTTTAATAGGCAAAAATATGCAATTGAATTGAAAATATGCAAAATATGACACAAAAAATGTCAAAATGTGCAAAAATATGCATTTATAATAAAATATGCAAAAACAAATCGATGCCATTTTGTTACAAACTCTTCGAATCGAAAAAAATTTGGTCTAAATCGATTTTAGGCTACTGACTACTGCTATTTAACATATCGAAATCATATTTTTTTAATATTTTTTTAAATGTGTACACTGTAGGGTTGTTAAACGGTTAAAAAACTTACAAAAAATATTAATTTAATAATATTGCGTCATAATTTTTGAAATCGCGGTTAAAATAACAATTTTATAATTTTTAAAAGCACGGGCGCCAGGCAAAATACATATTAACCCTAACCCGGTTTATGAAAAATTCGAAAATATATTTGAAAGTAATTCGAATGCCGTGAATTTTCGAAATATGATAGTACAAAAATATACACGAAAAATTGTCAACAGTTTGTTTTCGTTAAAATCTGAGAACTTTTTATTCTTCTCTAACGCGAGTTATGCCTGCTGGCATCAACTGAACCGCTCAATTTTGGTATAAGATATGGGTGCCACAGAAAAGGGCACGGTCCCTAGATCGGAATTTTTCAAAAACAGTGCTTTACCGAATGTCCAATTGTATTTACAAACTATTTGTATCTATGTACTATTGTAATATAAATTTATTTTTAGGTGAACTTATAACAACAGAGCGGAAACTTGACAGAGAAAATCAAGCGGAACATATTATAGAGGTAAGATTTACAATATTTATTTATCTGCCCTTTATGTATAACACATTTTTAATTATTTTTAAATTTAATGAATTTCTGCATTTAAAAGTACCAAAAAAAATCTTCATAGAATCACAAAAACGTTTTATTGAAGTCATCACTGTTCTTCTCAAGCGTCGGTAGATTCGTCTAAAAGATGGTGAAAATGTTATTCTATATGTTCTTTCGTAGTTCTCAAAACCATGTTCCGTGAAATTGTAGCTTACCTCCTTGTCCAGAATAAAATAAAGCCCAAATCCGCAATAAACATTAATTGTTATCCAAATAGAGTTGTGGCTAGTTGAACTAGTTCAATTTTAACCGTTCAATTTTTTAACAGTTCAATTTTAAAGCTTATATTTAAACAATGTTGGTGTAATAATTTTAACGTTTTTCGTGGACATTAACAAAAAGGAGAGTTCAAAGTTTATTTCGTGACCTAAAATAAATGTAAGCTGGTCGGATGCATGTCCTAGGCTACTTTTAAAAATGCAATATTTGGTAATTTTTTTGATGGAGTATTTTTCAAATGCAGTTTTTACTTTTAATAATAAACAAATTTGAAACGTATGTTAACTCATTATAGAGAATAAAGTTCAATGTATCTACCATCGTAATAAAAATGCTTAAGTTGATCGGATGTGCTGTATACACAACTTCAAAAATGGTTAAAAAATGGATTTTTCGCGTTTTTAATTGTGGTTTTCTTAAAATTGTGAGGTGATTGAAAAATTTTGAAAGATTTTTGACAAAACCTGTTAAACATTTATATCGCTGTTCAGACCAAATCGACTTTTTCTAATTTTGTGACTGTGTGTAATTGATAAAAACTTGCCGAACAAACATATGAACTAAAAGAACAAACTAGTTTAATGAATAAATATCAAGCACAACTCTATAACCGAACCATCCCCAAATTCTATACAATTTTGTGATAAAATATCGAAAAATATTTTTTGCGTTACAACTTCAAATCAGAAGTAATCATTAGGGCAAATTTTTTATGGCATTTGCCAGAAAATACTACATTTGCTATTTTTTCAATTGTTTTGTTAAAATACAAAGTTTCTACTCTCTTGCAATACTTTATGGAAGTTTTTTCTATAAAAATTCAATTTTTTGGTCCCGTTTTCCTTAAAATCATTGTTGGCAAACACTAACCCTAAAATACCGATAGCAATTCAATACCGTTTCAAGGAACTATTTTTAAGCTTATAATTACTAACGAAATTACTTAAAATATAGATAACTTTAAAATTCAAAAAGTAAACGTTTTTGGTTGTTTAATGGGAATCGAACCCATGACCCCCGCACTGATAAGCCAGCACGCTACCAACTAGCCTGCTTCGGTAGGTTAGTATAGTTTATTTCATTTATTTATTGTTTTATTTATATTTTTTTAATATTCATAATAATTTTTATTTGATGGGTAGTATACCAAAAAAATTAAATGAACGAAATAAATCTCGCTTGCTTTTTTTGTAAGTCTTATAATGGCTGTGTTCGTTTGTATCTTCTTTTTGCTCTACTTCGTCCATACAAGCTGCGACATATACATCTAGTCTTCTCACTTGTTCTTCATGCCAGTAATGTGTTTATCAGCGCAATTTTGGTAGCAACGTTAACTAGTTAAACATTAGTTAAAAATTAGTTTTTTGCTTAAATCGTTCAACTAAAACTTTAGATGAAAACGTGATGCGAGCAAAAAAACTCCTGAAAGTTAATTAAATATTTTAAATAGACATTTAGCTAAAATTTCAACTAACTTTGTTTGAGTGTACTGAACCGATCGCTTAGGTGTCTTAGGAAGATTTGCTGTTAAGGGCCGTTGAATATATTAAATTATATAGTTGTCTAGTGTTTCATAATTATAATATCATATAACTTTGGGAAAATATTAATCTGCATCAAAAAGTGTTTGTATATTTAATTTGATTGTAGTTTTGGTTTAGTTTGTGCCAAAAATATCAATTTTCGTCGATTTGATTCCAAAATATGTGTCTACAGAAAAACTTTGATAAATTCAGCCAAATTAAAGTCGAGACCTGATTTTTATCAATAAGCCACTGAAAGACAAACAATTTTGATAGACAATAGGTACTTCGCTGCGACCAATATTGTAGCACCAGCTTTCGTCCAAATGCGTGATGATGATTGTATTTTTTTATAATTGAAGGGCTCATTGTGAAAACATTTACTGCTTTATGGATTTTTGCTGTTATCTTGCCATCTGATCCGTATTTAATAGAAGTCTTGCTTAAACTAGAGTATAAACTTCCTCCAAAAGTAAAATTTTTGAATCTTTTTAACCCTTCAAAGGCAAAAACAAATTAAAAATAAAATGTGGCTTATCAAATTTGTATAATAAGCCCTTTAATTAAAAATAAAAATAAGAAATTAAAAAAAAATATATTTTTTTTATTTCTCGAAAACTATTCGAGAGAACGGCAAAACTAAAGAATTTTCACAGTTTTTCTACATTAAATAAAACATATATCGGCCGTTCCGCCGAAAACCGGACAAAAAATGCATATTTTGACATTCGGTCTTTCGATTTCAATTAAATTTTGAGTATAGAAACTCTATGGAATCACTTAAAGATTGGCGTTAGTTTTTCAAATTTTGAAAAATCGAAGGTTTTCTGCGCGATTTAGTTTTTTTTGAAAAATGAGAAAATGTGTAAATTTGAATATTCGTATTTTATTTAATACTAGCGGGCAAGCCCGCGACATTGTTTTTTCTTAAAGTTTAAAATGTGTCTGATTTTGGATAAGAATTTAATTTTGGATAAGAATTTGATAAAAATAAAGCACACTATATTAGAGTTGGTATCCAAACATTTAGGCTGGGATGACATGGCATTATCACCATTTCCAATTTGAGGATTACGAATGAAAATATTTCTGTCTTAACCCCCAAATCAAAATGGCAGCTATGTTATTGTGTGAATATTACAGTTTTTCCGCGTAGACCGACTGCGGCCAGGCTTAGAGGTTTTCTATTCTGTGGTAGGCTTAGGGCTTTTCTATTTGCTGAGTAAAACATTTATGGAAGGCTGTAAAATAAAAAAGTAAATACCTTATTCCGTTGTCCAATAAAAATTACATTTTAAAATTTAAGGCAAAACAAAAAACAAACAAAAATGGTAGTCAAAAATGATTTAGTACAGCATAACCACCCAGCCTAAGCCGCTGGATCTTGGAACTTCTAATTTGTCATGGAGCTTCCTTCTCCATCGTATATATCTAATCAAGATTTTTGGAAATTGTTACGATGTGTTACAAAAAGGATAAAAAGTCTTCCCTTTAGCCCATAAGCTATAGGCAAAAACACGTAAAATATACCCTTAGGAATTTCCAATAAAATTTGATAAAAGACAAATATGTCACCTTAACCACTCAGCCCAAACCGCTTGATTTTTAAATTCGGCATGTAGGTTCCTCCTTTGGCATAGACAATTTAGCAAAAAACTAAAGTGTTTCCTTTTAATTTCCTGCCCAAACCCTTTTGTCTAGAAATCGAAGTTTTATACTATGTATACGCTGGGGTATAGGCTAATTTACCGGAGAGATACTTTTTTGAATATCCGATAATAACGTGGTAGAAATGGTAAAAAATATTGAAATTTGAATTAAATTCACTAAAATCCACTAAGGCAGAGTTTTTGTAAACTTTTGCGGGGACGGGTAAAAAGGCAGAAGTCTCCTTCTGTCCAAAACACTTCGGTCAATTCATTGATGAACAAGAACAATTTTTTGGAACTCACTATAAACACTGGGTTTAAATAAAAAAATTGGGATTAATCACAAAGCTTAAACCGCTGTAGTAAGGAACTTGAAATTTGGCTTGAAGGCTCCTAGTCCGGCGCAGACATTATCTAAGAATAAATTTAAGGAAATTCTTACTGTGATGGGCAAAATCACCCTTTTAATATTCTGCCAAATAACATTTTGCTACAAATCTGACCTTTAACATATGTGTTTATTTGAACATCTAATTAAAACGTTGTAATCGTAGCTAGTAACTTGAGATTTGACATGTAGATTCTTCCTTTGCCCCTCTCCAGCAGGAGAGGGGCAAAAAGGGACAATCTCCTTAACGTCATAACCAAAACCATTAGGTAATTATATCGTAATTCACTGAAGATATACTTTTTGCGTTTTTGATCAAAACTTGTCATTAAAGGGAAAAAGTGTTTTCTTAATGATATGTACAATTGCTGTATGCTTAACATTTAAAACATTTTCTCAAAATTTTTAAACAAATTAATTAAAACTGGAAATAATCTTGTTTTTAATGTACTCCGACATTAAAAACTATTGGTAATGATATCTCGGCCTTTTAAGCTAGTCGAGTAATAATAAAAATTAAATTATAAGATATTTTGGATATTCAGAAGTTAAGCGTATAAAAAGGTGTAAAAGTTGGTAGTAATTCTAAATAAGTTAGGTTAAGTCGGAGTAGTAGCCGGCTCCGTGAGCACCAGCACACTTAGACTCTGAGGTCCGTTGTGATGCCACGAGACTGACGGATTACCGATCAGACTCCACCGTTGAACCAGTTGGAGCTCCTTACGAAGCTAAGAAGTTGCGGAATACCAGCACCTGAAAGATCTCCAAGATCGTGAAAGAACGCCGATCCAAGTGAGGCCCTCCTACGTAGCTCCAGCGCAGGACATGAACAGAGAATGTGCTCAATACTCTTCTCCTCCTCCCCGCAGCTCCTACAGAAGTCAGGCGATAACACCCCCAACCTACGAGCGTGAATGCCAATAAGAAAGTGGCCGGTTATCACCGCCACCATGTCAGATATTTCCCCCCTGGAAAGCGAATGGAGCGCCCTCGTTCGCCCCAGTGAAGTGTTATTAAAAATAAAACACCAATTATTCTTGAGCTCTACGGAGCAACTGTTTTCTTTATTAAATTAAAAATACTTAGAACTATTTAAACATATTATTATGTAGCGTGGATTTCGCAGTGTAAGCAAAATCACACGCTAGTAAGATTGGTGAGAAGTTGACAAACAACATTCCACAAAGTGTGGGTCTCTAGTTACATACAGACGGTATGGTAACGCAGACTTGTCAAACACACTACACCTCCCTTTTTAGGAAAAAGATCGATCAATCAGAGTAGCTTATTGATCGGTCTTTTTATATAACTTATTTAATAAAATATTACATTGCATTAACAAGAGGAAATTTAAAACAACGATCTTAAATAAGAAAGTATTTCTAATAATATTGGTTTCAATTCATTATAAAACTTTTTAATGAAAATAAAAAAATAAATTATCAAAATAAAAGATAATTAGAGAAAGGATTTAAGAGACGATTTAAATTATTGCAATTCGTCTTCATAAAAAATTTTTTTTTCAAAAATAAAATGTATCGCTTAAGTATATAAAAGCGAAATCAAACAACATTTTTATTTCTGTATTATTTGTAACTTATGTTTATCATTTTTCTCTATAATACTGTAATTTTTAAATTATTTGTCAAGATCAAACACATCACATGCCTTTCAATTTCATGTACCCGCCGGTATGGCCATTACCGCAAGGTCATTAATGTCAAAGGATGCGATGTTTTCGAAGAAAAATGGGACTTGGTATTAATTGTATTTCCCAGTGTCCAAGTTCATAAGTAATAATTCAGGTAATAAATTTGTTGTTATTAAAGGACATGCGAGAATTATCAGCGATATTTATTATAGATTGTGGGTATTTTAATACCATAAATAATTGCGCTGTGTCTAAGAATTTATCATTAATTAAAGAATGTTTTGCTGTTTACACTTAGTGTAAAAGCTAGTTAACCGAAAAATAAAAAATAAATTTTAGATTTACTAAATAATTTATAGATTTTATGAGAAAATCATATTGTCAGTGCAGCTCGTTGATCACTGCAAGGTTAACTTTTTACCCTTTTCCTCTTACTGAATCGTTCTATTATTATTTTTATTATTATCAACGTAGTATTGTTAATATTTATCCATGGTGCTACTAATGTCTAATGTAATGTTCGAATACGTTAGCAATTTAGTTATGTTATTCATTTGGCACGTCGTTTTTTTTTTATTAAGTTTTAAGAAAAGGACTCTAATTGCCGGTCTCGGGACCTGAGGCGTGTGGAATTATTTCCAATGCCTTTAGCAATAGCTTGCCTTAACTTCAACACTAAGTCTATTTAATAGACTTGGTATACAACTTCTTCGGAATTCTAGTTCCGGTATTGGGTTTCCTGTCTTTATTTGACACAATATTCAAGTTTTGATCAGACCAGAGCACTCAAGCTGCTCTATCAATTTAAGATCAGAACTCTAAATATTCTTTTGGAATACCCCGGTACTTACAACAATCGCGATTGCGCATTTCTATAATGCTTATCAAAAAGTGCACTTTTTATTATTCCATCCAAACTATGTGTGGCCTATTTAACGGGCTCCGTTCACCTCGCCTTGCCGTCTACTTTTTCAAGACTTAGGATGATTGAGTCTAGGTCAATATCCTATTAACAAAGGGGCTGGCTAATGTACCGTATATATATAATTCATCAAGAATTATCTTCATAACGCGCTGCCATTTATTATTTAAAAATTTGATGGACGTCTCCCTCAAATTTATATTAGTCTCTTTTGAAACTATAAGCACCTCTATCGAAATTCAGATAGGGTAAATATACTGTTAGTAATTTCTAACGTATTTGCATCTGGGTAGAGATGTTATGATATAATGAAGTATAAGAATCAATTTTTGATGATTGATGCATCCGTATAGTATGCACAAGTGTTGAATCTGTTGCTTTTGAGAGCAATGAAATCGAATCAATTTTGATTCTGATAATGGGATCCATTCCTGGTTTGTAAGAACCAATAACGTGAATCATACAAATATGACGGAAACCGAGTCCGTATCGCGCAGTTTCATTTAAGTCCACATGAAATTTATAGACGGAAACTGAGTCGAAATTGCATGGTTTCATTTAAGTCATGTGAAGTATATAAATACTTTTAATATGCGGATTAATTCAACGTTATTATATTACGAAATAATCCATAATTGGATCAATTTGGACGTATTACACACATAGTGCGTTGTAAGGAAATGGTTAATTTCAAAAAAACAATTGTTAAACAAACATAGAATTTAGCATTAAGTAAATTGAAGTATTAAAAAAATACAAAATTATATATATATAAAGAGATAAATAAATAAATAAATAAAGACAATCATAATGGAACATGTACTGATGAAATCTAAACTCACGACTTAATAGCTTACAGTGATTACATCAGTGTAAAGATTCCAACCAAATATGATTTGATTTTCTTGAATTTCCATAAAAAAATTATGAGTATATTGACTCATAAATGAAATGTGTGAGTTTGTTCCAGCTTCTAAAAGCTATGTAGATTAGTAAGAACAATATAAAGGATGATTAAACCTGAAGGTTTTAGAGAAGAGAATTCCTACAGGCTTCTCATGGTTTTATTACTCAACAAAAATGGAAACAATTTAAAGAACAAGTTTTTAGGTAAGAGAATCCTATACAGGCTTCTCATGTCTTTATTACTCAACAAAAATG
This sequence comes from Delia radicum, assembly GCA_021234595.1. Classification (NCBI taxonomy): domain Eukaryota; kingdom Metazoa; phylum Arthropoda; class Insecta; order Diptera; family Anthomyiidae; genus Delia; species Delia radicum. The sequence continues at coordinate 186,334,283 of CM037853.1, forward strand.
GGCTAAGCATTGCAGAGCTTTTTCAATTTGCCAAAAGGGTTAAAAGTCGAGCAAGAAAATCAAAATCAAGGACAGTTTATAGGCGAACGAGCAGAACGTATATTATTTGATTTTGATATAATTGGTCCAAAAGTAACGGGTAGTTTTGCTAATGAAAATCTAACGGTACAATTGTTACATGAGGAGATAGAAAAAATAAGACGTGTCATGCATCATGATTTATACGATACGAGTATTAGCTACAAATCGGGAACCATTTAAACATCCCAACAATAATGGAAGAAAGTACTGGTATTTTTAGTGAAAGTCAAGATATATCGATTATACGATTATTTAGGATTAAGCTTCATTATAATACAGCATTTCATTAGTAGTTGTTGTTAAATATGATTTGTGGCATAGAATTATATCATGATGCAGCACAAAGGTGAAATTCAGCATTGCTAAATCAAAACTATACAAAATGATATAGTAAAGCAGTAATTCGGCATTAAAGGCCCTTAAGATTGAAAATAATCAATTTCCGGAAAGTGTTATAATCCATCGTGATGGTGTAGGTGATGGTCAACTATCATTGTGTGACGCTGCCTGTCAAAAGATGCTAAATCAGACCATTAAACATTCATAGTAGTTCAAAAACATATCAATACACGTTATTTTACCGTTGGCGGTAATAACGCTAATAATGTGGTCGACTGTAACATAACACGTTCCAATTATTATGATTTTTTTTTGGTATCGCAATGTGTACGCCAGGGAAATATTAGTCCTAGCCATTATGTTGTCATCCGTGATGATTCTACTTAAAGTCCAGATATTCTATAGAGATTAACTTAACCAATATAAAGTGATCTTGAGAAATCTAAGGAATTTCAAAGGAACCTTAGTATTTACAACAATAAAAAATAATAATTACAACAATTATAATTGTAAAACAATCAAAACGCAAAAAAAAATATTCAAAGTTTCTTTGGAATAAAAAAATTATATTCCATTAATAATGATGATTTGACTTAGGAAAGTCTACAAAAATTTAATTTCAAAGACTCTGCTATTTCAATTCAGTATTACTTTAGAAAATTCCCAATGTCAATTCGCCTGTTATAAGGGTTTTTCTTGTTGTTTGCAAGGAAAACTATAACGAATTTTTATCCATTGGTCATGGCATCATTTTCATAAATACAAAAATGATTCATTAAATTTTCTTTAATACATGAGAAACTTTATTTTTGTATCGTTTTAGTTTACGAAATTTATATAGAAACAAAAATTGATAAATTCAAAAATATTTTTTAAAAATTCCATTGAGTTTATTATACTTCATTATATTTGGTCGGTTTAAAAAATAAATTAATGATTAAATAGTGTGGCATACTTTTGTGCACAGATTAGTGCTGCCATTTAATCATTTTCTCGCATTCCTAGTGTTGGATTAATGATTCCAAATAAGGATAACTTTAATGTAAAGTTATTAAATTTTCGTAAATATAAGATTTTTGTCACTTTAATGCACATGAAAGTGCGGCCAGTTCTTTAAAATCAAGAATAAAATTTACAGTGTAAAACACTGGTCTTATCCATCTCTGTCAATAATGCAACCCATTACATATGCAAAAATCAAGTTTACATTGATTTACTTAAACTAAGTTTAATTGGGTTGTTATTAACAGGGATTTCGATTTGTTAATTGTTTAGTAATTAAAAAAAAATTATATATTTGTCGTGGCATTCGTTATCCGTCACCTTCAGGTAGACAGATCCCAATTGCAACGGCAAATATAGGTCATACATCATTTGATGACCGGTAGATTTTTATTGCACTAGGGGAGTGTCCCGTAGGAGTCATCATAGTCAATAAAAATAGTTATTAGATTGTTAGTAATAAATTTTTTTTTAATAATCAATGAACTTCAAATAATATTCAATGATCTTGAAAAGATAATCTTTTATTAAAATATTTCTTGTTATTTAAACTTTCTTTCTCTTTTTTTTTGTGTTAACCAATTTTATATTATTTCTTCCGTATTGATAATTATAATATTTGATCAATACCATGTTTAAATCATCCTCAGTTTTGCAATGTAAAAAAAAAAAAAATGTTTAATAGATTCATTTAGACTCTTATTTCATTAGCATTAAAATTTATTTGCAATTAAAACATACAACATTTTTAAATTGAAATTTATAATTATTAAATTAAAACTTATAATTTTTAGATCAAAATTTGTAATTTTTAAGTTATAATTTATATTTTTTTTTTTTTAATTTTATAATTCAAGTTTAAAATTTTGAATTTATAATTTTCAAATTTTAAAACAATTTTATAATTTTAAAAATGTTATTATTTTTTTTTTTTTTTTTTTAAACTTTATAATTTAAATATTTATATTATTTTTTTTGTGTTTGTTGTGCAATATAAATTGTTTAAATTTAATTTAAAACAAAAAAAATGTAGTTAGAAAAAAAAATTTAATATTCTGAACTTTTACTGTACGGAACAGACGATGCTATAGCTTAAAATATGTTTACCTTGTTTAAATCTGTTATTATCTTGTTGATTAATTTTCATCTTACTGTTGTTGTATTGCTGTAGTTTTAAGTTGTTGTAGGTTGAATTAGCATTTTTCTTCTTCCAAACCATTATTGAAGAACATTAATATGGGTTGATTTTGTCCATCAGTTTCACGATATTCAAACATGTTAATCATACCATTGAAGTCCATAGATTCACCAGTGAAGAATTGGGAGTTCTTGAAGCGACCCAAAGTATCTTTCATTACTTTGTTCATGATTGGTCTTGTTTTCCTGGTGGTGTTTTGGCCACACCACCCTTGGAGCACTGGGCGTGTGTCTCCGGCAATGTTTGTTACATTGCATCTTCAGGATGCACCTGCTTCAGTATTTTGTAAATGTAGATGATACAATTTATCAACGTTTTTTTTTTTGTTTATTACTTATTTTGTCATTTAAAAAAAAATTTTTTTAAGTATCTTTTATTTCTGTTTTTTTTTTTTTATATTATTAAAAAAACGAATTAATTATTAAGTTCAGTTATTATTAAATTAATTGTTTTTGTTGTATATTTTTTTTTTTAATTTTAATATTATTGTTCATCATTTTTTTTTTTTGCACTTAAGGGTCAGGTCCTGTTGGACCCAACCCTTTATTCACTTTCTCTATGTACTTAAACTGGCAGGATCGCCATGAAGTGTTATTAAAAATAAAACACCAATTATTCTTGAGCTCTACGGAGCAACTGTTTTCTTTATTAAATTAAAAATACTTAGAACTATTTAAACATATTATTATGTAGCGTGGATTTCGCAATGTAAGCAAAATCACACGCTAGTAAGATTGGTGAGAAGTTGACAAACAACATTCCACAAAGTGTGGGTCTCTAGTTACATACAGACGGTATGGTAACGCAGACTTGTCAAACACACTACACCAGATCCATAGCCGGCCAGATGTGCCTTGTCACCACACAAGTCACGCCATTAGCCCACATCAGACTCCACCGTTCAACCAGTTATAGCTCCTTACGAAGCTAAGGAGTTGCGGAATACCAGCACCTGAAAGATCTCCAAGATCGTGAAAGAACGCCGATAACACCCCAACCTACGAGCGTGCCTGCCAATAAGACAGTGGCCGGTTATCACCGCCACCATGTCAGAGATTTCCCCCCTGGAAAGCGACAGGACCGCCCTCGTTCGCACCAGATCCATAGCCGGCCAGATGTGCCTTGTCACCACACAAGTCACGCCATTAGCCGATTGTTCAGCTTACAAGTTGCTAGGGGAACACCAACTCCTGGAAATTCCGCAGGAACTTGTAGGGTGGTTCCTAGCCTTGCAAGCTCATCAGCTCTACAGTTCCCTGGTATGTCCCTGTGCCCCGGGACCCACACGAGTCGAATGTCGAACTGCTTGGCCATCTCATCCAAGGATGCGCGGCAGTTAAGGGCAGTTACCGTAGTCAGAGACATTGACCCCAGGGACCTTACCGCGGCCTGACTGTCAGAAAAGATGTTAACGCTCGTCGTGGACAGGACGTTCCGTCCGACCCAAGCGGCAACCTCTCCTATCGCCATCACCTCAGCCTGAAAAACGCTGCAGTGATCGGGCAGCCTCAGAGCCAGTTCCAGACCGAGCTCCTCGGAGTAGACGCCGAGACCGACTCGCCCGCCGAGCACCGATCCGGCCGTGTAGAAATTGACGCCACGTCACCTTGCCGGCACCCCACCCGCCCAGGAATCCCTGGTCGGTATATGGACCTCAAAGAGACGTTCATGCGCCGTCACCGCAGTCACATGATCCACACTCTGTGGAAAATTTCCCCCCAGAATCGCACCGTGACCAAATCTATTGCCCAAACATTGCGAAATCGACCGTAGTCTTATGCCCGCGTCAGCCGCTACCTGCTTCCCCAGTATGTCCAAGGGGACAAGATGCAATATGATCTCCAATGCATCCGTTGGTGTAGTACGGAGTGCCCCCGTGATGCTCACAGAAGCCATCCTCTATAACCTTCTCAAATATACTTGGCTCTGTCAGAAGGATGGATTTCCACACCGTCCAGGATTACAGGCCCAAGTTCGGGATCGTTGTTCCCCCTGTGAAAAAGAACAAGCTCCGTTTTATTGGGATTAATCCCAAGTCCACAGGTCCTTGCCCAAACCGCCAGCTCCCTTAGAGCCGCTCGCATAATATCCCTAAGCGTAGACGGAAACTTTCCTCTTACCCTTATCGCCACGTCATCGGCGTAGGAGACCACGCCCCTGCCGCCTCTTTCCAGGGAAAGAAGCACAGGGTTCAAGGCCCCCTCGATGTCCAAGAAGGCCACCAATACGTACTCCTTAATCGAGAACGACTTCTCGATAGTAACAACAATCTCGTGCAGAGCAGTCTCCGTCGACCTTCCCTTGCTGTATGCATGTTGTCGCGCAGATAGCAGCTTCGGGTCGATGGTCTCCCGCAAATAGGAGTCGATCATCCTTTCCAGTGTCTTCAACAAAAACGACGATAGGCTGATAGGCCTGAAGTCCCCAGGGACCATATGTGATAAAATTCTTTGAGTAGTTTTATGCCATCACTAAGGAGGGTTGTAATGAATAATAAAATAGGAATCAAAACTTTGTTTGACACCATATTGCTTAAAACTATTTAAAATTTGTTTAGGGTTAAAGGTAAAAGACAATTTGTATTTAGTTAAGTGTAGAGTTAGAAAGGATTGATTTTATTAAATTTTGTTTAAATTAATTTTTTGCTTGTTTTTTAGTGTTAACATTATTTATTATATTTATGTAAAAGGAGGAAAAGGGAAAAATGTTTGTTAAATGAAATAATAAGAGTAATATAAACTTCAAAAAGTAATATCCAAATTAGTATCTCCTACGACTTCAGATCGATTGATACATCAATTTTATAATTAGCAATTATTTAAATAGTTAACTAAAAAACAAAAAACAAAAAGTGAAAAATTCTTGTCATAAAAATAAATAATTAAAATACGAACATATAAACTTCAAAAATTGATATCCAAATTAATATCTCCTACGACTTCAAATCGATTGATACATCAATTTTATAATTAGCAGTAATTTAAATAGTTAAGCTAAAAAAACAAAAAGTGAAAAATTCTTGTGTTAAAAAATATAATTAAAAAACGAATTACAACAGCAATGGAAGCCACCAATTGCAACATTTGCGGTATGACATTTGACTGAAATGATCATTGCAACAATTCACCATATATCAAAAATGGTTATGGTGACTAGAGGTGAGGACATCTCTTATATTCATGATATGCAAGTTGATGAAATATGCACTAAAATGTCTGAATTTCAAGAACGGGATAGTGGATGGACCCTCACCACAATCAAAACTCTTGAAGTTATTATAAATCAAGCATCAATTATAAGAGTCTCACAATACATACCCTCACCAAAAATAATAGCAAAACGTGGTGGATGTATCAATATAAGGAACAATGATGTGTATTGCTTAAAATGGTGTTTGATAGCAGCACTTTTTTCTGAACGAGATTTACGCAGAGATGAAAAAGTAAAGTGTAATTCTTTTAATATATCTAATATTGCTGCTAGTAAAATAACTGTGGGATGTGTGGAGCTGAACTTCGATAATCTAGAATTTCCTCTAAAAGTAACGGATATTAAAAAATTCGAAAAACAAAATTCGATAAGTATTAATGTTTTTGGAGTTGATGGTAATATAATCGTTGGACCATATCATCTGACGCGGGAGGAAAGATCAATACACATCAATCTTCTTCTGATATCAAAGGAAGAATTATCACACTATATACTAATACACGACATATCAAGGTAAAACTCCAACTTTAAATTAGTAATGATAAATATATTTATAAAAATTTAATTTTTTATATATATTTCAGACTTTTGCATACAAGTATTAGCTCACATAAATCCAAAGTATTTATCTGCAACTCATGGCTATATCATACGGATACTGAAGAGAGGTTAAAAATCCATAAGGAGCTTTGTAGAAAGAGAGTTCCAACAATGCCAAAGGGTGAAGAATCAAGATTACGTTTTAAAAATGAACATAGAGAGTTGGATGTACCCTTCACCATTTATGCTGATTTTGAATCTATTTTGAAGCCAGTAAATGAAGAAGTGAGTGACAAAACTACCAATGTGCAAAAGCATGTAGCTTGTGCATATAGTTATAATATTAAATGTAGTTATAATAATAGTCTGTCAAAATTTCATATTCATTTCGGTGAAGATTCGCCTTCATCATTTGTAGCAAATATTGTAAAAGATGCCAAAGAAATTTATAAAAATCATCTTAGTAAGATAGTAGACATGTCATTATCCTCCGAAGAAATTATTTCATTTAATTCAACTATAAATTGTCATATTTGTGGTGAAAAGTTAAATACAGATCCTAAAAATTATACAGTAAGAGATCACTGTCATATTTGTGAAAAATTTAGGGGTGCAGCACACAATAATTGTAATATCAAATATAGAACCCCCAAATTTATACCAATTTTCTTCCATAATCTATCGGCCTACGACTCACATCTTTTTTTCAAAGAATTAAATAGCGTAGAAGGTGGTGCTATTAAAGTCATTCCTCTAAACAAGGAAGTTTATATTTCAATAACTTTAACCATTGATGTTGTAAACAAAAGCTCGAACTTCGCTTTTTAGACTCATATAGATTTATGGCGTCAAGTATAGAAAGTCTAGCTAATAATTTACATGCTGGTGATTTGCATGAAGTAAGAGAATATTTTAGCGATGAAAATAAATTTAATTTAATTAAAAGAAAGGGGGTTTTTCCATATTCATACATGGATTCAATGGAAAGATTTAATGAGACCGAGCTCCCTAGTCGAGATAAATTCTTTAATATTTTAAATAATTCAGAATGTTCATTAGAACATTATGAACATGCAAACATGGTTTTGAATGAATTTAATTGTAAAAATCTTCCAGAATATACTATATTATATCTTAAAACTGATGTGCTTCTTCTTACTTATATTTTCGAAAACTTTAGAAAAGTTTGTAAGAGTGTGTATAAACTTGATCCATGTCATTATTATACTGCTCCAGCTCTTTCTTGGGATGCTATGTTAAAAATAACAAAAATTGAAATAGAACTCTTAACTGATGAAGAAATGTACAACTTCATATATGAGGGAATAAGAGGTGGACTAGTACAATGTTCACAGAGATATTCTAAGGCCAATAACAAGTACTTAGAATATTATGATATTAGTAAGCCATCAGTGTTTTTAGCATATTTGGACGCCAATAATTTATATGGTTTGGCAATGTCTCAATATCTTCCGACTGGAGGGTTTGAATGGTTGAATGAGGAAAAAGTAGAGTCTTTTGATGTCAATCAAATAGCAAACGATTCACCCGTGGGATATATTTTAGAAGTAGATTTAGTATATCCCGATTCTATCCATGATGATCACAATGATTTACCTTTTGCCCCAAAAAATAAGATAGTAGGCAATTCAAAGCATAAAAAGCTTATTGCTGATTTAGATAAAAAAATAAAGTATCATATAGATTATAGAAATCTCAAACAATGTCTTAGGTATGGACTTAAGTTGGAAAAAATTCATAGAATTCTGCAATACAAACAAGAAGCATGGTTAGAAAAATATATAGATTTAAACACTCAAAAGCGATCACAATCTACTACCGAATTTGAAAAAAATTTCTATAAACTCATGAACAATGCAGTTTATGGGAAAACTATGGAAAACGTTGAAAAACGTAGAGATGTTAGGATTGCAGAAGAGTGGGAAACTTCTAATAAAAATCACTTAGGGCTTCAAAGTCTGATTTCAAAACCAAACTTTGTAAGCGTGTCTAAATTTGCAGATAATCTTTATGCTGTAGAATTAAAGAAAATGAATATAGTTTATGATAAACCTATATATTTAGGTTTTGTTTTACTAGAACTTTCAAAATTGCATATGTATGAGTTCCATTATGGATACATGAAGAAAAAATATGGTGAAAATATATCACTTAACTATATGGATACCGACTCCTTTATATATACTATTAAAACAGATGACTTTTATGATGACATTCGAAACGATATTCGTACCAAATTTGATACTTCAAATTTTCATCACAATAATCCGTACAACTTACCACTAGTCAATAAAAAGGTATTAGGAATGATGAAGGATGAAAATAGTGGGAACATAATGATTGAATTTGTAGGTCTAAGATCCAAAATGTATGCCATTAAAACCATTGACATACAAGAGGTTAAAAAGTCTAAAGGTGTAAAAAAGTATGTGATAGACAAAGTCAGCATAACTGATTATAAGAGAGTCTTATTTGAACAAGAAACTATATCTGACAATATGGTTGTGATTAGATCTGATAAACATCAATTACATACGCGATCGATAAATAAGATTGTTTTAAGTTATAATGCACAGTGGGATAAATCACAAAATTTGTGGAAATAATTCGGCCATTTGTTAACTTGTGGTCCGATTGCAATGAAATTTGTAACATGCATAAAAGACATAAAATGGAGTTTAAGGTTTGATTTTGAACCTTCCAGACCCTTTGGGGGCGGCAAAATGGCTGCCCAAAGTTGGGTACTTTTTTCATAAAAAATTTTAAGTGTTTGCCATTTTTTTGTTTCTCATCCGATTTTCAAAAAATTAACATATTAGTAATATTCTTGTAAAGATGAACAAAAAACATGCTTTAATGTGTGGGTTACCTCCAATAGTTTCCGAGATATTCCGATTTGAAAATGTGAAATTCCAAATTTTGTCCGACTCAGGTCCAAAGTTTTCCGAATATCGGGAGAAAATTGGGATCAATTTTCGTTTTAAAATAACGGTTATTTAGCCAATAAAATTCATGATTGAATAAAAAAAAATTAGTTCAATATCTTGTTTCAGTCAAAAATTACATTAGTTTAAAGTAGAAATTAAAAAAAAGTAAATTTTGGCGATATTTTCCCCAAAAAGCACCAAACTTCTTATCGCTCCAGACAAATATTTTTCTTCTGAGCATATAAAGTATGTATACTTTTCTGGAAGGTCTTTTTATATAAATGCGAGTTGTGGTAAAAAAAATTTTGATTTGTAAATACTTTCCCCCCCATCCGCTTCCAAAGTTGCCATATTTTTGAGGTAAATATCAACTTTAACTCACAGTAATTTGTGCACGCCTCCAATTGGGTAGTGGAAACCGGTTTTAGATACTCCAACAGATACATAATGTTGTGCGTAAGTCATTTCCAATCCCCGCTTTAAATGACGACATGGCAGCAAAAAACGAAAAAAATCCCATTTTTGGAAATTTTTTTTTTATTTGTAGGAATTGTGGGATTGTTTTCAGAAAATCATAATTTCTGAAATTTGTTTCGATTTGTTGACCTTAAAGTCTAGTTAAATCCAAAAAATCATTCGATTATGTCTATTAATAAATATTTTATTGAATAGTGAAAATTTTCATTTAAGCAAAAACTGAAATTTTTACCTTTATATTTGGATTCCCCAAGTTTTTGTTTTACCAAGATGGCTAACTTCAACCTTTTTTAAAAAAATCGCAATCTACAGGTAATTTTCTTTTCAACGATACCAAACACTGGTATGTTATGTTCATAACTGCTAAACAGAAAATCTTCAAAAGTTAGCCCTTATTCATATATTTCTTCTAATATGTCCTCGTATTCACATCTTACATAATTGGGTCAGGTAAAAAGGGTTTTATGATGTTCTTCATTAATGATATTAAAGGTTTTGTTGGCCCACCCTAAGATACGTATTTTATGCTTGCTATTTTAAATATACCCTATCTTTTTATATTCTATGGGCCTTAGTATTTGAAGGCCCAGTTACCTGGGTTATGATAGCTAATATTTGTACCTAATATTTGTATATAAATATGAATAGGTTTAGTTTTGAGTTCATAAAAAACTCGTCAATCATGGTAATAACAGTAAATCATGAAGCATTGTGCTTAACTTTGTGGGACAACTCAAAACTACAGAGATTTGAAAAGGTTAACGTTGTAGCTGCATCAATTGAATCTTCACATCACACTAAATTGGACACTGCAGAAATATCTAAAATTGACAATTTTATTAAATTATTTGATAAAAAAATGCAGTCCGTTTCCGGCTCTATTCTGAAATTTAAAACAAAATATTATAAGTGGATGAATGATTGCCTGGAGATAAATTTTTCTGCTGTTGGTGCACCCTGTAAGCCTTATAATGATTTGTGTGCAAAATCTAAAAAAAAAGAACATCGATTACTCTTTCTACGCATTCAAATACAGAAGTTTCTGACACGTTTAAGGAAATGGTAAAGAAATTACAGTTTTCAAATGTTTCCAAAGAAAGGACTATTAATAAAAAAGTATTGGGTTTTGGCATATGCCCGCATTCGGTTCATGGAACACTTCTTACATATAGCATATGATTTAAAGTAAAAGCATAGCAGGAAATGAAACAAAATCAGTAAGAAACAACGAAGAAATGTCAAAAATGAGGGCAGATGAAAAAAGGAGGATACAAGAAGACTTTAAAAGGCAGACAGGCTTAAACATAGATAAACCACTTGCTAGTTGTGGAAGTACAAACGATGGCAATACAGCAAGAAGGGTTTTTAGAGATTTTGAAATTACTTCAATAATAACAGGAATTGACAAGGAGTTGCTTCGAAAGATCAACATCATGTTAATGGCAATTAATAGAAAACATAAACTAAATTCCTCAAAATTTGGAGTATATACCGACGAAATAACAAAATTTCTATTATCATTATATCCCTGGAAAGAAATGACACCCACAGTTCATAAGGTATTGTGTCATGGAAAAATCATCATTGAATCGAACATTCTTCCTCTAGGTGAACTAACAGAAGAAGCTCAGGAAGCAAGGAATCGAGATTTCAAACATGCCCAATTGTTCAGTTCCAGAAAATGTTCAAGGCAATCACAGAACGAAGATATATCCAATAACCTATTACTGTCTTCCGATCCCGTCCTGTCGTCAATGAGAAAACGATGGATTTCTTATAACACATTGTCATCTGTAAATAATGAAGAATTAAAAGATTTGCTTTATCTGTTAGATATAAATAATGATGTGTCCGATTATTTTGTATTAAATAAAGAAACAACCTAATTTGCTTGTCTTTTTTTTCATTAATGAAGAACATCATAAAACCCTTTTTACCTGACCCAATTATGTAAGATGTGAATACGAGGACACATTAGAAGAAATATATGAATAAGGGCTAACTTTTGAAGATTTTCTGTTTAGCAGTTATGAACATAACATACCAGTGTTTGGTATCGTTGAAAAGAAAATTACCTGTAGATTGCGATTTTTTTAAAAAAGGTTGAAGTTAGCCATCTTGGTAAAACTAAAACTTGGGTAATCCAAATATAAAGGTAAAAATTTCAGTTTTTGCTTAAATGAAAATTTTCACTATTCAATAAAATATTTATTAATAGACATAATCGAATGATTTTTTGGATTTAACTAGACTTTAAGGTCAACAAATCGAAACAAATTTCAGAAATTATGATTTTCTGAAAACAATCCCACAATTCCTACAAATAAAAAAAAAATTTCCAAAAATGGGATTTTTTTCGTTTTTTGCTGCCATGTCGTCATTTAAAGCGGGGATTGGAAATGACTTACGCACAACATTATGTATCTGTTGGAGTATCTAAAACCGGTTTCCACTACCCAATTGGAGGCGTGCACAAATTTTAACTGTGAGTTAAAGTTGATATTTACCTCAAAAATATGGCAACTTTGGAAGCGGATGGGGGGAAAAGTATTTACAAATCAAAATTTTTTTTACCACAACTCGCATTTATATAAAAAGACCTTCCAGAAAAGTATACATACTTTATATGTTCAGAAGAAAAATATTTGTCTGGAGCGATAAAAAGTTTGGTGCTTTTTGGGAAAAATATCGCCAAAATTTACTTTTTTTTAATTTCTAATTTAAACTAATGTAATTTTTGACTGAAACAAGATATTGAACTAATTTTTTTTTATTCAATCAAGAATTTTATTGGCTAAATAACCGTTATTTTAAAACGAAAATTGGTCCCAATTTTCTCCCGATATTTGGAAAACTTTGGACCTGAGTCGGACAAAATTTGGAATTTCACATTTTCAAATCGGAATATCTCGGAAACTATTGGAGGTAACCCACACATTAAAGCATGTTTTTTGTTTATCTTTACAAGAAGATTACTAATATGTTAATTTTTTGAAAATCGGATGAGAAACAAAAAACTGGCAAACACTCAAAATTTTTTATGAAAAAAGTACCCAACTTTGGGCAGCCATTTTACCGCCCCCAAAGGGTGTGGAAGGTTCAAAATCAAAACTTAAACTCCATTTTATGTCTTTTATGCATGTTTCAAATTTCATTGCAATCGGACCACAAGTTAACAAATGGCCGAATTATTTCCACAAATTTTGTGATTTATCCCACTGTGTAATGATGATAAACGAATTATTATGGATGATCAAATACATACAATTTCAAGGGGGCATTTTAGGTATGATGAGTCTAGAAAAAAAATGTTTTGGTAATGCGAATAATAAATGTGGGGATGAAGGATGTGATAAGTGTGGTGAAAATAATGTTGATGATTGTGTTAATTCTAACGCTCAAATAATTGACAATGATAGGGAAAATTTAATGATGATATTTGAAAATAATAATTTAAATGTTCATAATAATATTAGTGATATGTTTATGGAGATTGATAGTGCTGATGATATATTTAGAAATATTGATTTGGAAGACGTAAATAAAACATTGTATTAATTTTTAATTGTATTATAATTTTTATTTTATTTAGATTTAAATTAATTTTTTTAAATATTTCTTATGTAATAGATGATATTTTATAAAGATTTTATAAAAAATTATAAAAATAACTGTGTTTCTCTTAAAGTGTTTGAGGAAAATTTAATTTTTCATGTTGACAAATACGACTATATGTTTTTGGCATATTGTCATTTATTTAAACAACTTTGCGTACTTGAGCAGTTAAAGGATTATATTCAATTAATCGATCATGGATGAGAATACAATAGACAGACGTGTTTTCTGGAATATTACTGCTTGTCTCAAACTCAATTTTTATATCAATTGGACCGTTTGCAGTAGATTCATTTTGATGGCTCACATCAATGACAATAATAGGATTATTATTTTTAAATTCTTGACAATTCAGAATTGGTTGAGGTTCTTTCATATAATAGTTTTGTTGAAATCTCACATACATATCATAGAGAATAGCAAAGCGTTCATTAGCAAATTTAATATTAAGATCATCATAAGGATATGATTCTGAATTCAAGTGTACTTTGAGGTTAGTTAAATTGCAGTGAACAAATTTATTATCATTTTGGAATGCTATTAATGCAAAACGAGGACGTTCTCTGTTGGTAGCTAACTTTACATTCCAAATGTTAGTATTTCCAGTTGTTAGTTGAGGATTATAATGACAGTTCCAACTGCGGAATGCTATTTGTAAGTTTTCTCCGTTTTTTATCACTTTCATCATATTTAATTTACTAAAATTCGGTAAGTGTACATGAGGAATTCTCCATGAAATATTTGTAATTTTTATATTGGGTTTTTCTGTATTTACTGTTGAATACACCATGCCTTTATCACTTTTACTACGCAGTAAAATTAATTCATGTTTAGATTTTAAAATTACTTTATTGAAATCTTCAGCAAATCCCAGTAAGACTTTTAGTGGAATATAAAAATTAAAGTGTCCATTTAGTACATCCAAATCTTCAGTTTTATTCCAACCAGCATTTTGCATAATAGTACTATCCACTGGTGACAAGGAGACATAATTTTTGATTGTAGTTGAAATACCTAGATGACGAGTTCGATCAATTTCAATACCATTGATCTCATACCGTATTTCATCAAACAAGTAAGCGACAAAATTATTTATTAAACGGCAATTTCTAGTAGTAGGTATATCTGGATATCCGCCCAGCCAGAACAGTGACGGTCATATGACCGGTCAAATGACCGACACTGCTGATGGAAATATCCATCAATGCGTAGAACAAAGTTTCTATCATTTTCTTAAGGGCAATATGAAAAAAGTGACGGAAACTTTGTGTACGTGTGATTTTGCATCTCCCTCTAATTTATAAATTCATAAGTTAGAGGAAGATGCAAGATTTGCATGTGTTAGTTTCGGTCATCCATTTCTTGTAGGGCGTATTTCATCCTTATTGTTAAATGATTGCAAGTATGGCGTATATGTGTGATAATCCTTTTTTTATAATATAAGGTGGCGCAAAAATAACCTTCCGATGTTTTTTTTTATTATGTATTTATTATGTATAGCATTTTCTGATAGGAGGATTACTTTTGCGCCACCTTATATTATCATCCGACAAGGGTTTATCCAATACATTTATTATTGAACTCATTATATTTTCAATTGCAGCTTTAATGATTTGAGAAAATTTATATTTGCTTGTGTTAAGCTTTTTTTGGATAAATTTGTTGTTTTATCTGATAATAAAGTTGATTTAACTGTTGTCTGTGTTCTGGATGGTGGTATATATTTATTAGAGACCTTATTATTATAAATTATCATTATGTTTTTGGTCTTAAGTGAAGACGAATTGTTATTTCTTCTCCTCGAAAATTAATTAAATCCCCGTATTGATCAACTATCCGTACACAGAAAAAATTATGGGCCAAAAATATCTAATAAATCGATTGTTTGAATATCAATGGCAATTTAAACAATTTTTTTAATTGATTCAATTAAAAAATTTATTGAATTTTCTAATATATCCATACAGTGTTGACAACATGTAAACAAAATTTTTAAAAATTTGGCAAACTATTTTTTTTTATTTTATTTAGATTAAATAATCAAACAAAGGTTTAATTATTTCAATATATTATTTATATCAATATATTATTTAAATAAAAAGAAAAAAAAATCGGAAATGATTAACTTTTAATAAGTTGAATAGTTAACCGATTTCAAATACACGCAAAATCGTAGTTATTTCACTAGAGTCTGCAACACTCTTTTTGTTGAGATATTCGTGTACTCACGAAAACTTAATTTAGTTTCGCGTTTTAGTGCACATGTGGATTTCAATAAACCTTATCGAAAAAGGACAATTAAACTATTATTTTTGTAAATAATTAAATTTTCAATAAATATCATTAAACTATGATTTTTAAGTTTTGTGTGATTTTTTTAAGAAAGCAATTCAATTACAAGAAAAAGTTCAAGACAAGACAAGCAAAACAAAATTTTTGTCTTTACTTTTATTTGTTTTCTTATAATACATTTTTATATTAAAAAGCTTTAATATTATTATAAATAAAATGTCAATTTAATTTACAAACCTACATTTCTTTTTTTATTTTATTTTATTTTTTATTTTTATTTATTTATTTTATTTATAACAAATATAAAAAATACGAGTTTTCAATTAAAACTACCATTGTTTTCTTCTCAAGTTTCAATTAAAGTTTTAATCATTTTAACTAAACTTTTTAATTGAGCTTGTAAAGAAAAACAAAAAATCTTTTAATTGATATTATTATTATTTTAATTGAAAGAGTTTTAATAAACTGTCTGCAATTTTTTTTAGTTAATACTATCATTTCAGTGGTAGGTGCAAAATCATTTAAACTATTAATTGATTCAATAAAATTTTTAATCGAAACCTGTTTTTAGTTTTTTCTGTGGTACAGATATAGAACTTATCTCTCTGGAGTTCACTGGTAAATAAATTAGATTCCTCGGTATCTCATTGATTTTATATATAGGTGGAACTTTAATTGCAAACTCGTGCAATGTATGAGAATTGTTTATGTAGGTGTTGACTACAATATTGCATTCTGTACGCAAGAGATTTACTTTAAAAATATTCACTGGCAAATCAGATAGGTGATACTCCTTAGGTTTTTTTATTAAAACCTAACAATCGTCCTATTGAATTTTCTCCATTGAAAAATATTGGATCATCGGAAGTAAATATTTGAACTTGCATTGTATTATTATTCGCCTCTATATTAATAGCTTTTCCTACATTACGTTTCCCATATTCCTCTTTTATTAAATTAACAATATCTTTCAATTCATATGATCCAATGGGCACTTTAATAACATCATTACCAATTTGAAATAAATTGTTATAGTCATCAACATTTGGTATGCTGTTGTATGAATAAAAATCAATCAATGCACATTCATAGTCCTCATTTAAATTTATGCGGGGAAAATAATTTGCTGATAAATCAGATGATCTTCCGCTCAATGTTAATGCTATTGACATTTTGATAGTCAAATAGTGTGTGAAGTAAATAAAAACAAAAATATTTATTTTTGTAAGGGTTTTAAATTTTTTTATTTAATAAAATATGTTTTTAGTACATTGATATATAATTCTTAAAAATTAACTTATTAGATATATTTATTTGAATGATTCTCATTTTTGGCTTTATTGTCTTCCTTTTTACGTTGACAATTATCTTCTGTGTGATCACTACTGCCACAATAATTGCAATATTTCAATTTTTCATATTTTACTTCAGAGCTCTTAAAAAACTTATTCATTTTATTTTTTTTTTTCTTATGATGTGATCACTTATTAAGAGTTTCAATTCAATTAAATTAAAATCTAATTAATACAAGTATTCCTTTTATATTCAATTCTACAAAACTTAGTAATAATCTTATAATATTTCATTTTTATTAATCCAAGAATTGTGTTGATTTGAAAAACCTAACCATTTTACATATGCTTTATCATCCTTTAGTTTTAAAAATTTTTCAACTAGATAGGTGTCTGGAAAGCGTGTCTTTAAAAGTTCTTCATCATAAAATCCACCTTCAATTTTATTTCCTTGATAATCCTCCAAAAAGTAAGTTGCAGGATATGTATTTCTCACAGATTTAATTTTGAAAATTTCTGTTGTTCAATTAGGTGTATACCCCTTTTCAAAAATATGTTTGTATTTACTTATACGTACATAATCTCCAACATGGAACTTTGATATTTTATATATTTTTAGATGATTGTATACGGTGTTTAACAACATTTTCTCATTTTTAGAATTGACATCAATGGGTGCCATTTTAATTGTTCGATGAATTTTTTTATTGTATCGGTCAACTAATTCTTCATACAAGTCAATCCAATGATACGACCCATTGTAGCTAAATTCTTTCCACATCATTCCTTTTAAGGTTCTATTGAATCTCTCTACGATAGATGCCTTCATTACACTATACGTTGAGTAGTGATTTATATTACATTTTTGCACCAGCTTTTGAAAAAGCTTATTAAAAAATTCTTTACCATCATCGGTATGTAAATTTTTTGGTATACGTCCTAATTTAAATATCGCTTCCATCGCTTTGGCAACATCTGTTGAAGTTTTTGATTTAAGAGGTGCAGCCCAAGCAAACTTTGAAAACGTATCAATAACTGTCAGTAGATATCGAAAGTCATTATTATACACTGAGTAATTCCCCATTTCAACCAGATCAGCCTGCCATAAATCATCTATACCTTTCATTACTACCCTACGACGTTGAAAATTTTTTCTAGCTTGTTTATGCAACTCTTTTACGAGAATTCGTTTCGTATTCATTATTGCTCTCTATAAGACTGTTTCTTTTATTTCTGTTGTTTTGTATGAATAGGAAAATTTTTGATGGTGAGTCCTTTTGTTCCAAAATAATTTGAATATATTTCCTCTCGTTTTGCTAGTAAATGATGTTAACGCTATCCACAATGAAATTAAGCACTTTGGCAGCATTTTATTTATTTTATATTAAATTTTTCATAATTGTAATTTTCAATATATATGACATCCAAACTTGTTGAATGTTATGTATGGATTATTTATTCAACTTGATCATCAATAGATTTTATATAATATCAGCTTCTCGTAATTCTTCAATAATTGAGACTATTTCGTTATTATGATTATTATTACCAGCTGTTTGTGGTGCTATCATTCGGATCATTCCAATATATATAATTTGATTTTTTTGAATTCAATTTCATTAGACCACTTTCAGTTTTATCATTTTTAAATAATTTACTTATAATGTTTTTATATTTGTATGCCTTGGTGCCTTTTACTTGAGCATCTGATTTAAAGTCTCTTATGAGCATTTGTTTGCATGAAAATCTTCTTGTAAATTGCCAATTCAGTTTTATTGTAATTCTTCGGTTTTAGGTAAAACATTAACTGATATAGGCCTGGTGTTAGGTGCCACATTTGGTTTCCTACTTCAATTTTATCTTCACTTAATTTTATATTGCTATTTCCAAATTTCCATTCTCCATTAGAATCTTTGTTCGGACCATATAGAGTATCCAATTCGTTTTTTCTACTCAGCTGAGATAAATCTATTGGTTTTGTTGAAATATCAACATTATCACTATCCAGTATATCCCCTTGAGAATAGAAATCATCATCGTCATCATCATTTGTCTTATATAAAGAGTTTTGTATCTCATGTTTATCATCATTATTTACGTGCTCCTTCTTCGGGGTACTTGATTCGAATTTCATTGGTGGTTTGTTAAAGGTTATATTTGAATAATTAGCCATTTCATTTTTAATTTCATCTTTAATGATTTTTGAAAACATATTTTTATTTTTATTAATATCAATAAATTCTTTTAATGGTTCTGTTATGGGTTTAAATGTATTTTTAGCTGTTCTGATTTATCAGATTAGGTATTTTTAGCTGTTCTGATTTATCAGAGTGGGTATTTTTAGCTGTTCTAGTCTTTTAGATGGTATGATATTAATAAACAGATGATTGTATAGAATTCAATTTAGATGTAATTGACTCAATGATCTATTCTTGACTAAGTAGAATTTATGAATTTACCTTTTTTATATTTCAATGAAAAAATTAAACGACTTTCTGTATCGACCACCATCTAAATCATCATCTTTACTTACACTGTGTGTAATTTTTTAAGTCATGGCAAAATAACCATATACGGACACCACTACGTGATAAAAGACTAAAAAAAAAAGACCCGTGTCTCCCAATTTTTCTCAAAGTCATGCACTTTTTTTTATGGGCCGCCAAAGATTTGGAGCCTCGGTATCATTTTCGCAAAAAAGTGATAATTTTCTCGGGCTCATATCTTGCAAACCGTTCAGAATTTCGATTTACTCTCTGAGGCAAAGTTGTAGCTCTTGTCATAAAGAACAAAAATTGTTCAAAATTCAAGGAAACAACTACAAAAATTTACCTAAGATCTCAATAAACAAATTTCTACAACATATAAACTTCCTGGGAATAATTCTTAACACCGTTTTTTAATTTCATTTGTTTTTTATTTACTTTAACATTGAGATACTATGCTATCTATTACAAAAATATTAAGAAAAAAAGTATTCGTATTATGTTTATAATGTTGATGGCCCTGGACTTGCAAATCGCGCTCTCTTAAGTTGTGGATCCAAATCGTCGTCCGAATCTGACTCTGATTCAGAACTTATGGTGTCCACAGGCACGTTGCTTCCAGACTGCCCTCCATCATCAGCTCTTTCTTCTTCTGGTTGCATCATGATCACCTGGGCGATTAATCCAGTTTACCGGCTTACAATACTTCATAGTACCTCTGCCTCCACTCAACCATGCCATGAGATTGTTATAACATTGGCGACACACTGTATTAGGTGTGTAATTTTCACCGGTCAAGTCCACTTCGTCGAAAAACAATGTATATGCTCTTTTGAATTCACTAGTTAAAAGATTCTTTTCCTTTTGAAATCTTGTAGATGTTTTTTTCTGGTTTGATGACCGCAAACGTAGCAAAATAAATCAATTTTTTCACACTGCATACTGAAACTGTCAGTTGCCACTGTTGCGTACGAATTATGTTGTAGCACTTTATATAACTTTCAGCGCGTCACTTTTTTCACTTTTGCGGCTACCTAAGCGCTACCTAAATGGTGTTAAGAATAATTCCCAGGAAGTTTATATGTTCTAGAAATTTGTTTATTGAGATCTTAGGTAAATTTTTGTAGTTGATTGTTTCCTTGAATTTTGAACGGTTTGCTACCTATGGACCTGAACACGGGACAAAAGGTAAAAAAAAATCGAATTTTTTTAAGTTTTTTGCGATTTTGATCTGGAAGGTGAAGTTTTTTTTTTGTTCTTTATGACAAGAGCTACAACTTTGCCTCAGAGAGTAAATCGAAATTCTGAACGGTTTGCAAGATATGAGCCTGAGAAAATGATCACTTTTTTGCGAAAATGATACCGAGGCCCCAAATCTTTGGCGGCCCATAAAAAAAAGTGCATGACTTTGGGAAAAATTGGGAGACACGGGTCTTGTTTTTTTAGTCTTTTATCACGTAGTGGTGTCCGTATATGGTTATTTTTTTTCGTGTTGCACTGTGTTATTCTTAAAAAACCATATTTTTCATTCCAACATTCTTGACATATATCACAAAACTTTTTATAGCTCATATCCATACCAACGTGATCAATATATATGTGTTTAATATTCATTTCATCCTGCCTAAACATGATAATCATATTTGCATTATCTCGTACCAAATGTTTTGGAATTCGGGTATAAGTCTGACATAAATAAAAGGAGTCAACATTTTTATGACGACCCATACAAAAGTATTTACGAATATTATTTTTCTTTTCACAAGCAACATCATCAAATATAAAAATTGAGTTATTTTTGGCTTCATCTGGCGGCATAACACTCTCATTATCAGAAAATGTGAAATAACCCGTTCCTTTTATCGGTGATATAAGTTTCTTTAAATATTCATATTTAGGTTTATAAAGTGATTTCGAGTATAAATATATATTTTCAAATTTAAGACCATTTGGACTTTCAATTAGGCTAATCATCACATTAGTCTTTCCACAGTTGGATGGTCCAACTATAAGACATCTAATAGAATTGGGTAATAAGATATTATGTCTTACTTTCTTGGGGATACTAGTTGAGGAATCTACATTTCTTACAATAATATTATTATGTTGTTTGATCAAGCGCATTTTTGTGAATAAAATAAAAACTCTAAAAATATAATATTTTATTAATTTTCTAGATATAAAATGGTTTTTCATTATAATAAATCAATTAGTCGTACCTCAACTATCTATGGGAGTGGAGTGTTTGATAAAATTATCAATTCCTTACCAATTGAATTACATTTACCAGGCTATCAATATTGTGGACCAGGCACTAAATTAGAAAAACGAATTAATAGAGGTGATAAGGGTATAAATGCTTTGGATGCAGCTTGCAAAGAACACGATATAGCATATTCCCAAAATAAGGATATTAATAAACGACATCAAGCTGATAAAATACTTGAAAATCGTGCTTGGGAAAGAGTTTTAGCCGAGGATAGTAGTATTGGCGAGAAAACAAATGCATATTTTGTAAGCAACGCAATGAAAGCAAAAGTTAAATTTGGAATGGGGGTAAAGGGTCAATACAAAAGTGGAAAGAAAATTTTTAACGATGCGGTAAGAATGGCTACAAAAAGTTTAAAGAAGGAAAAACCCAGAGATATTAATGACGCTATTAAAATTGCACGTAGAGTTATCAATAAATCTCTAAAAGGAAAAAAATCTAAAGTTGTTATACCTCGCATAATAAATGTTCCCAAAATTGGAGGTTTCTTGCCTTTAGTTAGGGTTGCCATTTCAATTTTGAGAAAAAGTGGACGTTAAACTCAAAAAAGGAGGACATTTGTCTACAAAAAGAGGACAATTTTTTAAAATAAAATAATTTTTAAAAAATCAGCCTGGCTATAAAATATACAAATAAAATGTACTTTTTTAAAGAAAACAATTTTTATTCCCACTAAAAAATAAAACTTCACAAAAAACATAATAAATCAGTGTGAACTTAAAATTAGTAATAAAATAAATACATAAGTAAATAAACAAAGAAAAAAAAACATAAATAAACAAAAAAAAACATAACAAATTCATTGCATACTTTTTCGGGAATGTACATTTCTATAATTTTTTGATACGAATTGTCAAGAGTTTCATGAATATTTTTCAACGCTTCCAATTTGAATCAATATATTACTGTCGCAATTCTTTAAATATTCGTAAAACTCTTGACAATTCATATCAAAATTATATTTGACCCTAATAATGTCAGAAATAGTTTCTGGATTCAGTTTATTTCTTTCTGGCGTCCACTGCGCCTTGATTAAAGAAAATATACGTTCTACGTTGGCATTATGTGCTGGTAAGCAAAAATAAAATTTAACAAGTTTTTTTAATTTCATAGCAACCATCATTTTTAATAAAAAAAATCGCACCAAATCTTGTTAGCAGTCGTGTTAATTAAATTTTAGTTTTTTATATAATTTTTCAGAACAAGGAATTCATTAAATAAATTTTCATCATTAAAAGCAATGTTATTTTTTTTAAAAAAATTCAACAGACTTTTGTACATCAGTCCAATTACCAGTAGCAGCATTTTCAAAACATAGCCAGTCAAATACTTCCAAATTCTTGAGAGGTAATGTCCATGATTCAATATAATCTTTAATAGTCTTATAAAATATTTTAGTTTCTTCCATTAGAAGAATTTTTTTTGGTTCATCAGTCACATTTTTAATAATTTCTTTAACTTTCATTGGAATAAAATTATTTTTTATTCTTTCATTTAAATTTTCTGATATTTCCTTTAGAATGTTCTTAACTTCAAGCAAGGAAATGTCTGATCTTTCGATATTTTTAATATTCGTTTGAATTATATTCATCGAGGAATATATTGTGAACAAATATGCCTCGCTTATATCACTTTCAAAAAAGTTTGTAATAACTTTAGGTGTGCTCTCGATGTCCAGAAAATAGTTCTTCAAGGGTTCAAATAATATAAGTATTCGCTCAATAGCAGGGTATAAACTAAGCCATCTTGTTTTACTACGATTAAGAAGCTTTGCGTATTCTATTTCTGACTGTTCACAAAATTCTTTCAATGTTTCCGTTCTTACAGTATAAATAGAGAAATGATTATAAACTTTTAAAACAATAGATTCCACATCAAAAGACAATGTATCGCAACCCTTGTGAACTGCGTTATTGATTATATGGGCTGGACAACCAACACCAATTATTTGTTTATGCAAAGCACTAGTTAGCTTTGCGAAAACATTATTTTGACCGTTTCTGTGCATGCCACCAAAATTGGTATTACAATTGTCACCACTAAAAGCAACACATTTTGATTTTAAACAATAATTTTCCAATTCCATAAGAATAGTATCCATTATAGTCTCGGACGTTTCATTTTTAATTGATAATACATCTAATAGCTTTGTCTGGATTCCATTGTTTTGTGCATCGAAGTATTGAATAAGTATTGGTAATAGCTTAGTAGCGCCGAAATTACTCGTGTCGGATGATACACTCACAAAGTTAATTTGTTCAATATTTTTCCTTACCATTTCTGTTGAAAGGGGTGCAAGAACCTTCTTAGTTATTGCTGTAGCCTTAGTACGGTTGCAAGATCTATTTTTAACTCTTTTCGAATCATTAAAGAGTAATTTATTCAATCCAATTGTGCAGTCCAGTGATAAAAAAGACATGTTATGAACAATGGTGTGATATGCAATGCAACCCTCGACGGCCCGAAGTTCATTGTCGACAGTAGTTTTTGGAAAAATTGTGTTAATTTTGTTGGAACAATCCTGGCTGGTAAACCCCTTTTTATGTTTCTGCGTTTCCAAATGACTGGTGAAGTCTTGTACTCCTTTATTTGCAATGGAAATTGTAGAATTGCAGAGTGTACAATTGACTATCCAATCTGCATTTCCCTTTTTCATGAAAGGAAATTTCTTTTTTAACTCCTCATTAAACGTGCACTTGCGTTTCGGCATTCTAAAATTAGAAAATTAATGAAAAATTGTGTTAATTTTGTTGGAACAATCCTGGCTGGTAAACCCCTTTTTATGTTTCTGCGTTTCCAAATGACTGGTGAAGTCTTGTACTCCTTTAGTTGCAATGGAAATTGTAGAATTGCAGAGTGTACAATTGACTATCCAATCTGCATTTCCCTTTTTCATGTAGGGAAATTTCTTTTTTAACTCCTCATTAAACGTGCACTTGCGTTTCGGCATTCTAAAATTAGAAAATTAATGAATTTTTAAACATTCAAATTATGTTGAACAGCTTACTTCTTTTTCGGAGAGAAATCTTTAAGACACACAACAGCTGATAAGTGGCGCTTTTTGCACTACATTGAGTGCTTTTTTTACTCGAAACATATGACTTTTATAAATTTGTGTGCTCGTTTTGCTTTTAAAAAGTTGGCATCACTTCTGATAAGCTTCACATGTTGGGAATCAAAGTAAGTGATGCCAAGTCATTTGAAATAACAGCGACAATACTGGGATGCCAACAATTTAAATGTTTCGATGCAATTAAAAAAAAAATTATGGGGAAAAGCGCAAAAAGTAGGACAACCCCGGACACTTGCTGAAAAAGAAGGAGGACTGCCCCGGACGCCTTAAAAAAGAGGACGGTGTCCGGGGAAAAGAGGACGGATGGCAACCCTACCTTTAGTACCAATTCTTACAGCACTCGGAGCCTTAGGTAGTCTATCTTCTGGTGGAGCAGCTATTGCTAAAGCAATTAACACTGCTAAAAATGCTAAGCAAAATCTTGATGAGGCCATTAAACATAATAAAACAATGGAGGCTATTGCAATGGGAAAAGGATTATTTCTTAAGCCATATAAAAAAGGATATGGTCTTGTATGTAATAAATCATCAAAAAACTGTTGCTACCCAAAAGACCACTCACTGATGTTGATTTAAGGATGTTTGCCACACATATTCCCTATTTTAGAGGTATTTTTATGCGAGACTCACTCCCCAAACGTCCTAGACTCAAAGAATGTGGAATTATTAATTTAGATTCATCAATTGGCTCTGGAACACATTGGGTAGCATACTATAAAAATAATCAACAAAATGAATATTTTGATAGTTTTGGAAATTTGCAGCCACCGTTGGAAGTAGTAAAATACTTGGGTAGAAATTTAGAATATAACTACAATCAACATCAAAAATATAATTCGTATAATTGTGGACATTTATGAATACAATTTTTGTATGAAATTTATAATAAATAAAATGAAAACTTTTTTAAATAAACTATATAATTTTGCTTTATTTAATAATATTTATTTACACTTTAATTCCATACTGGATATGTACTATTTTGAAGAATAATATATTCATTATTTAAATTGAATTGCTCCAGCTGCAATTGATATGATTTCTCGTCTATTCCAGCTTCTTTTTTGATGCAGTAATTACCAGAGGATAATTCCACTAGTTCTTCTTCAGTCATGGCGTTATATCTAGTTGGTAGAAATATAATGTTATTTTCGACTTCAAGTCTTATGCATTTGCCAAATTTAGTTTTAATTCGTATGGCTTTCAACACAGTATAGGATTTTAAATTCTCCATGTCTTTAATATAGAGAATTGGTTTACTGTTGAAATTATTAAACTTAATAATTAGAGATGATGAAATATCCATTTTTGACTTTACTATTGGACGGCTTTTTATTGAATGATTGATCTTACATTCCTATAATTAAAATTAAGGAAAATAATTGAAAAATGTCTTATGCCTTAACTCCACCCTCCAATTGATCGATCCAGAGTGAAGGAAAGTGCATGATAAATCATTGTATTCCCTCACTCTTATATAATTAGTAGTTTGGAGATATATTTGTCAAGTATCCTGTTCTCACATTAAGAAAAATAAATTTTTTAATTAGTATTAAAAAATACAGATAAGGAGAAACATCAATCTTGAAATAATGATGGAATTTCCGACACTACGCGAAAGAATTAACGCATTTCTTTTTGAGTATGATGGATACATTTCCTTTGAGGATCTCCATTTCATATTAAACTTTATGAATATAATGGATGAATTTGAAAATAAGGATGCATGGGGAGCATTTTATCGATTGTCCATGGTCTATTGATAGTTGCATAGAGGGACCAGATACTTGCAACTGCTTCATCTATAGACATAGAAGTCAAGCTGTAATTAATCTAATTGAAATGTATCATAAACATCTAAGTGTTTAATAAACAAATTAATATTAAAACATGTGTAAATACAAATTGTCTTTTACTTTGACCCTAAACAAATTTTAAATAATTTTAAGCAATATGGTGTCAAACAAAGTTTTGATTCCTATTTTATTATTCATTACAACCCTCCTTAGTGATGGCATAAAACTACTCAAAGAATTTTATTGATGTAAACACATTTTAGTTGCGAACACTATGTTGGCTAGCAGAGTTTTGCTTCCTATACAAATTCATTACAAATTTTACATTGTAGATTAAAGAGTTCTAAACATATGACCGCCCCTTGTTTCACGCTTCTAGCCAAAAAATATCCTCCACACCTAAAATAATAAAACCATCTTATTAAAACAATATTTAGAGAATAACATTTTTTCACACACAGAAATTTAAAATTTTTCCTTTATATTTTCACACCCATCATTATATTTTGTTTCTTACTGCAAAACAGCCATAGATATTTTTTCTTCCCATCAATAAGGACCATCTTAATTTCTAAATTATTTAAACCATTTTTAAAAATAAAAATTTATCACATTCCAAAAAAACAACAACCAAAAAAATAAGAAGAACCCTAATTTAATTTTTATTTTCAATTTTTAATTTTTATTTTTTAATTTTCAATTTTTATTTTTCAATTTTTATTTTTATTTTCAATTTTAATTTTTATTTTTCAATTTTCAATTTTTATTTTTAATTTTCAATTTTCAATTTTATTTTCAATTTTCAATTTTTATTTTTCAATTTAAATTTTTTATTTTTTCAATTTCCAATTTTCAAGTTTTCATTTTTATTTTTCAATTTTTAATTTTCAATTTTATTTTTCAATTTCTAATTTTCAATTTTTTAATTTTAATTTTCAATTTTTATTTTTCAATTTTCAAATTTTATATCCCAAAAATTTCACCTTGTTACAAAAACCCCATGCCTTTTCCCTTGTTACAAATACCCCATTGCCTTTTTCCCTTGTTACAAATACCCCATTCGTTTCGTTACAAATACCCCATGCCTGTGCCGACTGCGCTGCTTTTTCGTTACAGATACCCCATGCCTGTGCCGACTGCGCTGCTTTTTCGTTACAAATACCCTATTCCCCCACTACTAACACTCCTTAGTGGTGTCATGCATATCTTTGATAGCCCTTGATGATGAGCTCACGGCCGCTTGGTTGATTATTTTGTCCACTAGTTTAGCGACTAGAATTCTTTTGTTGTTGTAGCGTTCCTGTAACATTCTCCAGGCAGTACCATAATTTGTTTCGGATAGGGAAAATTGTCTGATCAGATGTTCAGCTTCTCCGGACAAATTATTGTTCAAATACCACATTTTCAGGATAGCTGGAATCGGTTGTTTATCCACCATCTCAGAAAATAAATCGTGGAACTGTCACCATTTTAGATAATCGCCATCAAATTTGGGTGTCGTCACCTTTGATAAATGTACTGACGGTTGTGGCTGACTTGAAGCAATTATCTTATCTGTATCAAGGTTTTGAACTTTGTCAGCTATTATGGTCAGGCTGACCAAATGTTCCTAAACCTTGTCGCCTAATTCGTAGAACCTGTTGATGTCGAAGCCAGATAGCGATGGATTGTCAATTTGTTCGCAAATGTCATCGCATAAGCCTTGGAGGTGGTTCCAAAGGTTGTTGATGTTGTTAATCCTTACTTTGTAATATTGCCGTGGTTGAACTTCTTCAGTAGAAGATATCCCATGCAATAATCGTTCTAATGCTGCCATTCGAGCTGATATTTTCCGGATGAGCCCCTGATGGCTATTGGAATCCCCCGGATTAGTCTGCTGGCTGGGTAATGTAATCACCTTATCTCCAGTTTTTGGATTTGTCTGCTGGCTGGGTAATGTAGTTTTTGGATTTGTGTTCGAAATTTCAGCTAATTTTCTTAAACGATTTGCTTCATTCGTGAATATTTCCAAATGAGTTGTAGCTATGTCACTGATTTTCGCGTAGTAATCAGCCGTAAAATACTCGTGATCAGTTGCTCTATCAACGAGTGTCCTTCGTTTCATGTCTTGACGTCGAAGTCTTTCATCGAAATATTCGACGGTTGTCTTCGTGTCCGCAGAGTCTTTCTTAAAGTTGCGGATGATCTGCTGAATAGTTTCCTGTAATCATTCTTAAATAATTTGTTGGGTTTATCCACGTTATATTTGAGTCAAGATCACGAGCAAAATATTTCAAAGAAGCTTTGCAGAAGTTCCACCGTGGTTCAGGGACTGATTCGACTAACAGTATTTTGATTCCAGTTTCTAGGAATAATGGACGAAACTGGATGGTAAACTGGAATGGGAGTGTGGTCCTCTTTTCGGCTTATCGGGGTTATATCCTCTGCGCCAGCGGCCGGAGTGAAATGTAGCAGCATCTTTTGCATTATAAGCAAGATGTTTCTTATTGACCTCTATCCATTCCACTAACATATTGCCACTTATATCATCGGATGTGTACCTCCATGAGGTATGTTGACTATTGCAATCACCAGCATACAAAGACGGGGATGAGATTGTAGGAAGAACTGAGTCAGGCCATAGAATATTTGGGGGCTTATAAACGTTTATACCAGAGACCTCAATTGTAATATATACATCTTTTTCAGCACTTGTATCAACAAGGGTAAGATGTTCTCTACCACTTCTAACGTACGTAGCGGAGCCATAGGACCGGTGATAAATAACACCAATAGTCATAGCCATCAACCATCCCACGGATATTAAAATCCTGTTCAAAAGGAATATGTGTTTCCTGCATAACTACGACATCAATACCTTCGTTGTTAAGAAGACGGACAAAATACTCGCATTTTGATTTGCTCATACCTTCAATATTAAGATGTAATATTCGAACCGACGGTCTGATTTTCTTTGTCAAGAAGCTCTTAGAAGGGCTGGTTCGATTCATTTCAGGCTGCATTATATATTTGTTCTGTATTGTAATTTGATTCTTCTTATATATTTATTTGTTATTAAATTCACCAGAAGATGAGCATAATAATCTGATAGTTTGGCAGCCAAAGATAATGGATCACTTAACATGAACCAGGGTGCAATTCTTGTTCGCGGAGGCGATCTATATTGCGTTAATCAAACGATAATAATTACTACCAAAAAAACACAGATTTACAAAACACTCTTTGTATCTTTTACAATATTTATTTTTAAGGATTTTATGAATGAAATTTGTCTTTAAAGAAAAATTTATTTAATGAAATATATTTATAAATCACAAAATATTTTCAATTTTCGAAATAAATTAAATATAAAAAATGTATTTATACTTTTTTTCTTTTCAGATATACATAACCGATAATGGGTATCCACCCTTGTATTCAACAACTCGTGTTGTAGTCATTGTTGGTGATATTAATGATAATAGTCCACAATTCGACCAACGATTTTATAAAGTTCAAGTCCCATCATCAACATCTATAAATGCATCAATAATTCAGGTAAAATACCGTAATATTCAAACCACTTTTTAGTAATAGTAAAAAAATATATAAATTTAACAAACAATTTTAGAATAATAAAAATATACAATCCGAGTAAACAGACAGACATCGCCATATCGGCTCATAATTGAATGAGGTTCAATGATATATATACTTGATGGCGTCTTAGATGCGTTACAAACGGAATGATAAACTAATATGTATTCTAGGACGTTTCAGCATTTCCACTTTTTTGGAATTATGCAACTTTTGATGGGGAATATCAATACTTATATCCTAAAAGATTTTTGAGATTTTTTTTAGATTTCTGGAAGGGGTGTACGGGGTCGCTGAAATTGATTATGTGCAAAACAGAGGTTATAAAACAAATTTCTTTTCTCTTGTTCTTCGTTTTCACAAAACCATATAAATCACTACTCAAGAGTTCTAGCCTACTAAAAAAAAATATTATTTATTATTCTGACCTTAAAAGAAAAAAAGTCAAACATTTTCCAAATTCAAACCTCAATAACTTCAGGAATAGGTTTCGTATTGGATAAGTCTTTAAATACCTTTAATTTGATACCAAATTTGATTTTGTGAAGTTTCCATACTTGTTGGCCAAATGCGAACTATGAGAAAATAAATGATTTTGTTTTGATTTTTTTTTATTATTTTTTAAAATATTTCTCCAGAAGTGACATTGGTATAGAAGATTGGTATCGTTGGTAGACATTTCCTACAAATTTAGTTTCAGTCCAATATGATGATAAATTTGGAACATTTTGAATTTTTTACATTTGAGGTCATCAGAGTGACCCTTAAATTTAATAATTTTTACCATGAATAATTTTTTTAAGTAGTCTAGAACTCTTGAATAGTGATTTACATGGTTTTCTTTTGGTTTCATGACCTCTTTTTATTTTGCACATACTCCATTTCAGAGATACCGTACCCCACTTCAAAAAATCTGAAAAAATTCTTAAACATCTTTGGGGCCATAAGTATTTATGATCCGCTTCAGGTGTTGCAAAAATCCAAAAAAAAATGGAAATGCTGAAAAGCCCTAATGTATATACCCTCATCACAGTGTGTGGAGGGCATTCAAATATTTAATTTTGTATAAAACTATATCTTGTCAGGAGTAAAAATGTTTATATATAATCATGCATTATTTTATACAAATATATATGCTAATGCATGCTATTGTAAATGTAAATGCCCGAGTAAAACAGTTTAGATAAAATTATATATGAGGAGATATTTTCCTCACATATAATTAAATATAATTTGATCCGAAAAATTGTTCTATTAAATTATATTACTTGGAGTCTAATTCGATTAAAAACTGTATCCAATTGTATCCGAGTTTTGTCCCGATCTGATTACATCTAGTTATATTTCGTTTGATATAATTAGATACATAATAATTCAAATATGTTTAAATTCTTCTTCTTTTATTAAATATCCATTATTGAATTTAAGTGATCACATGCTTATTAATAATTCAATTTATGTTTATGATATTGTTTTCTAAGTTATACTATTAACTATAATACAAAACTCATCGCGATATACTGATGTGTGTATAAGGTCGGTCGCCTATGTTTCTTAGCCCCGTAAAATTTCTTATATTACGCAACCACGACATTTGCTTTCTACTTCAATTCTGCCTTAATTATTAATTGTGGCAGTTGATATTTTTCTCCACGTCTAAATTGATATAATAAGCCGTTTTGCGTCTTTTAATGCATTTGAATAGCGCACGCTTAGTGTTTATACTCTTCAGTACTTCAACATTGGGAACTCGATCTACACGCGATATTTTTAGAAGTCTTCGGCAACACCACATCTCAAAAGCATCAAGTCTGTTCATTGTTAATTTTTAGCGTCCACGTTTCTAAGCCATACAAGAGCTACGGCCAAACGTAGCATATCATGAAACGAAGACGAAGAGATAAGTTAATTTCCCGACTTGCTAGAACTTTTTGATATTTCGATACGTTGATCTAGCCATTTCTTTTAATTTCTGCATCTCTGTCCCAGTCTTCGTGCAATATATGTATAACCATGGTACTAATATCTTATATATATGTTGATTATTGATCGATAAAGTGGAGGTTTTATATATTGTTTTTGCAGAGAAAAAATATGGTTGCAATATGATTGTGGGCACAAAACTATTTTTCCTACAGCCATACATGGATATTTAAATTAAATTATTATTGTATCAATCATATTTAACCAATGTTATGGTTGCTTTTTTTGGTTATCATATTATTTTCTTGTCTGCAATCATAATATAGTATATATTATAATATTCCTCTCTCTAACTACAGTCATATAGTTGCGTCAACTATAAGATGATCAGTCTATTTTTTTATGAGCGCCTTCGCTCTTTAATGTCATTCTTGTTTAATATTTTGTAACAAGAAGTTGTGAGAAGACGTCAGCCCGACCGAATTAAATAATATTAAAAAAAGTCATAATAACAACGCATTGGTGTTAATTGTAGTGGTGCTATATTTAGTGGAAGAAGGAAAACCCCGGACTCCGTGGAAGATTAGGCAAAATTAATTATAATATGTTTGCAATAATATGACAACTACAACTAAAATAATATGATAACTACAACTCTTGTGCCCATGGCTTCTCTGAAACCAAATTAAATACGACCAAGTGATGATTCGGATTTATCATATAGCCTCTGCTGAATTATTTTTAGAAAAATTTTCTAATATGGTTTATTAGGGATATTATGCGATAATCTTGACATCTCCTGTCATTGTTCTTTGGAATTGTGATAATTAAGGATTTTAATCAGTCGTCTGGGTAAATGCCAGTGTCGTAGATTTTATAGTTTGTGTAGTATCTAGTGTCGTAGCTTTTATAGTTTGTGTGGAATAGGGCAAAACATTTTCGTTGTGTGCCATCTCTTATCTTTTGAAAGTATTTTTTGTATGAAAGCCTTTCAATGTCGTCTTCATATTACATTTTTTGGATCTAGTTTTATTACAGGCTTTTTTCCTCCTATGCCTATTTTTCTGTGAGTTATGAGATTTTTTTCATTGAAACATTTGAAATTCTTTCAATTCAAAATAGCAAGAAATTTGTACAGAGTCGAAGTAGAATTTAAAAAATTAACTAAAATCTGTACTGTACGTTTTTGCCCCTGAAATTACAGGGAATCCCGCTGTTTTTTTTTTAATCCCGCAATCCTGGGAATTTTTTGTCGGAATTTCCCGAGTTTTTTTTTCATTGGTTCAAAGAAGTTGTAGCAAATATTAAAAATTTTGAATGTTTTATTTAAAATCGAAGCATCATTATTTGATTTTTTTGAATTATTGTAAAAAATTATTTAAAATTAAAGAAAAACTGTTAAAAATATGTTAACATTTTCTTTAACAACAAATTATTTCGAATTAAAAAACTCTATATTTTCGTAAATTCAATTGATACCTCTTAATTCTTTTTACTTCCTTTAAATTAATTTAAATTTAAAATTTAACAAAATTAAAGAAAATAACAAATAAATTTGTTAAAAATTTTCAGTGCTTGTTTAACAAAAAAAAAAGAAAACAGTCGAATTCAACTAAAAATGCTTTCGAAAAACGCTCACTTTTAAAATTGTAATTGATAATTTCTAGACAATTTTTTTGATATTTGTTTAGAACTTGTGGACCTAGAAATATAAATTTTTAGATTTCACATTTCGAATTTATATTTTTAATTGAAAATGGATATTTTATGTTTCGATTAAAGTTTTGGAATTTTAAATACAAAAATTCCAAAAATATTCTTCCATTTTAGATTTTTAAATTGTGTATTTGACAGTTCTTGTACTATCTATTGTATTTCAGAAATAATTGATTTTCAGATTTATGAATTGAAGGGCTTATTGCAAAAACTTGATAAGCCACATTTATTATTTTATGTATTTTATGTATTTTCGCTGTTTTCTAGACATCCATTGATTAATATTGGATAGAAGTCTTGCTTCAACACTTATTACAAGTACTTCGATTAGTCCTTCAATTTTATTTCAGAAAATATTAATGGAACTTAATATTGATCAGTTGTAATTCAGAAATTATTAGTTTACACTTATTAATATTTATCAACCGAATTTTTGAAATATCAATTGTTTTTATATATATTTTAAGATGTATTTCAGAAATCAGTATTGTAATTCAGAATTTATCAAGTGTATCAATAGAATTTTCAAAACATAAGCTTAACATTGCCGTTCTATATAGCCCACCACGTCACAAAATAAAATCCGAAAACTATAACCAAGTATTTAAAAAATTGGGAGAACGATTTATTTTAGGAGGCGATTTCAATGCCAAGCTATTTATTGGGGTTCACGCCTTACAATAACAAAGAGCTTCTTCAAGCAAGTAAATCCTCAAATTGCAATTTTTTCTCCACCAGAAAACCAACATATTGGCCAAGTGATGTAACAAAAGTACCTCACCTAATAGATTTTTTTATAATGAGAAAAATATCGGAACATTTTTGAAAATAGACGAAATATGTGAAATGAACTCCGACCATTTATTTTTACTTAAAAAACAGTGTCAGCAATAAGGATCCGCCACCATATTTAATCAATAAAAATACAGATTGGGAAAATTTTCGACAAATTGTATATGAAATGTGCGACAGTGAATATGTAATCAATGATATTGATGAACTAGACAAAGAGAAAACTTTTCAAAAATTCTTCAGTTTGCAGCATGGGAAAGTACACCAACTGTTAAAAATAAAGTAAAACAAAGAAAAAACTCATATGAAATAAACAATGTGATTAAAGAAAAAAGAAAAATTCGTAAAAAAATGGCAACAAACGCGATATCCTCAGTATAAAGCAATATTAAACAGAATGAACCGAGAAATAAAAAATAAAATTCAGCAGGAAAAGAACAACAGTTTTCATTATTATCTTGAGAGTTTAACAAATGAAAAATCTACCGACTATTCGCTATGGAAGGCTACATCTAGTTTTAAACGACCATCAGCTGAAATCCCTCCCATAAAAAATGGAACCGATTGGGCCAAAATTGACTTGCAAAAAGCTTACATCTTTGCCAATTATCTCCAGAACACTTTTATCCACATGATGTAAATATTACCATACCCCAAACTGCATATCTGGTTGATGATATGAACATTTCATTTGTAACAACAGAGGAAGTGTACTCTACCATAATAAAACTACCCGGAAAAATGGCGCAGATTATGATTTAATAACGTCGGAGCTGCTTAAAGAAATACCAAATTTAGGTTTAACCAAGTTAACAAACATAATCAACACTTGTTTTAGGCTGGAACACGTTCCCAGTCTATGGAAAATGGCGGAGATTATAATGATCTCCAAACCAGGGAAACCGCCAAATGAAGTCTCCTCATATAGACCCATATCTTTGCTTCACATTTTATCAAATTTTTTGGAGAAGCTTTTTCTTGCCAGATTAAGACCTCTTCTACTATCATCCCTAAACACCAATTTGTTTTAGGCACAATCAAATCGACCAAGTCCATAGGATTACCGATATTATAGAAAAATAATTTGAAGAAATGAAAGTTTTTTCCATTGACTTTCTAGATGTCAGCCAAGCATTCGACAAAGTTTGGCATGATGGATTTAATCACAAAATAAAAAGATATCTACCTCAAACCTTCTGTGATTTTTTGCAATTTTACATAAACAATCGATACTTTGGAATCAAACAGGAAACATAGTTCTCAGACATCCGACCAGCGGTATCCGAAGCAGCGGTAACCAAAGTTTTAGATTGGTCATAAATATGGCAAATTAAACTTAGTCAATCTAAATCAGCTCAAGTGGACTTTACGTACAAGCAAATTCAACACCATCCAATCTATTTAGATCAATCTTGGGCACAAAGAGAAATGAGTATGTATTAGTTATTTTACAAAAAAATGAGATTGTATTGGTACAATTGCACTGAACAAAATCATTTGGTTTTGTTTGTTTTTTTGTTTGTTTACATTGTTATACTTTTTTACTATTTATGTACTTACGTGATAAATTTCAGCTATGAGGCGAACAAAAAAAGTAATATTCATAAGAGGAAATTAATAGGTAATAAAAAAATGTTTTTTTAAGAAAATAGTCACATGAGTTCTTTGCCAATAATGTACTGGGCAAACAAATATATATAATAAATATGGATTAATAAATTAAAAAAACAAAAAGGAAAAAAAAATATTTTATATTAATTCTTATAAAATACAACAAAATTGAAAATACTTGCGTTGTAATTGTTTTTAATATAAAAAATTATAGTTCAGGGGATTTTTAAATTTTTTAACTTATAGATTGTTTTAATATTTTAGGTTTTGTGTGTTAAAATTAAATTATGAATGAATAAATAAATCAAGATATATTTATGTACGTATAGGAATAATAATGATTTAATAAAGAAAAGTGAGTAAATAGATTTTATAGGTAATAAAAAACGTTCTTTAAGAAACAGGTAAATAAGTTATTTTCACACAATGTATTGCATTAAAATAAAATTATAACTAATGTTATTTATAAATTCATATTAAATAAAAATTATAAAATTCAATTAATTTATAAATTTCTTTGTTGTAACATTTTGTGTCGAAAGTTTGTTCTATGAACCTGTTATAAAGTGCTCAAATTTGAATACGAAAAAAGTGTTAATAAATTCAAAAAATATTAAAATTAATCGAAAAAACATTATTAATTCTTATTAAATAGAAAAAAGTTGCATAACTCCGCATTGTTTTATTTTTTTGAAGTTAGATTATTTAAATACTTTTGGTTTTGTGCGTTAAATGTAAGTAATGAATAAATGTATAAAATTATTTATTAATGAATTATTGAATGTATGTATGTGTAAATGAATAAATGAATGAAATAAATAAATTACGATATTTAATGAATAAAGAAATATAAGTAAATATAATTAAAAAGGGTATTTAAGAAGTTTGATAACAAACAAGTTTTCAATTTATTTCAATTTTTGGTCACAAACAAGGCACTCTGCTTCATTAAAAATATTCAAGCTAAATAAAAATGCGTTTCCCAACAAAAACCCCCATAATGAGTGAAAAAAAAACATTTAAAAAAAATTATGGTACGCTTGGCTTTATTAATTAAAATATTATTGGTTGTTGTCAAATACTCTCTGTGTACTTATTTTATTTAACAAAGCGACATAAACCTACTCCATCCAATGCTGGCAAGCAACTAAACAATTTTTTTGTTTTTTTTCGGTTTCTCTTATTTACGTTCGGGTTGTGTGTGTGTAAAAAACGATTAGTCTTCGTTGTTTCAACAAGTGTTTGCCCGACACTGATTTAGATGATGTTATAGTCCCCGTTTCTAATTCAGCCAAGTACTTAGGGATGACATTAGACACAAAATTAAAATGGAAAGAACATGTAAGAAGAAAAAAACTGAGATAAAGATATGTAAAGGAGGCTTATCTTCTTAAGCCAACTTTAGGGTGTTTTTTTTAGCAAATAAAAAAACTTTTAAATTTAATATTTTAAATTTAAACAAATGTGGGGAGGTTTTATTAGAAAGCCTCTGGCTTTCTTGATTATCAATAGTATAATAAATCTTATCTACAGACTTAAATCTACACAACCGTGGTGGTTGTTTTTCTAATGAGATCAACTCAAGAGAGAAAGAATAAAACAGAACTTCATGTTCTCTTATATTTTGACACCAATGAGTGTATCAAAATGGGAATACCAATACAATATAAATTTACAGTTATGATTTAGAGACAAATTCTTTAAAGAGGAGAGGTGAAGTTGGCGCGGATGGCCGTCTACCTCATAAATAAGATTTAAAAGAGTAAATTCATTGAAAATAGAAAATTTAGCAAAAATTAATTAAAAACTGTTGAAGTCGCTTCAACATGCTCCCGCCGGAAAATGGCAAGAACATCTCTTCCAAGGCCCGGATATTATTCACCCAAATGTGGACTGCTGGATACGGGGCAGGTCAGCAGCTGGTTGTTGGATGTTTGGCAATAGGATTCTGTCCGCTACATTTTTTCAATTTCCCGATATGCATGGAAGAGAGGATGAGCCAACGGGGAGTAATTGGCAAAGTGGTGGCTTAGGGCTTCATCTTTCAATGAGGGGGATGCCACGAACCCCAGACGCTTGCAGAGAAGCAAGTCCATCATGAAGGAATCTCGCTCGTTGTGGGTAAACCATGGTTCCATAATGAATCGACCGCATGTTTTCCCATCATGGCTTGTAATTGGTGTAAATTCCGGCAACTCTTGAGCCACCTTTCTGATTATGAACGAGCTGGCGGTGTTGACGTTGGCATATGTGGCATAGTGGGCGTTCTCTCATCTAAATATACAGAGAAGAAAACAAGAAAAGAAAAGAACGAAATATATACAGTGTTAGAAAAAATACCTAGTGCGAATTTTATCTATTTGTTTACTTAATTATTGGGGATTTGGTAGATTAATTGGTGGGTTTTGGTTTTGAGTATCATTGGTGGGTAGCAAACATAGCTTGACAACGGGACGCAGAATATTGCCGTTTTTAGTGCGTACTTCAGCAACGCGGATTTTGCTATCGCGCCCATATATAACCTTAGTAACGCGACCAAGGAGCCACTCTGTGGGTGGTAAAAAGTCTTCTTTGACGATGACGATGTCATTTGGTTTAAGGTTGTCACGTTCTTTTTGCCATTTGAATCGGCGTTGTAGCTCGGTTATGTACTCGGTTTTCCACCTTCGTGCAAAAATATGTTGTAGTGCCTTTAATCTTTCCCAACGTTTCAAATATGGCACATCTTCAAGTGGAGGTTCAGCAGGGGCTTCTGGGAGAGCGGTGATCGCAGCTCCTCGAATCAGATGACCAGGAGTTAGAGGTAAAATCTCGTTCGGGGTTTCGGTAAGAGGTGACAGTGGTCTCGAATTAAGTACTGCCTCAATTCGAACAAGAAGAGTGGTGAATTCTTCAAAGGTAAAAGACAAATTACAAGTTACCTTTTTGAGATGGGACTTCATACTTTTTACGGCGGCTTCCCAGAGGCCGCCCATATGGGGTGCATATGGCGGTATGAAGGACCAGGTGAAACCCAGAGTGGTATATTTTTCGATCAGCGCCTTTTCTGTTGATTGGAGGAAAGCGTTGTGACTTTTTAGTAGCGCGTAACTTGCGCCAAGGAAATTTCGACCGTTGTCGGAGAACATGGTCTTCGGGAGACCTCTGCGGCCAATAAATCTGTCGAAGCAGGCTAAAAAGGCATCGGTTGAGAGGTCGGAACAAGTTTCTAAATGGACGGCTCGGGTAGAAAAGCAAACGAAAACAGCTGCATATCCTTTTAGAATTTTGGCATTTCGCAAAGTCGAAGACTTTATGTTGAAAGGACCTGCAAAATCGACTCCGGTGTATGTAAAGGGTAGGGAAAAGTTTACTCGTTCTGGTGGGAGAGCGGCCATGATTTGGTGCTGGAACTTATGCTTGTAGACCGTACACGCCTTACATTCACGAATACATTTTCGTACCAAGTTTCGTAATCTTGGGATGTAGAATCCCTGTCGAATTGCTCGCAGCATGATATGATGCTCGGAGTGCAACAGAATGCGATGTGTAAAATCGACGAGAAGTTTTGCCAGTCGAGAACCTTCTGGGATGATAAGTGGATGACGTTCTTCGTAGCTTAAACCTGAGTTGTTTAATCTGCCACCAACCCGTAGAAGGTCGTTTTTATCAATAAATGGAGTCAAGGTGAGCAGTCTGCTTCTTCGACTTAAAGGTTTCTTTTCCTTTAAGCATTCGTACTCTTTGTTGAAATACGATTTTTGAGCCAACGAAATGAGTCGGTTTTTCATAGAGCTGATTTCTTGAGCCGTGATGAACTTTTCGGTTGAAAAGGGTTTTTTAAGGACGCGGTTTATAAAGCGAAGTCGGTAGCTGAGTACCCGTAACGCCCTTTCAAATGAAGAGAATTCTTCTAGTACATCTGTACTTTGTACTTCCAGGTGGAAGTTTGCAGACTTTTTGGTCTCCAAGTCTATTGGATCAAAAGTCCGCGGGATCGGCCATTGTGCTGTGGGAAGTTTCAGCCAGGATGGCCCGTGCCACCAAAGTTGGTTTTCTGCCAGTTCCTGAGGGGAGCAACCTCTCGTGCCCATATCTGCAGGATTTTCCTCAGTTTTCACATGCTTCCAGTGGGAGGTGCTGGCGATGCTATTAATTTGCGTCACACGATTTGCGACAAAAGTCTTTAGGGTATTTGGGGGTTTCTGTAACCAACCCAGTACTATTGACGAATCTGTCCACAAGAACAATTCGTAGTTGAACTGGCAGTTCGTGACTAAGCTTCGGGTCAGCTTAGCAAGCAATAAAGCTCCACAAAGTTCGAGCTTGGGTATAGTAGTCCGCTTTATAGGGGCTACTTTAGTTTTTGCAACTAGCAAATGACTATTAAATCGGCCTTCTGGACTTTCTGTTCTGATATATACAGAACCGCAGTATGCCTTCTCTGAGGCGTCACAGAAGCCGTGTACCTGGATGCGATACTGTGGTGAGAAATCTACCCATCTAGGAATTTTAATGCTGGAAATAAATGGCAAGTTCTTTATAAATGAATTCCATTTTATCAGTATGGGTGTAGGCACCCCTTCGTCCCAGTCAGACTTTCCTTCCCATAATTCTTGCATAAGAGTTTTTTGCAACTATCACGACTGGGCCTAACCAACCTAGAGGGTCAAACAATCTTGCTATCACTGACAAAATTCTTCTTTTTGTAGTAGATGCAACAATTTCAATGGGTTCCACAACATAGTAGAATGAATCCGATAAAGCATTCCATCGAATTCCAAGAGTTTTAATCGTACTGGAATCGTCAAATTTCAAAAAATCTTCATCTAGAAGATCCTCCCGGGGCAAATTTTCAAGCAGCAACTTATTATTTGCTGTCATCTTTTTTAACGGGAATCCAGCCGATTTTAGGGCCTTTGTAAGCTCACTCTGTTTGAGCTTGGCTTCTTCAATTGTGTGTCCACCAGACAGGATGTCATCAACGTAGACTTCATTTTTCAAAATGGCGGATGCCTTGGGGTACAAATTTTTGCAATCACTACTTAACTGCAATAGGGTTCTTATCGCCAAAAAGGGGGCGCAATTTACGCCAAACGTGACAGTTTTTAGTTGAAACGAGTTCACGTTACCATCAGCTTCGCTGCGAAACAAAATCTGTTGATAGGGACGGTCCTCTTCATGGACCAAGATTTGGCGATACATTTTCTGTATATCTCCGGTGAAAACGAACTTGTAATTGCGCCATCTTAGCACAAGCTGCATCAAATCATTTTGCAGAGTTGGGCCTTGATACAAAACATCATTAAGCGAGAAACCACTTGCCGTCTTTTTAGAGGCGTTGAATACCACTCGTACTTTCGTGGTTTTGCTTTCAGGCTTGATTACCGCATGATGTGGGAGGAAAAACGATGAATGTTTTTCAGCTTTGGGCTCGAAGTGTACAACTTGTTCCATGTGATCCAAGTCTAAGTATTCTTGGAGAACTTCTGTGTACTGAGCCTTTAAATCAGGGGTTTTCTCTAAAGTTTTCTCCATTCTGTGGTACTGTGCGAGTGCCATATTTCTGGAGGGGCCCAAAAAAATTTCAGTTGGAAACTGTTCTTTAAAAGGGAGCCGAACAATGTATCGGCCATCATATTGTCTGGTTGTAGTGCGTTGAAAATAATTTTCACAAATAACGTCGCTGTCGGACTCAGTATGGCTTTTTTCAGCCTCTTCTATTTCCCAAAACTTTTGCAATTGTTCATTTAGAACTTGATCGCGGGATGGCGAAACCATTGTGTGAAAAGTTTGGACGTCGTTAACAGGTTCAGGACCTAACAAATACCAACCAAAGTGGGATTCTCTAGCTTCAAGGCAATTTCCAATGTTCATTTTAACGCCCTTTAAGTTGATGAAAGGCAAATAATCGCTTCCGATTATCATATCAATTGAAGCAGGTTTATAAAAGTACGGGTCTGCGAGTACTAAATCCTTGATTTCGCTTAGATTATGGATGGGAATAGGCCGTGAAGGCATAAAATGAGCCAATGTTGGTACCACAATTGCTCTGATTTTTATCGAGAAATCTGAAATTCTTGATTTCACTGTGACGTTGCATCTTCCTTTAGAATTTCCTACAACTGTCTCACCAAAGCCTGATATTTCACTGCGATGGTTTTCCAATGGTATAGAGAGTCTTTGTTGAACACTCTTTAATACAAAACTCCTTGTAGAACCTGAATCTATCATCGCTCTAATAGTAAATTTTCGCCTAAATGCTCCACATGAACTAGCACTGTGGGCAAAATAGTAGTCCCGTTATGCTGAGATAAGTTAACGTGAACGGTTTCCTTTTGATTTACATTTGCAGTATATACTTGTGAATTTGACGAGTTCGTTTTATTTTGAGTGCCGGACCCGGATGGTCTTTCATTATCTCGACGATAATTTTGCGGCGTGGGTTTAGGAGCTGATGCCCTTTTAACCCTTTCATCGGTTTCAATATGAAGCATAGTATGATGTCTCTGATTGCATCTGGTACAACTATTTGCACTTTGACATTTTGACTTAAAATGACTTGTCGAAAAACAATTAGCGCAATATTTATTGGCATAAACAAATGTTATTCTGTCCTTAACTGACAGCGACTTGAAATATTTACAAAGTCTTAACGGGTGGTTCTGTCGACATTTTTTGCAGCTGAATGCTTTTTTGTCGGTTTCCGTGTGGGAGTAAAATACTTGTGGTTTAGAATCGTGATGATCTTTACCGACTGGTTTTCTTAAATTGGCAAAAGTTTCCAAAATTTCAATTCTACCTGTGAGGAATTTGCTGAGATGTTGCCAAGTAGGCAGCTCTTTATGATCTACTAAAGAGTCTTCCCAAGCCCGAGAAGTTTCCTCCGGTAATTTTGCTGCGCAAAGATTCATTAGAAACGGGTCATTACTCGGTATATCGATCTGAACTGATCCTATAACTGAGAGACAGTCATTGACCGTATTTTGAAAAATTCTCAAAAATTTTAAGTTTTCCGTTGGAGGAGTACGAATCGATTTGATTTTATCAATTTGTGTATTTATCAAAATTCGTTTATTCTCGTAGCGAGTTTTTAACGCGTTCCACGCGATATCGAAATTAGAGTCTACCAGAGCATAATCCTTAATCATATGATGGGCCTCCCCACTCGTATTGCCTAGCAAGTAATATAATTTGTGTGCTGGAGCTATTGATGGCTCATTTCCGATCGCCGCCATAAACATGTCCCTAAATGCAGGCCAATTGTTGAAACCGCCTTCAAAATTTTGAATTTTCACCGGGGGTAATTTTAGAGCGGAATGATGAACAACTTCTTTACTTGTTCCTTGATTTGTCGACCTAGCCTTGATCATCTCTAGTATTTTAGCCTTTAAAACCTGATACTGTTCGCTAGCTTCCTCGTACTTAATCGAAACCTCATCTTGGTAAATATCTTCTTCCTTTACCTTATCATCTCCTTCAATGAAAGCCTCATAACCAGCAACCATTTTCGACCACCTTCTATCTAATTCCTCTTTTTTTACCTCTAACAACGAAATTGTAAAATTTTCCGCGGGAATTTCATCGAAATTGGTAACGAAGGCAGCTAGCTGCTGAATGGCATGTTTGCACTTTCTTTTAGCCATTTTGAATTGCGAAACCAAAAAAAAAATTGCAATTAAACCTTCTCCTTAAGGTATAAAAATTTATAATTTCTCAAAATATTTTAGGTAAAAATAATTTTAAATAATTTTCCGCTGAAGGATTTCGACTTCCAAGTTTTCCCAGTTGGGACTAAAATTGCAAAGCAAAATGCGTTTTTATTTTTTTTTTTCAAAACAAAAAAAAATTTCCAACAAAAAAAAAAAAAATTTTTCGAACCACCATAAAATTTTTTCCCAAAAAATAATCCAATAATTTTTCTCAGTGTATACTGCTCCAAAATTTCAAACCGATTTATAAAATTATTCCAACCAATTTTTTTCCTGTGTAGTTACATTGGAGATTTTGTAAAAATTTTAAAAAAATATTTTTTTTCCAGTGTGAGATTATCCGAGATTTGCGAACAATTTCAAAAAAATTTGCAATAAATTTTTTCCAGTGTAGTTGCATCCGAGATTTTGTAAAAATTTTCCCAAAATATTTTTCTCAGTGTGAGATTATTTTGCAAATAAAAACAAGTTCCATAAAATTTCAGTTTGAAATTCTAAGATTTCCGAACCTTTTTCAATGTATAAATTTGGAGATTTATTCTAAACCAAATGTTCCAAATTTCCAAAAAATTCTTCACCAAAAAAAAATCCAAGATTTTTTATAAACAAAAAAAATTTTAATTATCATTGAATTTGTGCTTAAAAATCAAAAAAAATTCTATCCATTCTTTTCTCCAATCAATTTTCCAAATTTT
The DNA here is from genome assembly GCA_021234595.1 of Delia radicum. Taxonomy (NCBI): domain Eukaryota; kingdom Metazoa; phylum Arthropoda; class Insecta; order Diptera; family Anthomyiidae; genus Delia; species Delia radicum. The sequence goes on from CM037853.1 coordinate 186,378,905, forward strand.
TCCAATTTTTAAAGTGCTTTATGATCACCCTTTCAAAAAAAAAGCGTAAAAAACAATATTTTTCTTTTCAAAATCTCTAATGGGATCACCCTTTATTTTTTCAAATTAAAAATCAGTTTTTTCCTGTTAATTAACAATTTTTGCTAAAGTGCAACTCATTTTACAAAAATTTTTTCAAAATATTTACTGCTTTTCGGGTCACCCTTTTGTAAAAAAGGTGAAAACAAAATTTCGGTACTCTACCGAAAATTCCGACAAATTTTAAAAAATTCTAAACAAATTTTCCTCGGGCTACCTTACGTAGTAGATCAATGAACGGGTTGTCTTTAAATCGAAGGCCTCTGGTTGCACCACCCTTTGTCATCAAAAATTTATAAAATTTTTTCAATTATTCAATATTTTCCAAGATTTACTTCTTGTTTTGAAATAAAATCTGGTTAACGAACAAATTTTTTCTGACTACAGCTTTTCGTAGCACCCTGTAGCAGAAAAATTTTCAAAATTGCTTTTCGCGTTCCGAAATAACATCTGTGTACAAAATATCACTTTCCGTTTAATAATTTTTTTTGTAAAAAAAAATCGATTTTAAAAAAAAATATGCCACCCTAATGACACAAAATATCCGGGTTATCACTTTTGTTTTATATTCTTCTTTTTTCCTTTTCTTCTCTTTTTTTTTTTTTTTAATAATAAAAAAAAATTTTGATCACAAAAAAAAACTGCCACCCTAACCGACACACTCTTTACCAAACACTTTTTTTCAAAAAAATAGTAATATGTATTTACAATTTTTCTTCCTTCTCCCAAATTACAACAATTTAGTATATACTATATTCAATCTTGACTCACCGTTTCCCCGCAAAAACTTTATCGGCAACCTTTCTTGGCTTTTTATATACGGCTGCTTTTGTTGTTGTTGGTGCCTTTCGTACCGGCACTTTCTCAAGGTGACCCTTAATTTGCTGTTGTTGTGGCGGTTGCACGTTTACCGCTTATTAAATGTAAAGGAGGCTTATTATTTGTTGTTGCTGTTGGAATTTTTACAGCTATTCAATTTGTAAATTAAAGTTTTAAGATTTTTTTTTTTGATGTTTTTGTGGCTGTGGCACTTTTACAGCAGGTTTTTTTTTTATGTGGCTGTGGCACTTTTACAGCAGGTTTTTTTTTTTATGTGGCTGTGGCACTTTTACAGCAGGTTTTTTTTTTTTTTTATGAATTGTTGAAAAGTATATACTTTTTTTTTTGTCTTAAAATTTTCTTTTACACCGCACTTTACACTTTAATTTTTACTTCAAAAGTCACTATCTTTATTTTTTTTAACTTTATTTCAATAAAATTCTTTATGATTTACACGATTTATTTTGTTTTACTTTAATTGTTTTCAGCATCTATTTTTCCCAATTGTTTGTCTGTAATTATATGTGTTAAATGTTTACACGTTTTTTCTTCTTCGTCGTGAAACTAACAACACTTATTTGCATTGCAAATGTATAGGGAAACGGGTGGAATTGACAAAATTGAAACGTTGTTATGTCGTGCTGTAAACTTTACGTACATACATGCTACTGCGCATGTGAAATGGTTGAAATTTCGATTGGATATGATTGTGTGTAATTTTAATTAATTTTTTAAGGCACTTTTTCTAAAAAATTCTACCTATTCGCACTAAATATAATTAATGACACTGTACATACCAATCTTTTTTTTTTCCTTTTTTGATGATGATGATGGTGTCGATCTTATGCCCTTGGATGATGGGTTACTTCCTGTTGGACACACTGGGGTAACTTCGTTATTGTGCCGGGATGCACTTCAACTTCCGGGAGATGATTCTTTCGTGGGCCGGGATGCGCACTGAATTTACCTTCCTTCTGTTGTTGTTGATGCTGCTGTTGTTTCCGGGTGAACAACTTCTTCAGCCAATAAGTGGACAAATTCCACTGGGTTTTTTTCCAGCCTTAGCTCCACTAAGACTCTTCGAAGGACCAAAATGTAAAGGAGGCTTATCTTCTTAAGCCAACTTTAGGGTGTTTTTTTAGCAAATAAAAAAACTTTTAAATTTAATATTTTAAATTTAAACAAATGTGGGGAGGTTTTATTAGAAAGCCTCTGGCTTTCTTGATTATCAATAGTATAATAAATCTTATCTACAGACTTAAATCTACACAACCGTGGTGGTTGTTTTTCTAATGAGATCAACTCAAGAGAGAAAGAATAAAACAGAACTTCATGTTCTCTTATATTTTGACACCAATGAGTGTATCAAAATGGGAATACCAATACAATATAAATTTACAGTTATGATTTAGAGACAAATTCTTTAAAGAGGAGAGGTGAAGTTGGCGCGGATGGCCGTCTACCTCATAAATAAGATTTAAAAGAGTAAATTCATTGAAAATAGAAAATTTAGCAAAAATTAATTAAAAACTGTTGAAGTCGCTTCAACAAGATAAAATTTAGAAAAATGTATTGGTCATGTTTGAAGCCCTTCATCTTTCACCACCTTTCATCTCCCCACTATCCCCTTTCCAAAGAAAGCAACACATTTATTAATTGGAAGAATTTCCAGAGTGTTGCTTCTCTTTTCAAAAAAAACTCATATTTTATTATTTCTTGTAATAAAAATTATGTTAATAAAAAAAAATTATCATTTGTATTTTACAGGCTATAAATTAATAATCTATCCAATATAATATTAAGAATATAATTTTTGCACTGAAATCAAAATTTATAAATATATCACAGAATATTAATTGTATATCAGAAATTATTAATTTTGTTAATCAAAGGTATTCTGAAATCTCTTTTGAAATTACCTTCTTTGTTGTTGTCTATTTATCGAAAATGAATCCTAGAAATTATGGCCGCGAATTTTTAAGCTGCTACAATTCATTTATATACGATTCGAAATGTCAAGGTAATAACTAGTGTCCGACCGAACAGTTCGACCAAAAAACTATATTTTGTCGGTTTTTTGATATCTAGAGGCAATGATGACAAATTTTGGTATTGTAAACATGTTTGTTGAGCCGATTTAATTCGATTTTGTGTATAAAATTTAAGAAAAAAGCCGAAGTTTAGCTATAAAGTTAAAAGTTCGGCCGACGAACTATTTTCAAGTTGGCCGAACTTTCTGAGGCCGAACAGTGAATTCATTGCTTAACTAAAGACTTTTCTTCAAAATAGCATCTAATCAGCCCAATAAACATTTTTCCTTCCGCCAAATTTGTCCATAATGCTTTAAAATACCGAATACAGACCAAATGCATTTTCTGGCCGAACTGTTCGGTCGGACACTAGAAATAATATCTAATGCCCTTTTGCGATTATATCTTAGGTATATTTTTATGTTTCCTTTTTCTTATTGCAAAAAAGGGTTGTATATGTTATATTTTGTTATTTTTTCGTTTCATTTCTATAATTATCTGCGGCATTTGCGTTCCTTTAAAAGATGGCATCATTTAGACAACCATTGATGTGAGTAGTTATAAGAAAATTTTGTTTCTGTTATATATAATTATTTCTATATTAAATTATTTCGTGTCGTCAATGTGGAAGTTTGAACATTTTTATATTTTGTAATGTATTGTAAATTATTTTTAAAAGAATAACAAAAATATGTTTTATGATTTTCAGCAAATAAATTAACTAAAGGATAATATTTCTACAAATTTTTTGAGTTTTTTTCAGTCTACTAATATTCAGCAAAAATTAAATTAGATTTTAGCAATGGTTTTTTAATTTCTGATGCACTAAGTGTTAGCAAAACTTTTCCTGAATCTACTAATTTTTTTTGCCAAAAATCAGCTCGCTGATTTTCAGCAAAAGATTTTGCTGTGGTGAGCAATTTTTTTGCAAGCACCCTCCTGACTAAAACTTTTCTGTCTCAGCAAACTTTTTTGCTGACTTTACTGTATTTTTTTTGAGTGTAGCCCTGATTCATTATGGGCGCAGCGATACATATAAGTGATAGAAAACTCATACATATTATATTTCTAAATTGATGTTGCCGTCACCGGGAATCGAACCCGGGACCATCCCACAGAGGGTTGAAATGTACCAAAAGTGAGGATTAATCCAAAAGCTAAACTTTATCCTACACATTCGTTTGGTACTGGGTAAAAGGTAATTAAATTCTACATCACTATTTGTCAAAAACTTTGGTTTTGAGTAAATTACTCTATTGACTGTGAGCGGTCAAAGTCAAATAATTTTTCAAGATTTTGCGTGCCGTGCCTAAAAGTGAAAATTGAGATATTTCGAGTGCTGATTATTCTTTTTCAGCGTTCTAAAAGTTAATATATTAAAATGCAACCATCAACTTCCGGTATTTGGCTACATAATTACATAAATTTTTTTTAGATAAATGTTTTGCAAATATTTTTAATATTTTTTTAAAAAGTGCTAAATATTTGGGGTATTTTCGATATATACACAGAGTTTCAACTAATTTCTTATCACGATCCAGCAATTTTTAGTAAATGATATTTTAATATAGTATTTTAGCTTATATATTCCACACCAAACTTTTGCAGAGACACAGCGTTTTTTTACTTATTTAAATTTTTGTGAAAGAACTCCAGTTCCTAAATACTTAAGCTGAAAAAACAAACAACAAATCAACTTGTTTCTTTTTAACTCTCTTTTGTCTTTATTTTCGGTATTAAAGTTCAGAGATGGTTGCGTGAGTTAATTTTTACTCACGCTCACTTACAAAAAAAATTTCTGTTTTATTTACACCGAATTCTAATTTTCGCATACGTTCATGCTTCAATTATCGGTTTATCTATTCTCCATGGCTGGATTAGGTTTTTTAAGTGTCTTCTTCATGTGGCATATAAATTACCACTTAAAAAGTGGCAAGCTAGGTCAGATCATGACAAAAAAGTTGTTAAAGACACAATAACAAGAATTCAAAAAGAGTTCTAAGAAAGAACTGGATTGATCATTGACCAACCAAAACCAGGCTTTGGCAACACAAATGATGGCAATACCGCGAGAAGGTTTTTTAAGAATGCAAAAGTTTCCTCAGAAATATCAAAAATTGATCTAGAGTTAATAAACAGAATGCATATAATACTTATTGTCGCGTCATGTGGCCACGAGGTCAATAGTGAAAAGTTTAGTGACTTTGCACACAATACTGCAAACATTTTGTTAAAATATATCCATGGTACGAAATGTCACCTACCCTTCATAATTTTTTTATACACGGACCGGAAATAATTAGTGTCCGACCGAACAGTTCGGCCAAAAAAACTATATTTTGTCGGTTTTTTGATATCTAGAGGCAATGATGACAAATTTTGGTATTGGAAACATGTTTGTGGAGCCGATTTAATTCGATTTTGTGCATAAAATTTAAGATAAAAGCCGAAGTTTAGCTATAAAGTTAAAAGTTCGGCCGCCGAACTATTTTCAATGTGGCCGAACTTTCTGAGGCCGAACAGTGAATTCATTGCTTAACTACAGACTTTTCTTCAAATTTGACACTCAAAATAGCATCTAATCAGCCCAATAAACATATTTCCATCCGCCAAATTTGTCCATAATGCTTTAAAATACCGAATACAGACCAAATGCATTTTCTGGCCGAACTGTTCGGTCGGACACTAGAAATAATATCTAATGCCCTTTTGCCAATTGGTGAGCTATCAAAGGAAGCACAAGAGGCTAGAAACAAAGACAATAAAAACTATAGGGAATACTTTGTGCGTAAATGCAGCCGGGAAAAAACTAATGAAGACATATTTAATAGATTTCTGCTTACTTCAGATCCATTTATTTAAAGCATAAGTAAAACTAATATAAAAAAAATATACACACAAAATACCGCATGTGGCTTTGGAATTATTAATTCTACCCGAAGAAGGCGACAATGATGATGAGGGTTCTGATCATGATGACCATGATAATGATGATTATGATCATGATGATAATGATCATAATAATGATGATTATGATGATGATGTTGAAGATATCTAAAGCTATTATCACAATAATAACCAAAATGGATTTAAATGCATATATATGTACATATAATTTTGCTCTTCTTTTTAAATAAAAAAATATTTTCTATCAATTTTTTTTCAAAAACCATATTTTTTCACTAAATAATGTATAGTTATTTCAAAAAAAATTTATATCAACAATAATTGGCTTCCCTGAATTAATCCACAGTTTACCTATCTTTCAACCCACTGTGCATCCGTGTAACAGTCCAACGCGCTAACCATTACACCACAACGCTAACTGATTAACTAGTGATAATTCTTGAAAAACAATTAAGAACTTATTAAATACTATTAATAATTTCAGATATACGACTGATTTTCTTTTAAATACAATTGACTATTTCTGAAATACAATTGGAACTTCCTGAAAAACAATTGATATTTTTTAAAATACAATTCATAAGTTCTGAAATTCCACTTATAAAAGAGAAGTGCAATTGATAGTTTCTAAAATTTTATTGATAAATTTGAAATTTAATGGATAATTTCCAAAACTCAATTTTTTTAAATTTTGAAATGCAATTGATAATTCTTGAACCAAAATTAAAATTTTTGAAAAACAACTGAAAATTGTGTATTTATCTTCCAAAGTACTCCCGTAAGAAGTTTTTTTTGTTACTTTTTAACCGTAACGATCTAAAAAGAATAGTAGTAGCTGTTGACACAATTTCACCATAATCGGTTTAAAGTACACATTTTTGTATCGATAATAAATATTTAAAACTAATAATTGTTTTAACAGAATTTTTGCTGGTTTTCTAAATTATTTGATTTTTTTAAACAATTAAGAAACTCCTCGTGCCTTGCAAAGTGACAAATGTCATCATTTATAAGTTTTATGATTTTTTTCTTTAAATTAAAAGGTATAAAGTTATATACTCGATTAAATAAAATTGATATGGAACTTTATGTAGTCATATCAATATCTATATGACGCTATATGTAATCTTAATCAATTTCATCCGAAATATGCGCCCAAATAATTGTATCGACGTCCATTGGCAACCCTCTTTAGCACGTCGTTCCGAAAAGGTATATTTCAATCGTGTTGGAAGATTGCCAATGTCCAGCCAATCCCCAAAAAGGATGTTGCAAACAACCCTGACAATTACCACAAAATTGGAAAATGCTCTGAATTCTCGAAGGTTACGGAGAGCATGGTTAATTACCATCTTGATAATTATGTACAGTTCATCTCTCTTATAGATCAGTATGGCTTTCACGGAAGTCGTTCTATGGCAGATCTGGTGGCATTTCTCGGTCCAGTCGGTCCATCCAAGGATTTATTGAGAGCAAAGTGGTTGCTCTGGATATTTACAAGGCGTTTGAGAGTGTGAGGCCTAATGCACTCGTGTCAACGCTCATTGTTTTTTGGTGTCGGTAATGACTTCTTTCAGTTCCTATACAATTTTCTCAGATATCGCACTATAAGAGTTGTTATAGATGGGGTATCATCCGATGAGTTTCAGTTAAATGCAGGGGTACCGCAAGGTTCCGTTCTTCTTCTCTCTTTCTTATCTTCCTAAATGACTTATCGGTATAACTACCAATTCTATCTACTCTTTTGCCGATGACAGCAACGGATTATTGCATATGAAAGGCTGATTTTAAATGACACACTCAAACGGGACAATCTCCAAGTGGGGTCGTGCGATAAGGGTAGACTTTAATACACGCAATACCCAATGTTGTTGGTTGACCCATAGGGACGTGTTTCAATCAAGGCATGAGAATCTAATGTGTTGTCCGATGGACACGTTATTCGAGTGAATTCAAGTGACTTTCGTAACCGGTTCACTCCCTCTGATCTCCTAACTATTTATACCACCTATAGCTGGCGTCAAAGTCTATTTTCGAGCTTCTGGACCTTGTGCAAAGGAGGGCGTTGGCGCTCCCTAATAACAGTAGGTTATCTAGCTCTATTGATTTGTTGGAGCACCGTCGTCTTCGTGTCGTTTTCTGTGTGGTTGTTGTTGCAAAACGAAAAAAAATTCCAAAATGATTTTCTGCGACATGCCTGTGTATTTGTATTCGAAATCAATAACATTCCATTTTTATTTACAAAAACAATACAACACCACTTTTTTAGAGCAGCTTTCTCATTTCTAGCAATAAATTTTGCAAAATGAAGTATTACAAAAATATCTCAGAGGCCTATACTTCAGTTTTGCTTTCTACCTATACACAAGTAAAACAATTTTGTGGTATATATTTAAATTTAAAAAATTAATATAGCTTCCCTAAAGAAGTTTGGTGCATAAGAGGGTTAAAACAATTGGAATTATCCATTTCCGTATTATATTCTTACTTTAAATAAACATTTTATAACATTCAAATAAGAATGTTTGGCAACACTTCCAATGTAAAAAAACATCTTAAAATTAACCTCGGATAACATGAATATACATATTAAATTTAATAAAAGTACAAATTTTCTATACTAAATTATATCTAATTGTATTTAATTTTAAATATCAATATATTATTTAGTACGATAATACATGGTCAAAATTCGGATTCAATTGTATAAGGTGGCGCAAAAATAACCTTCCGATGTTTTTTTTTTTTATTATGTATTTATTATGTATAGCATTTTCTGATAGGAGGATTACTTTTGCGCCACCTTATATATTGATTATATAGATACATAGAGTTGAATTCACCATTTTTCGGATGATTAGTTGTTGGACCCTATTTAATTCGTTATATCAACATATAATTTTTTTACTCGGGTATTGAAAGCATATATAAAATATATGGCTTTATTAAATATGATACAAAAATATTTTTAATATAAGATCACATGTACATGCACATCACATGTACACTCAAAAAAAAAGTTTGTAAAGTTGGCAAAAAATTTTGCTGAGTCAGCAAAATTTTAGTCAGGAGGGTGCTAGCAAAAAAATTGCGAATGTCAGCAAAAGCTTTTGCTGAAAGTCAGCGAGCTGATTTTTAGCAACAAAATTAGTAGATTCAGTAAAAGTTTTGCTAACACTTAGTAGAATAGAAATAAAAAAGCGTTGGTAAAAATTAATAAATTTTTTGCTGAATTTTAGTAGACTAAAAAAAAAGCAAAAAAATTGTAAAAAAAATTGTAATTTAGTTAATATATTTGCTGAAAATCATAAAACATATTTTTGTGATTCTTTTAAAAATAATTTACAATAATTACAAATATAAAAATTTTCATTTTCCCACATTGATGTCATGAATTAATTTAATATCTGAAAATATATGGAAATAAATATATATAACATAACAAAAATAATTATAGAAACGAAACGAAAAAATAAACAAAAATAAACGAAACGTAAAAAACAAGCCTTTTTTTTACAATAAGAAAAAGGAACCATACTAAGATGTGTGTCTTTGTCTTTCGCTTTACTCTGTCTACATGTCTGTATATGTTTGTTTGCAATTTGACCACACTAGATTATTAATCTATTAACATTTATTATAGAAATACATATTAAATTTAAATATTTTCTTTTGTCTTTTATTTTATTAATAGACAATTATTTTCACAAGCCGGTGACAACGCAAAATTTAAGTTGTTTTAGTCCTCAATTTTGTTTTATGTATGAAAAACAGATACAAAAGTCTTCCAAGGTTGATTTTTTTATATGTCTTATTAGAGTTGTACTTTTTAGTATCATTTTCCTCTTCTCTACTACATCTTGACATGCCGCGACATCTGCTTCATTCTGCGTATATCTTTCAATCTGGTTGTCGTCCACACTATTAATGTGCTTATCAGCACAATTTTCTTTAGCAAAATTAATTAGTAAAACATTAGTATATTAGTAAAGCATTAGTATAAAACAGTTAAGTGCTGAATAAGTATAACAAAAATTTTAGCTGAAAACACGATTTTAGCAAAAAAATTTGCTAAAAAATAGTGTACCTGATTTACAAGACGTTTTACTAACTTTTGTACTAACTAATTTTTTTGAGTGTTTATTTTGAATTATATACAAAACCATATATAATTCCATATTGTATATAAAGTTATTAGGGAATGCAAAATCCCGCACTTTTTCATTTCCCTGGAAAGCGGGAAATCTGAAATTTCCGGGATGCCGTTTGAAAAATATTTTATAAAATTATTCATATTCAAAAATGTTTCAATTTTTGTATTAAAAATACAAAAATAGTTTTTTCGGATTTTCTATATATTTATATATTTAGTTAGAATATTGTTCTACCTCAAGCACATAAATCTAATATGATATTGTCATATCATATTCTATTTGTTGCTTTTCAAGCAGTTTGATCATTTTCACGATAGACAATACGATTTTTTCATTGGCATCACCAAATCTTCAGTTATCTCACCTCAAACCGTGACATTACATACAACAGACAAAATAAACTCTATGAAAATCTTTTTGTCTGCCTTAGTGTATAAACTGCCTAACCCTAATTATAAAATCAAATATAAAAAAAAATCTATAGTAACTCTGTTTCCATCATTCATTTAATTCATATAATTTGACATTTCTTAAACTAGAACTGAAAAACAGTAGGCCCAGTTAAAATTCGTTTAATTTTTTGAGATTAACTAACAATTACCTAAGTTTAATTGCTATCCCAAAAACTAGGTCAAAATATTTGTTTAAAAATTCGATTAACAGGCTTCAATCCAAACTCATGAATTTGGACTGATATTAATCTTTTTGTTTTAAACCTTCAAGCACTTGTAACTTAAAGGTGAAGATGATCAATAAATAAAAGCGAGTTTTTACTACACTCAACAAAAAAAAAGTTTGTAAAGTCAGCAAAAAATTTTGCTGAGTCAGCAAAATTTTAGTCAGGAGGATGCTTGCAAAAAAGTTGCTAATGTCAGCAAAATCTTTTGCTGAAAATCAGCGAGCTGATTTTTAGCAACAAAATTTGTAGATTCAGCAAAAGTTTTGCTAACACTTAGTAGATTAGAAATAAAAAAGCCTTGCTAAAAATTAATAAATTTTTTGCTGAATTTTAGTAGACTGAAAAAACCGCAAAAAATTTGTAGAAAAATTGTAATTTAGTTAATTTATTTGCTGAAAATCATAAAACATATTTTTGTGATTCTTTTAAAAATAATTTACTATAATAACGAAATATAAAAATTTTCATTTTTCCACATTGACGACATGAATTTATTTAATATCTGAAAATACATAGAAATAAATATATATAACATAACAAAAATTGTCTTTCAATTACTTACATCAATGGTTGTCTAAATGATGCTATCGTTTAAATGATGCTATCGCAACTGCCGAAGATAATTATAGAAACGAAATGAAAAAATAAACAAAAACAAACGAAACGAAAAAACAACCCTTTTTGCAATAAGAAAAAGGAACCATAAAAAAATCTACCTGTCTTTATCTTTCACTTTACTCTGTCTACATTTCTGTATATGTTTGTTTACAATTTGACCACACATATAAACATTTAGTTTAAATAAATAAATATTTTATTTTGTCTTTTATTTAATTAATAGACAATTATTTTCACAAGCCGGTGACAACGCAAAATTTAAGTTATTTTAATCCTCAATTTTGTTTTATGTATGAAAAACAGATACAAAAGTCTTCCATGGTTGATTTTTTTATATGTCTTATTAGAGTTGTACTTTTTAGTATCATTTTCCTCTTCTCTACTACATCTTGACATGCCGCGACATCTACTTTATTCTGCGTATATCTTTCAATCTGGTTGCCGTCCACACTATTAATGTGCTTATCAGCACCATTTTTTTTTAGCGAAATTAATTAGTAAAACATTAGTATATTAGTAAAGCAACAGTTAAGTGCTGAATAAGTATAACAAAAATTTTAGCTGAAAACACGATTTTAGCAAAAAATTTTCCAAAAAAATAGTATACCTGATTTACAAGACGTTTTACTAACTTTTCTACTAACTTATTTTTTTGAGTGTAGCTGACTAATGTCTGCATATTTTAGAACAAAAAAAAAAAAAATAAACAATTAAAATTTATGTGTAATTGACCAATCAAAGGAAAATCACTCAAAATTGCAATTAATGCAATTTGTAATATAATATTCTTTTATTAACTTTTAAGTTTGTGGGCCAATAAAAATGTTACGTTAATAATTATTAAAACTATTCGCATATATGTCGAATACTCTTAATAATTATTAGGTGTATTAACATGGTTTTAAACATTCTCCCCCGCGTTGAACGAATGTTCAGAAGAAATTATAGATATATATTTAATTAAAATTTAAATGGTATGCAGGAAAAGAGAAATGAACAATCAACACAATTTTTTTTAGCAAAATAAATGAATAAAACATTAGTAAAATATTAGTAAAACATAAGTTCAAAACAGTTAAGTGCTGAATAAGTATAACTAAAATTTTAGCTTAAAACATAATTTTAGCAAAAAATTTGCTGAAAAATAGTATACCTGATTTACAAGATGTTTTACTGACTTTTCTACTAACTTATTTTTTTGAGTGTACTAATAAGTCTGAAATTTTGCCAAGACTTGTGTGTGAAGACCTCACTGAGCTTGATATAGTTTTTCGTCCGTTCATATGACAAACTCTTGTTTTAGCATGCATTCTGGATCAAGCGTCAGCAAACCGGAGCCCTTTAATGATATACACTCAAAAAAATAAGTTAGTAGAAAAGTTAGTAAAACGTCTTGTAAATCAGGTATACTATTTTTTTTAGCAAAATTTTTTGCTAAAATCGTGTTTTCAGCTAAAATTTTTGTTATACTTATTCAGCACTTAACTGTTTTATACTAATGCTTTACTAATATACTAATGTTTTACTAATATATTTTGCTAAAAAAATTGTGCTGATAAGCACATTAATAGTGTGGACGACAACCAGATTGAAAGATATACGCAGAATGAAGTAGGTGTCGCTGCATGACAAGATGTAGTAGAGAAGAGGAAAATTATACTAAAAAGTACAACTCTAATAAGACATATAACAAAATCAACCATGGAAGTTTTTGTATCTGTTTTTCATATATAAAACAAAATTGAGGATTAAAACAACTTAAATTTTGCGTTGTCACCGGCTTGTGAAAATAATTGTCTATTAATTAAATAAAAGACAAAATGAAATATTTAAATTGGTGGTGGTCAAATTGCAAACAAACATATACAGACATGTAGCCAGAGTAAAGCGAAAGACAAAGACACACATCTTAGGTAGATTTTTATGGTTCCTTTTTCTTATTGCAAAAAAGGGTTGTTTTTTTTCGTTTCGTTTGTTTATGTTTATTTTTTCGTTTCGTTTTTATAATTATCTTCGTCAGTTGCGTCCTTTAAAAAAAGCATCATTTAGGCAACCATTGATGTAAGTAGTTGAAAGAAAATTTTTGTTATGTTATATATTTTTATTTCTATATATTTTCAGATATTAAATTAATTCATGTCGTCAATGTGGAAAAATGAAAATTTTTATATTTCGTAATTATTGTAATTTTTTTTTTAAAAGAATCAGAAAAATATGTTTTATGATTTTCAGCAAATATATTAACTAAATTACAATTTTTCTACAAATTTTTTGAGTTTTTTTCAGTCTACTAAAATTCAGCAAAAAATTTATTATTTTTTAGCAAGTCTTTTTTATTTCTAATCTACTAAGTGTTAGCAAAACTTTTGCTGAATCTGCTAATTTTGTTGCTAAAAATCAGCTCACTGATTTTCAGCAAAAGATTTTGCTGACATTAGCAATTTTTTTGCAAGCACCCTCCTGACTAAAATTTTGCTGACTCAGCAAATTTTTTTGCTGACTTTACAAACTTTTTTTTTTTTAGTGTAGGTATGATTTCCCTGTTGCAGGCAGCTGTGGCCATTGAAGATGGTAATGAAGCATATATCGATTGATTTCCTTTTCTGAGTGGTATCCATCGGATATTAGTTTTCTCCAGGATACAAGTTGGTGTCGTTTTGTTGTTAATTAATTTCGCATGTACAGACTTCCGAACCATAGTTGTAACTTATTTGAATGTTGGAGCAAAGGAACACGCCTTGTTCTATTGTGTCGCAGGCGCTTAACTATGATCTTGTAAAATTAATGTATTGCTTATGGGATGCAGATATGCTCAAAAACGTAGTACATGGCTTAATGGAGACCATTGTACTGCTCATTCTGTTGGGTACGGGAATCAAGTGAAACATCTGGAGTTTTTCACGTTCAACCAATAATAACGTTATTTTAAAAACAGCGTGTTGGTGCGTTAGTCTGCCTTCATGAGTTTGAATAATTGCAGCATTTCAGTTTTTCCTGTCACTGGAAGATTCATTGACGGTGGTGCATGGAGCGTGATCTGATTAACTTCACTTTGTAACTGTTCTGGAGTGAGTAACCATAGACTGATTTTTCCATGATGTGTATCCATGAGAGTGTCGAGGATTGCTGATTGTATATTTTTTATATTTTTTGCAACTAGTGTTAATTCAAGAACCGCGAAATTAAATAGTTGATTAATTCATACTTGTAATAGTATGTTGTTGATGTCATGTATATCATTTGAATAGATTTTAATTTCCTGTTCTAAGTGTTCAAATCTTGCCTTAGCTGTTATTTGATTCTGCCGGATGATATTGATTGTGGAATCAACAATTAATGTTTGATTCTTCAACAATTTTAGCAAATACGATTAATTTTCATTGAATTGCTTTATTGTTTCTGACACCTGTTCGACGTATTCAGAATCCAGGATTTCTAATAAAGAATGGTCGACGTTACCAACAATATCCAGAGCTCCTCTTTTAACTCGTAGTAGTCGTTTATCTAATTGTAGATCCCCTTCCATGTGTCGAAAATGATCAATGATAACGGGACATCATGTGTTTGTTGTGATAATCTTGCACACGGTTTGTAATGACCTTGTCCCATTGACAAGAATTGATGTTTCGGACCAGTAAGAAGCTAAATGATAGTATACGAATAAATTCCATTCGTTAGTTGAAATAGCTGCTGTTCCAATTTGCTCAAAATGGATTCCGACCTTTGATCCAAGCTTCTTATTTTCAATTTGAGTACCAAGAACCAGTGGTAATAACAATAGTGTCGTGAGTAACGCAAGGGTTAGATGATTTGTTGGCATTTTGATGGTTCTTCAGTTGGATTAGGAGCGGAATTTTTCTTATATCTAGAGCCAGTCGATGTATTGGACGCTTGAATATTCCTGACGCAGTTTTCACGTCAGCAACTCTTGCTGCCCCGTCATCACCTGGGTAAACTTGAATGGTTCTACCCAAAGGCCATTTCATAATAGGTACATTGTCTTCTTTAATAATGACCATGTCTCCACATTTGAGGTTAACAAATTGAATAAAACTTGCTTAACGGCGACTCAATCTCTAACCTACACTTGGTATCCAACTATTGTATGTGAATAAAGCGCATCATAAAACGTGATAATTACTTGTGAAAAAGAGATAGGATTAAGAAGAAAAAGCATTCTAGTTGAGAAATGAATTGTGCATTGGTATTAGCTAATTCTGTCTCTTCTGATCAAAACAATACTTGTGTGTACGTAGTGTGACCAAACTCCAATTTAGTCGCAGTCAACGCTGTGTCGATCGTGGCTCAACTGGTTAAGAGGTGAGATTACGATGCATAGCTTGATGCTAAGGTAGTGAGTTCAAATCACAGTACGACACCAAAAAATAAAAAGTTTTTCATATAGAGCAAAATTAACAATATAAAACACTTTGTTCAATTGACACATAAATTAACCACTGACGAGTCCCAGGAGGGGGACGAAACTGCGGCAGTCTGGTGTATCCCTTGTGTCCGTAAAATTTTTCAATTAAAATGTTTTCTTCTTCTTCTTCCTGTAAAGAGACTAACTAAAAAAAAAAATTGCTTTGCCATTTATACCGTTGTTGCAGTTTGTTTAAGTATTCTGTGGATCATCTTCCGAAATTCCTGCTTAAGGTGGGTTACATGCTTCCAGTGAGATAATCCTGACGCATTTATTGGCTGTGCCCGGCTATCTACTTGCGGTGTAAGTGCTTCGACAATAAGAAAGTGACCAGGAGTTAAGGCCTTTAGGTTACCTGGATCATTTTTTATGGGTGTTAGTGGACGCGAATTGAGTATTGCCTCAATTTCCACCACGACTGTCTCCAATTCCTCGTCTGTTAAAGATGCATTTGCGACACTCCGAGGTGTGTTTGCTGATTTTATTGCTGCTTCCCATTAACCTCCAAAATGTGGCGTTCTCGGTGGAATAAAAGGAAAATGTATTCCCCTTGAGCTGGAAGTGGAGATAATTGATTCTTGAGCCTTGCTTGAATAAATGCTATCTTCTAGTTCTGATAGCTGATTCTTTGCTCCGATAAAATTGGTGGCGTTATCAGAGTAATGCTACACGGCACCAACACAGATACACGGCTACCCGACTACTTTTGCCGCTGTAGTCAACTTAGGATAATTTCTATTTTTGTTGGCTTCAAAACAAAAATAGTGTTGACAATAAAACAAAATATGTAACAAATTAGTGCTTTAAAATATTTTATATTGTTAAAAAACGTATCAACATTAAATGCTATAATTGCATTAATATTCAAGATGGGTTAGATAAATTTATTTTTACGTTATAATAATGTATTATAAATAAGTAATTGTATTTTTAAGTCAACTTTATATTCGTGTCTACAACCATGCATGTTGTTCTATTTTAATAAAGCAAAAAAAGATGTAATTGGCACTACTGAAATAAAAATTCATTTGTATAAAAAACAGCTGTACACTATGTTGCTGTCGTTTCCAAAATAATAAGTAGCTGACCACAGGGCGACGATTGTAGTGAACGGCATTTCTAGTCGTGTAGCTCTGTAGCCTGCTGTGGTCTATGTGTTTATAGCATAAATATTTTGACACCGTCCTCGACGGCCAGTAAGTCGTTTTAAGGCGCCGATAAAAGCATCCGTTGACAAATCAGACACATATTCAAGGTGAACGGCTTTTGTGGAAAAACAACAGAATACAGCTATATATGCCTTTGTTGGCCGTTTGCCTCTGACCTTGTAGTGAATCCAAAAAGGCCCACAATAATCTACACCAGCGTTGATAAAAGGTCGTGCTGGAGTACCTCTAGTTTGTGGAAGATAGCCCATAATTTGTTGGTATAGTTGTGGTCGTGCCCTGGCACAACTATGCATTTCTGAACAGTTGAGCGTGCCATAATTTTGCCCTTTATTGACAGAAATCGTTGTCGAATTATGTTTAATAGTGCTTGTGGTCCACAATGTTTGTTCTCTTCGTGAACCATTGTGAACAGGAGTTTTATTAGATGATCATTATAAGGAATCAGCATTGGATGCTTTGAGTCGTAAGATAATAATGAAGCCTCTAGTCGTCCTCCTACTCGTTGGATGTTTGATCCATCTAGGAATGGGGACTGACTGATGATGGCACTTTTCTTGCCGATTTCTTGATTTTTTCGAAGTGGTTTGATTTCTATGGAAAAGTCGGGCATCTGAATGGTTCTTATAATCAAAAACAGTGCATCGTCCAGTTCAGCTGGAGTTAATGATTTATATATGGGGCGATTTTCATTTTTCATTCTGGAGTTTATGATGAATCTTATGGTGTATTCTAGTACCTTCTGTAGAGTTCTGAAGGAATTTTTATGTGGAAAATTGTATATTAAGTCATCGTTGGAAACATTGATTGCTCAAAATCTGCCACCCTATGAACATCGTTTACAGCTTATTGATCTCCCTACACTTTGGAAGAGAAGATTAATGCTAGGCGTAACGTTTGTGGTTAAATCAATTAATGGTGAAATTGATTCGCGGTTCTTACTTGGGAACATAGATTTTAATGTTCCAGTTCGGGTAACAAGGAATTATGTTTCTATACAAACGTCGTTTTGCAGATATAATTATAAGGAATTTAATCCATTTCGATGTCTATGTACAAATTTTAATGAGTTTTACAACTTATTTTCCGTGACCGATCCCATTCATAAAATAAAACGGTTATTATTACGCGAGATTTAACTTTAAATTTTTATTTTCGCTGTTGCCAACTACTGTATCTGTAGCGATGTGTCGGATTATTCTTTTGTGTGTGAGAATCTTCCGACTGCCTCCAGTTTAATTCCTGCCTGCTCTGTCTGTTCCTGTTTATGCTCATGTGATGGGTGTCTGCCTATTTATCCATTGTTCCAGTTTAATTCCTGCCTGCTCTGTCTGTTCCTGTTTATGCTCATGTGGTGGTTGTCTGCCTATTTATCCATTGTTCCAGTTTAATTCCTGCCTGCTCTGTCTGTTCCTGTTTATGCTCATGTGATGGTTGTCTGCCTATTTATCCATTGTTCCAGTTTAATTCCTGCCTGCTCAGTCTGTTCCTGTTTATGCTCATGTGATGGTTGTCTGCCTATTTATATTTTGTAAGTTTTTCAATTCCCGTCAAAATATGTCTTCCGCTATATAGATATCAATGTGAACAATTTGTCCCGAATATTGTGGGATTGGTGTCTCCTGGATATTTATGTTATTAGGATGCATATCATATGTATTTCATTTACATCCTCTGGTAATCCTCTTTATTTTAGCTGTCATATGCGGGAAGTAACATCGTTCGAGAAGTTGAGATATCTTGTGTAGAGAACTTTAAATTTGTAAAAGTTTGTTTAATATTGTAATGAGTTTGGTCCTTACAGTTTGTATGAGTGGCAGAGTTCCCTATAGCCCAGTTCTATATTTTAATAGCTGTGTGGGGGTCAGCTTATAAATAGGCGTTCAAAAGAACTGACAAAATGTTGAGACTCAAAAAGTAAAACACAGTCACTTGTGTTGTTTTAGAACTCTAAATTGAAGTCTGATTTATTTCCAAATTTACATGTTCTTATATACTATTCTTACAAGTCTAACTTATTGTCTAGTATTGAGTGATTTTAGGAATCACTCAATTTATTTTTATTCTTAATTATTTTTATGCATTGTTCTCTTATCGTCAACATGCGGTCACCAGATATTTGAGTGGAAGTGAAAGAATGCGGTCATAGGTTTCTGATTAGTCAGTTTCGTAGACTGTTACTTGATGCCACTTGTAATGTTTAAACACATGGTGATGTGTGTGGCATTCACTCTACACTATTTGAGACGGTATGTTGGGAAATCAATATTAGTGGTTTTTATGCAGTGTACGCTTAAGAAGTACACTACACCCTTACCCTTAAGAGAAAAATTATAAAGTGATTTTTCTAATTTTTCTTTATTTTTGGTTAACTTATGATTAATTTTATAATTTATATTAATGTATTATATATATTTGTTTTTAATAGTAGTTCCTTATATAACATTGTTTTTATTAATGATGAGCTTTTTAATATTCATTAGTTCTTAGTGCTATATAGGTTAGGTTAGGTTGAGCTGGCCGGTCAAAGACCCCGCATAGACCATTAGGTCCCTAGCGTTACCAGATTAGAAACGATAACCCCCACGTTAGGTCAGTCGTCAGTGATGGTAGCCAGAGTTCCCCACACCCTCTTAGCAAATGACAGAAGTCTCAAGATTCCGATTTCTGAGATTTCTCCCAGATCTCGGAATAGGTGGTCCCCTAAACATTTCGCCCTGGAGCGTGCAAGAGCCGGACTGTGGCACCGTCTCTCTGTCCCCCGGTACCCCACAGAATCTACATTCGTCACTCTGCAGCATTCCCGCTCTCTTGGCAAGAACTGCCGTCCAGCAGTGACCAGTTAACACCCCCACCAGAAGTCTACAGTCGCTCCTGGACAAGGACAGTAAAAGTTCGGTCGCTACGGGATCGTAGGATTTCCACATGAATTTAGATACTCTGCATGTTTCGGTATTTCTCCAAACCGCATCAGCTCTTCGCATCATCGTGGATTCTACATCTCTTTTCAGAGACCGAAGTGGCACGCGAACATCCAATGCCATTTCAACTGGCAATTGGACTCCCCGTTTAGCCAGTTCATCCGCAACCTCATTCCCTTCAATACCCCGGTGCCCACGAACCCAATAGATGTGGACTCTCCTTCCGGATCCAAGTATCCCTAGAGAGTTCTTGTACTCTTGGACAATCGAAGAGTAGGTCAAGTTGGCGGCGATAGCTTTAAAAGCCGCCTGACTATCAATAAAGAAATTAACGTAACTGCCCCCCGTTTCAGAAACAAGAGCAAGGTCAGCAGCCATTTTGGTCGCCATAACTTCTGCCTGAAAGACGCTGCAGTAATCGGGAAGTTTATATGACTCCTCAATACCCAGCTCTCGACAGAAAACCGCTGCCCCGACCCCCTCCCCCATCTTTGAACCATCAGTGAAGAAGTTGAAGGTTCTGTGGTCAGGACGAAGGCCCGCCAACCAGCCGTATTCACTCAGGGTAACACGCAAGCCAGTGGTTGAAGCCAATTTTCGGGATGGTGTAGTCACTGCTACAGATCCTATCCCCAATGATCATCCCGTGACCATAAGGTCTCGTTGTAAATCGCCCCGTAGCACAAAGGCGAACGGCGGATTTCCTGGCGGCGCCCTCCGCCACTAGATTAATCGGTTGTAGATTCAGGATTACATCCAGTGCCGCGGTAGGCGTGCTGCGAAGTGCGCCTGTTATACAAAGTTCAGCGAGTCTCTGCGCGCTCTCAAGCCGCCTACAGTAAGACATTTTCCCCAACGCTTTCCACCAAACAAGTACTCCATAGTGTAAAATTGGCCTAGCCACTGCAGTGTAAACCCAGTGCATGAGTTTGGGAGATAGACCCCAAGTCTTGCGTAACATTCTCTTACATGCATAGAGCGCATTTGTAGTCTTTTTAACTCTCTCCTCTACATTGAGTTCCCACGACAGCTTGCTGTCCAATATGACCCCCAGGTACCTTGTGTGGTCCTTCAAAACAAGATTATTACCCCCTAGCCTAGGTGTGGTCCACGGGCCCACCTTGGTCTTGTGAGTAAAAAGTACCAAATCCGTCTTCTCTGGATTTACGCCCAGTCCCACTTTGGTCGCCCACCTGTTAATGATCCCAAGTGTAGTCTCCATCACAGAACTGACGACATCCAGGTACTTGCCAGTGACAATGACGGCTACATCGTCTGCATACACAGTTGTTGAAGCCGCATCGCACTTAAGCTCCTCGAGAAGTCCGTTAACAACAAGTGTCCACAACAAAGGGGAGAGAACTCATCCTTGGGGAGTCCCCCTACGCGCCACCCTCTGCAGCCTGGCACTTCCCCAATCCGCGGAGATTATCCTGCATCCCAGCAGGTTGCCTACCCAATTTACAGCCCCCATAGAAGCTCCCGTTCCTGCCAAACACTCCAAAATTGCATCTGTATGCACATTATTGAAAGCACCAGCTATATCAAGGAAGACTCCCAGGGCGAATTCCCCATAATGAAGGGCCCTCTCAATCTGTGAAACAACTGAATGGAGTGCTGTCTCAACAGATTTTCCCTTCGTGTAAGCGTGCTGGTTGTCGCATAGAAAATTAGGCTCCAAGCTTTCTCGAACATGGAAGTCCAAAATTCTCTCCAAAGTCTTCAGGAGGAATGAGGTAAGGCTAATATGCCTATAATCCTTTGGGTACAAGTGATTGCTTTTACTCGATTTCGGTAAAAATAAAACATTTCCTGTCCTCCAGGATACAGGCACATATCCAAGTCTCAGACAACCCCAGAAAATTTCGGCCAACCACGATACCAAACAGTGTCCACCATACCGCAGCAAGGCCGGAAATATACCGTCCGGCCCAGGTGACTTATATGGTTGAAAAGAGTCGACAGCCCATTTGACCCTTTCCCGGGTGATCAAGCCGTCGTCAGTATCCCCCGGACAGATATCCGGTTCAACAAGAGTAGACAGGTCAGTGCAGCCCGGAAAGCGAGTATCTAACAGTACATTCAGAGTCTCCCCGCTACCTCCTGTCCACTCCCCATTCTCCGTACATATAGTGCTTGGCATAGACGGATCCCTAGCAAGCATCTTCTTTAGTCTGGTGGTCTCCCCAATCCCTTCGATGTTGCCGCAGAAGTCTCGCCACGAGCTTCGCTTAGCCCTACGTATGTCACGCTTGTAAGATCTCAGTGCATCTCTGTATTCCCCGCAGCACTCTAATTGGTCCGCACCTTTCGCCAATTTAAAGAGCTCACGGAATTCGCGTCTTTGACAGTCCAGATCCCTGTTCCACCAGGGAGGTTTGGACTTACGCCTGGTCCATGTAAGAGGACATGATGCCTCATAGGAACCTACAACTTTCGTCACCAAGTCGTCCACCGCAGAGTCTACCTCACCCGGACTGTTTAACATCCGCGGATGGCTTAGTCCCCTGACCAGTAGAGAAGAGTATTTGGACCAGTCAGTTCTTCTAGGATTCCTAAATACCCTACTGGCCGGTGTATTAAAACACACGTTAAAAGAGATGTAACAGTGATCAGAGAAGGAGGGACGTGATAATACCTTCCAATCCTCCACCCCCACTCTTTCACCCATATACAGTGTCAAATCAAGAACATTCCTAGAGGTGGGCCCTATATAAGTCGGAGCCTCACCCCTGTTAGCAATCTGTAGGTTAGCGTTGATATCCTTACCGCCCCATATCGTGTGGTGTGAGTTCGCGTCAGTGCCCACCACCAGAGTTGGCTTCTTGGCACAAGTTTCTACTACAAGTCTCTGAAGTTCAGCTGGAGGGGCATCTTTACCATGTGGCATATAGGAAGATGCAAAGAGTAGATTATCATCTTTACCATTTTCTATTGCCACTACCGTGAGATCATCGGTGCTGTAATTAAAGAGAATATGTGAGCATAGGTTCTTCCTAACAAGTATAACAGATCGAATTCTACTTACAACTTTTGGGAAGTATGTATAAAAGGCACGTGACCTTAACCCAGATACCTGATTTCCCGTAGAGATCCAGGGCTCCTGAATCAAAGCTACGTCGTAGCGACCCTCCTCTAGAACAAGGAGTTCGACCGAAGCCATTTTACTGTGCTGGAGATTTATTTGCAGGATCTTTAGCATTATCAACCAAGATCTCCCGCCGGGGCTCAGCTTCAGCGGCTGTTTCACCCAAATAAGTCCAGCTGCGGCAGCGGTGGCAGCGGCTAAATCCCGTTCCACTTCATCGGCCTCTAAGGTGTTGGGGTTTGCGTCTCTCGGATGTCGAATCTTGAGTTTCAGAAACACACTACCCACGCCCCATGACATTTTACCATACCGTGGATACAATAGGTCCTCAGCCTCCTTCGTTATCTGCAGTATGTAATTTTGACCATCCTTGCTGCCTTTATCGACATGCAAAACCTTCCACTCTCTAATCGGAATGTCAGGATTTTGGCTCTGTAGAAGGCGTAGGGTTACGTCCGGCTTTACAATGCGCGGAATTTTCACTTTTGCCTTTGGGATTTTGGGGATGTTGGATCGATCCACAATCTTAAGTTGCGCATCTTTCCACAGGCCTTTGAGTCTCGGAACCACTTTCTTCACCCATTCCAACGTCACATCGTCCTTGCACTTAATGAGCTTTACTCCATTAAACCAACCCGCTCCATCGAATGAAGGCATCGGTTTATCTGGTTCAGCTTCCATCTTTGCGACGATCTCCCCAAAGATTAGGGACTCAACTGTATCCCACCGATCATTGGACATTTGACCATAAGGATTGCTCATGTCTAGAAGTGCCACGCTCAAATGGCGTTTAGCTACTTCGCTAACCTTTGCAACCTTAGGCACAGGTTCCACGACGGCTTTGGACGTGCTGGGTCTTACGTCTTCGTGGAGATGCTTGCGCTTTTTAGGGTTTTTTGGGATTGGTGGCGGATGGTGAACCATCGACCGACCGTTGTCTCTTCTCATGCATGCTCTTAATCACAGCTTCCTCAATAAAATTGGGGAACAGTGAATTGTTGGCGGCATACTTACGGTTGTTACCAAAATGAGCCCGGCCTTTTTTCAATAGCGCCTGTTGCCCACTGCAGCCTATCTTTCTCTTCGGAGGAAGGATTGGTTATTGAGCTAAGACGATGTTGAATTCTGATCGCAGCCTTGTATTCAGATAGAGCTTTAAGACCCTCTTTACTGCGTCTCGGTCTTTCCCTCCTATGAGGAGGTATACCTTTCTGCGTGGTGGGAGACTTTAGAAGCTCATGTTCATCCTTCGATGTTACAGTTTTGACACTATCAAGATCCGAGTCTGAGCCAACATCAGCATCCATCCGTGTCAATTTTCTAGGCGTAACGTCTTTAATACATCCGCCGTGGGACGCCACCACGGCAGAGAATGTGTGACCGCTGGCGACACGCAGAGGGGAAGTAGATTCCCCACCGTGCCCGCCGGTGGTCGCAGTCGCTGCTAACACCGACGTTTGGGCGTATATTACCGCCCGGATTTCTTCATCATTTGTCGTACTTTCCATAATTCATACTTCAGCAAATCATCGTTTTAAAAAGAAAAACCGCCGACCCTCTGGGTAACAGACGCGGACCAGGAAGCCGCTCAATATGAGGCAGACGCGCCTGGATTTCGAAAAACCGGAATTTAGATCGCCCCACACCGCCAAACATGGAAAAACAGACGCTCGGACTGAAATAAAACCCCGGTTACCTTCCACTTATGGTCAGAGCCCATCACAATAATGTGGACAATATGGGTTACATTGTTACACTATTATCAAAGTCCTGACCTTAGCCGTGTAACACCTGGTACACGTTTCCAGCCAGCACCCCCGAGGAGGGTTCAGTAGAAGGATTTGCACTGCCAGCCTAGTGCTATATAGGGTTTTAATTGATTATTATGTATTTCTTTTTCTTTTCCATTGTAATCTATTATTGTATTTACACCATTATTCCTAATTATTTTGTAAGGTCGTTTATATGGACTTTAGTTCTTGTTCTTATTTTTTACTTTGACTAAAACTAAGTCTCCTATTTTTAAGTTTAATTTATTGTTGTATCTATTTTCTAATATTCTTTTCTCTTTTGTTCTAATTCTTAATTCTTTTACTCTGTTTAAAGAATATTGTAATTTACGTTTAAGCTCTGTGGCATAATCATCGTAATTATATATTTTAGTTTCTTTTATGTCATATATTTCAGATGGCAAACATGGTAGTCTTCCATATACAAGTTCAAATGGCGTGTAGCCAGTGTCTATATGGGGTGCCGTGTTGTAGGCAAAAGTAAAATATGGAATCCACTTATCCCATTCATAATCAGTAGCAAGAATTCATTTAAGACTCTATGATTTCTTTCTAATGACCCAATTGTCTCATGGTAGTAAGGTGTCGAAAAGGTCTGTTTAATTTCAAGTAGTGAACATATGTTACGCAAAAGTTCATTTGCAAATTCTGTACCGTTGTCTGATTTCAGTACTTTGCATTTGCCAAATTTTAGAATTAGGTGTTCAACTATTGTTTTTGCAGTTGTTAGTGCATCTTTCGTTGCCATGGGGTGTGCAATAACGAATTTTGTTAGTTCGCATTGTATGGTCAAAATATATCTGTATTCATTCGAAATTCGAAGAGGTCCTACGGTGTCAATTGATACTATTTCAAAACTGTTACTTGGAGTGTTTGTCAATGTAAGTGGTTCCTTAATGTGTTTAGTTTGTTTATTTTTGTTGCATTTGTCACAATATTTTACAAATTGCTTTACCATCTTATTCATGTTTTTCCAGATGTAGCGTTGTTTTAGTTTTATAATTGTCTTTCTTATTCCCAAGTGCCCTGCATGTGTGGCATTGTCGAATTCGTCGATTAGTTTGTATTTTAGAATTTCTTCTGTGATTCCTTTGGGCTTATTATATATTAATATTTTTAGTTAAGGATACTTGTTATTTATTTTTATCTTTACATATGCTTCTATCAATTCCTTTTTACTGTAATTTTCAAATATTTTATCTTCACTTGCAAGTGCTAATTCTTTTATATTCTCTTTATTCATTTTTGATATCAGTTTCTTCAGTATCGAATCTAGTTTCGCTGAATTTTCACTGTATCTTGCTAGCTTTGTATTATTTATGATTTGGGTACGTAATTTCTTCTTAGTCAGAACTGGTTTTTATGAATTATCGTTACGTCCTATGTGCACAATATTATTTTCATTTATTTCTTCAATTGTATTAAACTGCAGTTTCTTCATATTTTTTATATCATTAATGGATATGCATTCCCATATTTGAAGTTGATCAGACTTCTGAGAATCACATTTTTCCATGTATTTCTTTTCTATACGTCTTTTCCTCATTTTCTTTATTTTTTATTATGTTTTCCTCATTGCGTTTCTTATTGTTCATTGCCCTTGTTATAACTAATGTTATTTTTCTTTATCGACGTTTTCCAACGGTATCATCTGTTTTAGTATGTCTGAGTTTATTTTAATTCTGGACAATGCGTCCACATTGGTATTTATTTTCCCTTTTTTATATATTATTGTAAAGTCGTAGTCGCTTAAATCTAGTCTGATTCTTGTCATTTTTGATGATGGATTTCTGTGTGAGAACAGAGAGATTAATGGTCTGTGGTCTGTTACTACTATGAATTTACGTCCGTTCAAGTATGGTCTAAAAAAATTAATACTCCAATGGATTGCTAAAAGTTCTTTTTCGATTATTGGTTTATTTATGTCATGTTTTTGTAAAGATTTACTTGCGTATGAAATAGGTAAATCTTGACCTATATCACCTTGTGATAATACAGCACATAACGCGTAGTTTGAAGCGTCAGTTGTTAAAATGAATGGTTTTTCAAAATCAGGGTATTGTAAAATTGGAGGATTCATTAACTTGTTTTTTAGTTCTTCAAAAGCGTGTTGGCATTGTTCAGTCCATATGAATTTTGTTGATTTTTTTAGTAATGTATTTAGGTCTTTGGCTATATCTGCAAAATTGGGTATAAATTTTCTGTAATAGTTGCAGAATGCAACGAATCGTCTTACTTCGTCAGCGTTAGTTGGTATTGGATAATTTTTTATTGTTTCATATTTAGATGGGTCTGTCTTTACACCATCTTTTGTAAGTAAACTACTTCTGGTCTTAGAAAACAACATTTCTTTGGATTAAGTTTTAAATTATATTTTTGTAGTCTGTCTAATACCTTTATTAAATTTTTGTTGTGGTGATTTAAACTACATCCATAAACAATTATGTCGTCTACATAAAGAAATGCTTTTGCTTCTAGTCCTGAGAGTGCTATTGTAAGCATTCTTTGAAAGCTGTTTGAAGAAATTTTTAGTCCGAAAGGGAGTATTTTGAATTGATAGTGACCTTGTGAGGTCGAAAAGGCTGTAAGCGGTCTAGAGTTTTTGTTAAGCTTGATTTGATGGAATGAGCTAGTCATGTCAAGTGTAGAAAACCATTTGGCTCTTCCAAGTTTGTCTAGAATATCCTATAATCTAGTTAGGGGAAATTTGTCATTGACAATTTTATCGTTTAGTTTTCTAAAGTTTACTACAAGTCTCCATTTCTTTTTATCTTCCACATTTTTCTTTGGTACTAAAAGGAGTGGAGCATTGTATGGACTAACGGATGGTTCTATTATGTCGTCATCCAGCATATTCTGTACTTGTTCGTTTATTATGTTTGTATGTGAGTGCGGTAGTCTGTAGTTTTTATATACACTGGTGTATTGTCTAAGGTCGTGATTGTTTGGTCATAAAAATTGTTTACTGTTAATTTTTCATTTTCAAGGTGAAAAATATTTTGATATTTACGAAAAATGTTTATTAATTCTGTTTTTGCATAGTCGTCATTATTATTTAATTGTAGTTCATTCAGTATTTGTTAAAAACGTTTGAGGTTATTGTCTTTATTGTAACCTAATATGTCATAGTTTTTTAGTGAGTCAGTTTGGAGTTGAATGCCTTTTAAATTTATTTCCTCGTTTGTTGTGTTTAAAATTTTTATGTGGGTCATGCCGTTACTAGGTGCTATTGAATTACTTAAAAGTACTCCTGGTTTAATTTCATTATTAAAAATTATGCTATCTTCGCTAAGGTTTAGCTTTAATGCTTGTATTATTTATGTTCTTGGCGGTGTTTTTATTTGTAATGACGTAAGAGCTTTTGTTTGCAATGAAATGGTTATGGTGGTATTGTTTATGAAAAATGATGTTGTGAAAGTTTCATAGTCTATTTTACAGAGATATTTTTTTAAAAAGTCCCTTCCTATTATTCCGTCTGTTTCTATTGGAAAGTTGTCATCTACAAGATGAAATATGTGTTTGCATGTCTGGTCTGTGAATGAAAGTGCCAGTCCAATTGTCCCTAGTGAGTGTATTTCTTCAGTAGTAATACCTGTTAATTTACATATGTTCTCTTTATTAATTGCTTCATCTTCAAGATTTGTTCGAATACGACATAGTGATATGTCGGCACCTGTGTCGACAAGAAATGTTAGCCAATGGCATAGTAACATTTAATCGAAAAATTAGGAACACACCAAAGGAAAAATTCATACTTACAATTTACGAAAAAACAAGAAAATTTGTGGAAAAACACAAAAATATAGTCATTATACAAGCGGACAAAGGTAGCAAAACGGTAGCAATACACAGAAGTGATTACGAGCAGAAAATGAATGATTTACTACAGGATAAGAATATTTATAGAACATCAAGGTCAGACCCAACTATAAAACTACAAAAGGACAATAACAATATTATTTCTGAACTACAAAAAAACGGCAACATTGACCTATTTCAAAAACGAAGGTTAATGTGTTCTGCAGCCACAGCCCCGAGAATCTATGGATTACCCAAGATTCATAAACCGGAAATGCCCCTCAGACCTATCGTTTCTTCAATGCAAGTACCGTGTTACAACCTATCTAAGCATGTAGGACAAATTCTTAAAAATATAATATCTGAAAAATATAACGTGAAAAATGCAATCCAAATGAAAAGTCAAGTAGAAAATAAAAATCTTTCTGAGAGAGATATTATAGTTTCCTTCGATGTAATATCATTATTTACAAATATTCCTGTCCATTTGGCAATACGTACTATAATGAATAAATGGAATACGATTAAAGACCACACGGGAATAAATAGATCAACATTTCTACAAATACTCCAATTTTGCCTCATTGACAACAACTATTTCGTTTATGGAGATAAAATCTATAACCAAATATTTGGCATGCCAATGGGCAACCCTCTGTCCCCTACTATAGCGGATATAATACTGGACAACTTACTTGACGAAGCAATATCAGAACTAAAAACGAAAAACATTCACATAAATTACATAACCAAGTATGTAGATGATATTCTAGCGATAGTAAACTTAGACGATGTAGATGAAATTCTAAAAACATTCAACAATTACCACCCAAAAATCAAATTTACGGTAGAGAAAGAGGTGAAAGGTGAAATTGCATACTTGGACACAAAATTACATAGGGTAAAAGATAGGATTATTTTTGATTGGTACACAAAGAACTCTTCTTCGGGACGAATTATTAATTTCAATTCAACGCAGCCCATTAATCAGAAAATCAACACCGCAAAAAACCTCATCTCTAGAGTTTTGAGTATAAGTGATCAAACATTTCACACCGAAAATATAAAAAGGCTGACAGAAATTCTCACCAACAACAGTTTTCCCAAAAAACTTAGTAAAACATTAATTGATGAAATGCTCCGGAAAATAAAACAAAATAACTTCAACGACATTCAAAAACACACCACAATAAACAATGACAAACATTTTTACAGTGTAAAATACGTCCCTGGACTCACTGACAATAAGAATTTAAGAAAAACAATAGAATCACCAAAAATAAACTTTGCATATAAACCCAACACAACAATAAATAAGTTATTTTCTAATGTTAAAGCACCGATCAAAAAAGAACAAAAAAACAACGTTGTATACGAAATAGGATGTAAGGGAACCAACGATCACGATTGCCAATTAATATACATAGGAACAACAAAAAGAAATTTAGAAACAAGAATGAACGAACATAAGATGGATATTGAAAAAGGAAAAGAATCAACAGCACTGTCACAACATATACGAAATACAGGCCACACAGCTGATTTTGACAAAATAAGAATATTAGATAAAGAGAATAACGTAAGAAAAAGATTTACCATAGAAAGCTTACGAATACAACAAAACAAACAAAAAACAATGAACTTAAAGGAGGATACAAATAACATAAGCGCTAGCTACAGAGTTGCACTGCAATAGAAATCGAACTGTGATATTAATTTAAGCTGTGTTTTATATAGTGTTTCATGTTTTATGTTCGTTAGTTAAATTTAATTATGTTTTAATGTGAAAAATATTCATGTTATTGTAAGTTATAATTGTTTTAATTAATGGTTATTGTACTAATGTAATGTTTTATTAATTTAAATAGACGAAACCCCTAGAAAAAGTCAACAAAAAATTGACGAAACGTCGGGTAAATAATGTAATTGACTTGTTTTATTTACATTGGAATAATTTAGGCCTGATTAGCTTATGGAAAATACCTTCAGAAGTTAATTGTTCATTTTGTATTTAGCGATTATGAAATTTGTATTATTGTTGCAAACTTTATATACTCTTAATTTTGGCTGTCCGGAATATCCATGTATTCCGAGCCCACCTCGTTTCCCTCATAATTTATTGTAAGTATATATCTTCTATTTGTGTTGGTTTGATTTCTTCTATCGTAGTTATTGTTGTTGTTGGGTCGACTGCTTCATTGCTGATCATTGTTGTAATTGTTGTTGTTTGTGTTCTTTCTATTGGGAAAATTATTAGATCTGTCACTGTTAAAATTGTTGTTGTTTGAAAAGTTATTGGGTATTTTATTGGTAATATGACTATTTCTATTTTGAAAGTTATTGGATCTGTTATTGTTAAAGTTACTGTTATTCCTATTTGAAAAACTATTGTATCTGTTATTGTTATGTTGTCTGTTAGGTTGTCGTGTTTGAGTGTGCATTACTGAATTGTTGTTTACCTTATGTTCGTTTCTATTTCTAGCGCAAGTTCTACTGCGTCTTGCAAAGTCTTAGGACGAGCTGCAAATATGGCTGTTTTGAAATTGTCATTGATACCTCTTTTGAAAGAATCTAACTCTAGTTTAGCATTTAATCTAATGATAACATTTTTCTCTGGTTCTGATGCGTCTGTGTTTAATTCCTCAATTCCTAATCTATTTAAATTGTCTATAATGGTAATGATTCTGTCCTTATATGCACTTACTGATTGTTTTCCTTGGTATATGCTGTTTAACTTTGACTGTAATTCTGGGATAGTTTTTGTATTCTTGTATCTTTGTTTAAAGAGTGTTTTAAGGTATTGAAATTGTCTGGTTTTGCATAACTACCTATCGCTGTCCTTACACCTGAGGTCAATTTGGAGTGGTAGACATATTGCAAGAAATTCTAATTTTAATGCTACTATTTCTTTTTCGTCTTTTTCTTCACTTTGTGCTGGCAGAAATGCTTTTCTTATATTGTCTATAGTTTCCAATTTTACTTGTACAGTGTTTTCTGAGTATGTCCTTCCTGGACTTTTCTTTAAATTTGTCAGTGTGTCTTTTAATTCTGTTAGATGTTCTTCCATTTATACGTCTGTTATTATAATTATATATATGTTTTAAAAATTTATATATTAGGTATAAGATCAAAGTAATCAGTAATAGGGGTATTATTTTTTTGGAAAGCATTTAAAATATATATTTTTATAAAATTGTTAATTTCTTTTTAATATGGCAAATATAACTTTTATGATATAAGCTATTACTATTAGGATTAGCATAATCGTCATAGTTATTTCAAAAATATTTGGATTTTCATTGTTATCTTTTTTACCGACTTCGTATCCCGCAAAAAAACTTAAGGGATAGTTTGTAGAATATTCTTCTACCAAGTCATTTTTACGATATATTTTTTTTTTTTTTTTTTTTTTTTTTACAAATTAGATATAGTTTGAAAATTAATTTAGAATATATAAAATTTTATGTGTAATTTTATTTATATTTTGAAATAACAATTATGTTTATACAATTATAAATTTCCCTATTGGTGGTTTCTTTTTGTTTTTATTATTTCCCTCATTTCTGACTTTATTTGTTTTTGTTCATCTTTTTTTGTAGCTAGGTTTAGGTTTCTGTACGATATTGCCAATCGTTTTCTTATTTGGTACTGTTTTTCTGCGCGTTGCTTTTTCTTTACAATGGGTTGGCTCTTCTCAGTCCCTCCTTTCTTCTTTTCTTGTCGCTTTTTATATTCATCTATGGAAATTGCCTTAGGACCGGCGTTGGCGGGTAAAGATTTATAAATTGGCACATCATGGGCTATTGGTTCCGGTTCGATACTCCTCTCTTAGATATCTTGTCCAGCGCGAAATAATTTCATCTACTTCGGAGGACATCTGTTCCTTCTAGACGGTATGATTTCGGATTAAGGTGATTCTCGTTGATTCAGGATGTAATGTAATGTTTTTGGTTTGGCAGGATCGCCATGTAATGTTTTGGTTTGGCAGGATGTAATGTAATGTTTTGGTTTGGTTTGGCAGGATCGTCATGTAATGAGTTTGGTCCTTACAGTTTGTATGAGTGACAGAGTTCCCTATAGCCCAGTTCTATATTTTAATAGCTGTGTGGGGGTCAGCTTATAAATAGGCGTTCAAAAGAACTGCCAAAATGTTGAGACTCAAAAAGTAAAACACAGTCACTTGTGTTGTTTTAGAACTCTAAATTGAAGTCTGATTTATTTCCAAATTTACATGTTCTTATATACTATTCTTACAAGTCTAACTTATTGCCTAGTATTGAGTGATTTTAGGAATCACTCAATTTATTTTTATTCTTAATTATTTTTATGCATTGTTCTCTTATCGTCAACATACGGTCACCAGATATCTGAGTGCAAGTGAAAGAATGCGGTCATATGTTTCTGATTAGTCCGTGCCGCTAGACTGTTACTTGATGCCACTTGCAATGTTTAAACACATGGTGATGTGTGTGGCATTCACTCTACAGTATTTGAGACGGTATTTTGGGAAATTAATATTAGTGGTTGGTATGCAGTGTACGCTTAAGGAGTACACTACAATATATGTCCTGTAGATACAGGACATATATTCCACAAACTTTTACAAATTTAAAGCAAGACTTTTACAAATAAAAGCAAGATTGCAGAGTATTTGGACCGTAGTCTTTAAGAAATTCCTGACTGAGGGGTTAAAGTATTTACTTAGAATTTCCTTCAATCGTTTCTCAGTGAAGTTCGGTTTCAAAATGATATGGCGGTGGTAAGTTGGAAACACGGCCTGGAATTCATACGACCGTTTCTCATGTTGTTCTATTACTATCTGATTCTTAAACACTTTTATTGGTGTGTCAGTGAATTGGATGAGGTTCTTAGGCGAGCTCTAATTACTATGTTGAGTAGCGATCGTTAATTTTATCTGAAATAAAGGGTCCTCCAAATAACTTTTTTTTTTTTGAAAATGCTATAAAAAAAAAACTACTGAATATTTTCTCAAATTTCTTTTTTTATTTGAAAGTACAATCCTTCCGGTTAATAATGGAAAATAATTTTATTCAAATGGCTGCCTCGGCTGCCCATGCAGTAGCCTACACGATCGGTCCAATTTTTAAGCACATTATCGATTGTGTGCAGCTGTATTTCACCAATGGCTTCCTGTTCCGTCCTGTTGAAACCAAATTTTGCCAATATCCTCCTCTTCAATTTTTGTGAACAAAAATTCGTTCAACATGGCCCGATAACGATCGCCATTGACTGTAACGGCCACTCCCTGCTCATTTTCGAAGAAAAATTGCAATTTTCGCTCACATTCTGCAATTAGAACTGTTGTGTTGTTGGAGTTGTACTTCTGAGATTATGTATGCAAGAATAAAAACACAGTGTATTAAATAAAACTAGTTTTAATCACAACAAAACTTGACCTGACGATAGATCAGTGGGCTAAAGCGCTCTGTCTAACGTATAGTGCGAGTGCATGTGGCATTAGAAATCAGTTTATCTATACCACGGTCAGTAATTGTACAGAAAAATTTCATATAGACGCAATCGAACAAATAAAAACATAACAAATATTACATTAATCAAAAAAAAAAAACAGGGTCACAGACGAAGGTTCAATACCAGAAACTGCGCAGTCTGATTCAGAAAATTGAAAATTTGCAATGTAATTATGATTTTTAGAAAATACACTCATTCTTCTCTACCACGCCTTTCACAATTAAAATTAAATAAAATTGCATATTAATTATAGTATTAATGCAATTGTCTGAAAAAGACGTTAAAATTCAAAACTCAAAACAATTTTATATTTATCTGATTCAGTCTGATTCAGAAAATTGAAAATTTGCAATGTAATTATTATTTTTAGAAAATACACTCATTCTTCTCTACAACGCCTTTCACAATTAAAATTAAATAAAATTGCATATTAATTATAGTATTAATTGCAATTGTCTGAAAAAGGCGTTAAAATTCAAAACTCAAAACAATTTTATATTTATAATTTTATATTATTAATCCGAAAAGGTTAATGAATGTGTATTGGGTTATTGGAATTTCCCCAATACAGAATTAGCATAGAAAGTGTTTTCGTTTTGAATGGCGGTATTAATAATTCCTTTGGAATTTCCTGTTGTAGTGATCGGTTGGTCTCTTTGTCATGAATATATCATTAGGTCATGTAGTTAATGTTCCATGTTTGCATCGACTGATCTATTTCAATTGGTTCGGCCTTGGGGTGTATAGATTATTCGTTTTCAAATTATTGTTCGTATTTATTTCCAATTGGTTTGGGAATTGTTCCCGAAAATGGTTTGGGAATTGTCCTTGGACATGAATTTGTTGCGGGCTGTAGTTATAGTACTGGGGTGGAAGAAATGTTTTGGAATGCTTAACATTATATTGGGTCCCTGGAAATGAATGTGTCATTACCATAGAGTTAAATCTCTTTGATTTATTAGGGGTTTGTGGTTTAAAATTTCGATTGTTTCAAAGAGGGACTTTTGGGTTTCCGTTATTCTTGTTGTAAGCATATTCTATACTGAAGTTTTGATTCTGTAATTTCAGGCATATATGGAGCGACTGTGGCTGAGTTGTTTGTTCCCGAATACACAACAATTTAGAAAAGTCGTCGCGTAAACCACGAGTAAATGTGTCACCTTGGCCCTATAAGTTTAAATCAGGGTATCCATTACTTCTCTACCAATTGTCATGTATAAGATGTTGTTTATAATCAGAGATAGGTGCTAGTAAACATCCTGATAAAAATCTTGGACAGAATTATTATCCTGAACTAGGGTGGTCATCTGATATTCCAGAGTGTCAAAATCACGCTTATCAGTATAGTGTAATTTCAGGCAGCGTGAAATGGGCTCTCAGTTTAAAGTAGTATTGTAAGATTCGAGTGAAGCGTCGGCCGCCCCAATAATCTTGTTTCTGATAAAATTAAGAATCGCAAAATATTTCGGAGTGCCCTTCGTTGATTCGTACAGACTCAAAACCCGTTCCACACTCTTTTTTCAAGAGATAAATGCCGCGTGAATGCCTGAGAATTCCCTTAGGCAGCGAACTATATCGGGAACCGAAATTTCCGCATTCACATTTAGTATATTTTCCACTGCATTTCTAAACTGTTCCCTACCAATTCTAGTTGCTGCACTAATGATGTTTGCCACAAATTGAGCGTTGATGATGTTTGCCACAAATTGAGCAGATTAGATTTTCTGGATTAGGCATTTTATCAAGATAGTTATAAATTTGTCGATTTGGTAAGGACTGGCTTAATGACTTAATTAATAATCAATAAATTTTGAGACTATAATATGTTTTCTAAATTCGAGTTTAGAAGTTAAGGCTATCGAATAAATTTTAATAAAGTTTTGGTTATAAATGATTTTTAAGATTTGCACTTCGTGAGGAAAAATATATAATTAAAAATTTAATTACATTTGAATTTATCAATTTAAACATAAATATAATAGAAAAAAACTATTTAACTGGTTTGAAAATTACTAAAACTTTCAAACTACACCTGGTCGTTCAAGTAATTTTCACAACATTTAAAAAATTATTTTTTTTCTATTATATTTATATTCTAAATTTAAATACTTTAAAAACTTCGACTTATTTCCATATAAATACATATATCACTTCGAACATTAAATTTATGTAAATGTTACACCTTTTTTTCTGCGTCTAGCAAATCTGATTAAATATGGTAAGATACTTAAAAAAGATACATTTAGATATGGGGTCATATAAAATTTGTTCGAAAAACAAAAATTATATCTTTTTATCTATTGTGCGATATGTACCGAGATATAGTTGTATTAAATAATATAACGTAACATAACTTTTTACTCGGCTGATTAAATATATAACAATATGGTGTTTTAACAATATGGTGTTTGTAATCAAAACAGTTATTAACCTTCCGTCCTCACTCTAGGGTATAATACACCCCAACAGCAGTGTGAAATTCGTGCATCAAAAAAGGTGTGAGGACGGAAGGTTAATAATTGTTTTATAATTTCTGTTACGTTATGAGCATACACTCACAATATATTTTCTGTTACCGATTCGAGTTTATTTATAAAGTCTTACGTAAAGTTTGTTTTCAAATGAAGAATCAATTAAAATCCATATAAACATTATTCAACTGTTTGTATCGGTAGTTTAAAAAACACACTACCCAGGTGAAAAAGTTCATATATTGTCATATATGGCCACATATATGAGTTCATATATGAATCAATATATGTTCGGATCCGAAACTTGAGGGTATATGGACATATATGCTCATATATGGACATATATGAATGTTCATATATTGTCATATATTATTACTTTTCCTATATTCTCGTATATAAAAAAGCTTTTTTAGTTTTTTTTTCAAAAAATATTCTGTTTATTAAAAAATACAGCTATTATAATTCTGTATGCATGTTACTGAATACAGGAATTTTTTTAAAAACTTAAAATTACTTCAATATAAGAATATTCTACACCATTTTTAATTGTATCTTAAAATTTAAATACAGTTGTTTTTCGATTTAACGAACTATATAATGTCAGCCCTGTTCGTTAAATTGAAAAATTCGTTAAACCGAGTACTATTTATGACAAAGTTTGTTTAATCAAAAACTATGGAAATAACAACTCTAAAATTTTTT
Organism: Delia radicum; assembly: GCA_021234595.1. Classification (NCBI taxonomy): domain Eukaryota; kingdom Metazoa; phylum Arthropoda; class Insecta; order Diptera; family Anthomyiidae; genus Delia; species Delia radicum. The sequence goes on from CM037853.1 coordinate 186,416,042, forward strand.
GGAGAATGCCTTTATTATTATTTTAATTATAAACAGAGTAATAAATAAAATAAATGCAATTCATATGAATTTGTATTGAGATCTTGCATCAGAATCGTGTTAACAAAGAATAACTAAACAAAAAGTTCTTTTTTAATCTAACAAAAAAATAATAACCACGAAAAGAGCCTTGTTTCGATTTTTGGAAATTCTCCATCCTTAATTGCTTTTCTGTTTTTGAACCAAAACCTGTCATCTCTGCATTTTTTAACAGATTTTCCTTTGATTTTAAAATTGTGGATATAGTGGATTTGGCCAATCCATATTTAATACACAATGCACTCACGCATTCACCTTTTTTATAGTCATCCACTATATTTAATTTTTCTTTTAATAACAATCTTTTTCTGCTTCCCATGTTTTCTAATGTTTACACCACGAACGATCGTACAAGAATGCTAAAAACTCCAAAAGTAAACACAGAAAACGCAGCCAGAACATCGTTGGGGAATCCCCTTTCTCTATATGTCTATTGCTTTTGCATATTGTTTGCGGAAATCTTTGTATTTGCATCTCATTCTATACTTAAGACTTTAATTTTGTATTTGTTCATTATATCGAGTACAAAATTACGGTACAAAGTTACGGTGTTCGTAATATAAGGTACTCAATTCAAAATTTTTATGAGTTCGTTAAATCCCGAATTCGTTAAACCGATGGTTGGTTAAATCCGAAAACTACTGTAGTTCTGTTTAGTTTTCTAATTATTCTGAAACACAACTAAAAATGGGAATGTGGGAAAATATTTTATTTTTTAAATACAATGATCTGGCAACGCTGCCATGGAAGAATAAAGCACAAATTTTGTGTTATTAAGAAATTAATAAAAAATATAGAAATAAATAAATTTTGTGGTTTTTACATTTAAAAATTTATCTAAATATATTCAAGAAGTGAATAAATCAATTAAATTTTATTTTGGTTATTGAAATATAACAAACCAAAAATACGGTTGCAAAACACTTTCTAACATGAAATTTGAAGAAACTTGCTTAACGGCGACTCAATCTCTAACCTACACTTGGTATCCAACTATTGTATGTGAATAAAGCGCATCATAAAACGTGATAATTACTTGTGAAAAAGAGATAGGATAAAGAAGAAAAAGCATTCTAGTTGAGAAATGAATTGTGCATTGGTATTAGTTAATTCTGTCTCTTCTGATCGAAACAATACTTGTGTGTACGTAGTGTGACCATACTCCACTTTAGCTACAATCATCGCTGTGTCGACCGTGGCTCAACTGGTTAAGAGGTGAGATTACGATGCATAGCTTGATGCTAATGTAGTGAGTTCAAATCACAGTACGACACCAAAAAATAAAAAGTTTTTCATATAGAGCAAATTAACAATATAAAATACTTTGTTCAATTGACACATAAATTAACCACTGACGAGTCCCAGGAGGGGGACGAAACTGCGGCAGTCTGGTGTATCCCTTGTGTCCGTAAAATTTTTCAATAAAAATGTTTTCTTCTTCTTCTTCCTGTAAATAGACTAACTAAAGTAATATTCTACAGTAATTAATATAAAAATTAATTACGATTGTCATTATCTGACGGTTGCAAAACACTTTCTAACATTAATTCTTTTTAATAATCAATTTTTGAACAAACTTGATCTCGAATACATAACTAGTACAAATTTGTATGCTTATTGTCTCTTCCGATGTGGTTCCATATTATTTTCTTTCTGTGACGTCGTTGACTATCATATTGGCTGTTTGTTTATAAGGGCTTGTAATAAACTCTGCTTAATAAAACACCGGAGTTTTATTAAGCAGAGTTTATTACAGTGGTTACGAAGAAAAAAAAAATTAAAAAGTGATAAATTTCTTAAAAAAATTTATAAGATTTTTGTTTAAAAAAAATCAAAGATGAGTGTATCAATAATTGGTAAAGTGCCATACTTTGACTACACACAAAAAAATTGGGCAGTTTTTGAACACCAACTGCATCAATTTTTGACTGCTAATGAAATTAAAGATGAAACAAAGAAAAAAGCTATACTGCTAACATCTTTATGTGAAACGTCGTATATATTGCAACAAAATCTGGTGAGTCCGGCAAAGTTAGAAGAAGCCGCAACAACTTTTAAAATGTGTTTGAACGCAATGGGCAAACACTTTAAGCCTGCAACATCTGGTTTTGCAGAACGTTACAAATTTTATAATGCAGCGAAATCACCCACGGAGACGATAAATGAATGGGCCGTGCTAGTAAGAGCTTTGGCTGTTAATTGTGATTTTGGCACATGTTTGGAAAATGCCATAAGAGATAAATTTGTGATGGGGTTGGAAAAGGGTCCGGCCCGTGATAAAATATTTTTGGAGTCGGTGAATTGCAAATTCGAGAAGGTGGTGGAAATTGCCAATCATGCGGAATATGTCAAGCAGCAATATGATACCAAATTTTAATTTCATCAAACAAATCAACGGAGGTAACAAGAAGGAAGCAGCGAAAAATTTAAAAAAACAACGTCATCAACCACAACAGCAGCAGCATAAATCAACAGAACAACAGTGCAGAGTATGTGGGTACAAAAATCACAAAAGTGAAGACTGTAAGTTTAAAAATTATAAATGTAACCAATGTAAACAAAAGGGTCATTTAAAAAAAATGTGTAGGTTAAATAATTTTAATTTTATTGATAATAGTGATGTTAGTTTATTTTCTATTAAAAGTACACAAGATCATGATGATCCTATTATAGTTAAAGTTTTTGTTAAGAATATTTCGTTTAAAATGGAATTGGATACTGGATCAAGATTTAACGCGATTTCTGATAACACCTATGAATCTTACTTTAAAAATTATAATTTGAAAAAATTTAAAATGATATTGAATTCTTATGTTGGTGATAAAATTATTGCTATTGGGTCATGTGACATTGAGGTCAAATTTGAAGATAAAATTAAAGTGCTTACTTTCTTCGTTATTAAGAACGGGGGACCACCACTGTTAGGGCGAAATTTTTTGAAAACTTTTCAGATTAAGGTGGGCAACTTTAATTACTGCTCAGCAGTGTCAATGGTCTACCATTGAACGTATAGTTTGAAAATTTTTTAATCGTTTTGATGGTGGTCTAGGATTGTTTAAGAAAAGTCAGGTAGCTCTAAAAGTTAAGGAAGAGGCCGTACCGAAAATTTTTAGACCAAGGCCGTTGCCTTTAGCCATTAGGGAAAAAGTGGAAATGGAGATAGATAATTTAGTGAAAATGGAGATTTTACAGCCGGTAGATTATTGCGAATGGGGAACGCCAATTGTTCCAATTGTAAAAAAGAATGGCAGTATTAGAATCTGTGGTGATTTCAAGGTTACCCTAAATCCACATTTATATGTTGAAAAGTACCCTCTACCTGGAATTGAGGATATTTTTGCAAAATTACATGGTGGTAGTGAATTCACTAAATTAGATTTGAGCATGGCGTACCAACAGATTCAATTAGACGAGGAATCAAGAAAATTTACAACGATTTCAACATCAAAAGGTCTTTTTCAATATACAAGATTGATTTATGGTTTAGCATCAGCACCTGCTATTTTTCAGAGAATTATGGATTCTCTTTTAACAGGTTTGGATGGAGTCGTGGTCTTTTTGGATGACATTTTGATAAGTGCTCCTAATAGAAAATTACATTGTGAGAGGCTCGAACGAGTTCTCAATATTTTAAATGATGCTGGTTTCAAATTGTCCCCGGACAAATGCGAATTTTTTTGTAAAAAAATAAAATATTTAGGTCATGTTATTGACAAAAATGGATTACATATGAATCCGGAAAAGGTTAGTAAAATAGCTAACATGCCATACCCTACGAACGTAAAGCAACTTCAAGCCTTTTTAGGTGTTGTAAATTTTTATAGGAGATTTTTGCCTGATGTGTCAACATTGTTACACCCATTACATATGCTTTTACGAGCAGATGCGAAATTTATTTGGAACGATAATTGTTCTTCAGATGTTCATCAATTGAAAAAATTTTTATTAGCTGATAATTGTGTAGCGCATTTTAATGCAAATTTTAAAACCAAATTAACGGTAGATGCAAGCCCAGTAGGTGTAGGGGCTGTGTTGTCACAAATTGATGAAAATGGTATTGAGAGACCAGTAGAGTTTGCGTCTAGATCCTTAACGGATACTGAAAAAAGGTATTCGCAGTTGGACCGCGAAGCTGTCGCAATTTTGTTTGGTGTAAAAAAGTTTCATCATTTTCTCTATGGTCGTCATTTTATTTAAGTAACTGACAATAAACCCTTACATCATATTTTTAATCCCAAAAAGGGAATACCGTTAATGGCTTCAAGTCGATTACAACGTATTGCGTTAACATTATCAGGTTATCAATTTGATATTTGCCATATAAAATCTAAAACTAATGTTGCCGATTACTTTTCTAGATATCCTAGGGAATCTAGTGGTTCTATAGGCGATTTTCCAGAAAAGGTTTATGTTAATTATTTACAAGTGCTCAATGGTGAGAATAAATTTTTAGATTTTGAAATGATTGGTAACGAAACGGAAAAAGATGGTTTATTGCAGAGAGTTATGAAATTTATTAAATTGGGATGGCCTGAAAAGTGTTCTGATTCGGAAGTAATACCATACTTTTTGAAGAGAAATGAGTTGTCGGAGGAGGCAAATTGTATATTTTGGGGTTATCGGGTCGTGATACCTAATCTGTTAACAGATGAGGTGGTTAGTTTTTTACACGCTTCCCATATGGGAATAGTTAAAATGAAGGCTATGGCGCGTGAGTGTTGCTGGTGGCCAGGCCAAAGTAAGGATTTGGAGAAAATTGTGAATTCTTGTGAGGCTTGTCTTATGACACGTTCGAATCCACCTCAGCAGGAATTGATTCCTTTTCCGAGATCTGATGAAGTTTGGTCAAGACTTCATATAGATTTTTTTGGTCCATTTTTGAGACGTTGGTGTTTAGTGGTAGTTGATAGTACTAGTAAATGGGTTGAGTGTATTGACATGGGTACCTTTACGGGACCTTTTCGATCGTTTTGGTTTACCCAAATGTGTTGTTTCGGACAACGGAACATCATTTGTTTCAAATGAATTTAAAATTTTTTTGAGGTCAAATAGTATTGAACAAGTGACCACATCTGTGGGACATCCTGCTACAAATGGTCAGGCGGAAAATTCCGTAACGACTATGAAAAATGCTCTTAAACGTAATTTAAAAAATCTTGCAATATCAGAATTCAATAGCGTTTTATGTAGATTTTTGTTTGACTACCGAAACACTGTACACACAAGCACAGGGGTTTCACCGTCTTATTTAATGTTTAATAAAAGAAAATTGAGAACAAGACTTGATCTTATTAATCCTAAAAGAAAAGTTGAAAATAAAACTATGAAATTAATAAAAGAATTTGTTGAAAACAAACAAAAAAGTCAAATTAAGTATTACAAAGGTTTTAAAAAAAATGTTTTTAAAGAAAACGATCATGTAGTGGTTAAAGATTTTTCAAAACCAGGAACGGTTTCTTGGATAAAAGGTATAATACTTAAAGTTCTCGGAAGACAAACCTTTTTAGTAGAAACTGAATGCAATAAGACATGGAAAAGGCATGCCAATCAAATTATTTCTTGTACTAAACCTTTTAATAAAGAAACAAATGTTTCAACAATTCTTTTAGATCCGTTACAGAAATTAAATCCCAGTATGCAAAATTCTTATGATGGAAATATAAAACCAATTTTAAATGAAATTGATATAAATCAAGAGGAAATTGTAAATGCTAATATCGAAGAAGATTTTGTAAAATACAATTTAAGAGAAAGAAAAGCTAAGATGTAACGATTAAAAGTTTTGAAATCATAAATTTTTTTATTTTAGTATGTAAGTACTTTATCTATGTCAAACGAAAAATTTTTTTCTCATCCTTAAATAATTTAATTGTGATAGATTGTGAATTTGAATAAAAATTAAAGAATAAATTTTCATGGATGAGAAAACAATTTATGAAGGGGGTATTGTAGTGTTATTTCAAAATGATTGTATTCTTTTAAAGTAAGAATTTTTATAAATTTAAGATCTACTAGCTCTCCTTTTAGTTTGGGATTCTTAGTACACACTGAATTCGTAAATTGCTTAAGCAATGCATTAACTAAAGCAACAACTAAAATGAGAGTTACCGTTACATTTCATATTACTTCTGTATACTAGTTAGTAAAACATTATTTTAACAAAAAGAAGTTACTCATAAAGTAGCAACGCAATAAGAACGACGTTTAACGAAATTAAAACAAATAAATTTAAAACTGATATATAATAAACTCCGGTGTTTTATTAAGTAGAGTTTATTACAGGGCTCAAAGTTGTTGTTGCTTTATTGTCTAGCAATGTCTCCTCAAAATGAAAGTGTTAAAAAAAAAATGTTACGAAAACGCAAAGAAGTATCCCGTGTGCTTATTGTAGTGAATATTTTCACATTGATTGTGCCAAAGTGACTACAGAACAGCACAGTATTTTAACAAAGAATAAAGTTTTCAAATACATTTGTGATTATTGCTCCAGAGTTCCTAAATTTTGCAATGTTCAAGAGGAGTTGCGGAATGGTTTTACTGATCTTACGGTTTTATTGGAAAAAAAATTGGATGACAAGCTACAAGAAAATAAGCGTATTCTTGATGAACAACTGGAAAGTGGTCTCTGACTAGTACAGGAAAAACTTGACCAGCTTTCAAATATCAATACTGCTGAATCAGCCAAAGACGTAGAGGTAATCAAAACAGATTTGAAGCATTGTTTTGATGTCGTTAATGTAGTGGATAAAGTTGCTAGTGGAAGAATAGCTAGCTTGGAAATTCAAAACAGCATTCTTCAAAGGCGCTTAAATAGAGCGGACATTATCATCAGAGGATTGCCTAATAAAATATTGGACTTGCGGGAGCATATTTTAAAAATTGCATCTATGTGCAAAGTTTGTATAACAAGTTCGGATATTCAGCATTGTACTTATTTTGCGAGAGGGAAGGCTGTACTCGTTAAATTTAATTCTGTACAGATCAGAGACTCGTTAATGATCAATTATAACAAAAGTCGTAATATACTGTTAAAAGATGTAGTTCAAAACGTTGACAACAATAATCAGAGCAAAATTATGCTGCACGATAACTTAACTGATGCTGCTAAAAGGTTAATTGCTGTTTGCCGTACGCTTAAAAATTATGGGAAGATTGTAAGATACAAATTTTTGAATTATGATGTCCCGAAAGCAAAAATTACAATGATGGATGGTACGGTCAATATATTTACGTGTGAGCAATGTGTTAGTTTGCGCGATGGTCTGGCTGATTTAAGTGATATATCCTTTGCCTCTCCACAAAGTGCTGGTCCTGGATGTGGTTCGAGTACCTGAGTACTTTATATTTATATTATATTAAATTGATTGTTGTAACAATTTAATTATTCTCAAGGACTTTGTACAGTAGTAGTGTATTTCAAATGTATTAGCTTTGATTTTTGATGTAATTAAGTCATATTTTTTTTTATTTAATGCTTGAACATGGTGGTAATGTGAATAGAGAAGGAGGTTGTGAGAATTTCAAATTATTTTCTCAAATTTTTGTTTAAATTTTTTGGTGTTCAAGGTAGCACTGGTAGGATAAATAACATTGTTCTAACCTTTTTATGCTAAATGGTTGATAACATATCTTGTTATTTATTCTTGCATATATTTTACTTATTTTATATGAGGAAAATGTTAAATATTTATTTATACTTTCTTTAATACTTGTGTAACCTTTTTTGTTATTATTATTTTGTTTATTCTTTTTATTATTTTCTTATAACATGTTTACGGAAATTATTATATTCTGCCATTTGTTTATTTATGAAATGAATTTAAGACAAAATCTTGGAAATGTTATTAGTGATAATAGTTTTTTACAATCCCAACTATTTAATTTAAAACAAAACCTTAATTTTGGTCACTTAAACTGTACAAGATTTAATTTAAAACCTAATTCTTCTAAATTTATGGAAATTAAGAACTTATTGGATGGTGGTTTCTTGCAGGTTGTTGGTTTTAGTGAGACATGGATGAAACATTCAATCTCTACCAATGTTGTTAATATACCTGGGAATGTATGTCACAGGAATGATCGGCCGTGTGGCAATGCAGGTGATGTTGCTCTATTTATTTCTGAAAATATAGAACAAAAGATAGTGCATATTGGGCTAAACTATACAGTTGCTGAATGCTTGTTTGTAGAATTAGTTTTTAATAACTTTACAATTTTGGTTGGAGTTGCATACTTACCTCGTGGGGATTTTAGGAGTTTTGAAAGTGAAATATCTGATTTGATTGTTCAGTATGCGAACGTTGTAATTATGAGAGATTTTAATAACAGTCTTTTTAATCAATCGAAGTGTTCAAATGTGAGAGACATCTGTAGTAGACTCAATCTATCTCTTATTCACAACTCTATGCCCACGCATATTGCTCGTGGTTCGACTGCCCTGCTAGACTATTTTTTGGTTTCGTGCCCTGAGTTAATTAAGTGCTCTAACCAATTTCAATGCCCTAGCATTACTCGTCACTCATTTATTTTTATATCAGTTGAAATTTTGCAACCGGTTAGTAGACAATTTTATGAGTTCTTTGATTATGATGCGGTTAATAGTTCCTCTTTGGAAGCTGCGGTAATGGAGTGTAATTTTAGTGATATGTTTTTGACTAATAATGTAGATGAACAGTTGCTAATTTTGAACAATAATATGTTATTTTTACATAGTATTGTCCCTTTTAAGAGGCGTCTGATTCGAGATTGTTGCGACAGCTGGTTCAAAGCCCTGAGATACAATACTATCAATCACTTAGGAATCTTGAATATAGCACGTATTTAAATGATAGAAGTGATGACAAGTGGAGAGTTTTTTGCCGGTGCAGAAATCGTGCAAAGAACGTGATTCCTAAAAAGAAAAGGGAAGCTCATGAATTAATTTTTCAAAATAAGACTAATAAGGAGATATGGTCAATTTTGAATAGGAAAGAAGCAGTTAACAATAAGGACAATTTTGAAGCAGTTCATCCTGATAACTTGAACAATTTATTTTCTATGAATCAAACTGTGAATAGTAATAGTGTTGAGGATACTCCTTTTGTAGATAATTGTGGTTTTTCTTTTAGATCAGTGGATAGGTTTGAAATGATTTTAGCTTTTAACATGATTAAGTCAAAGGCCGTTGGTTACGATGGCTTTAAGCTTAAGTTCATCAAGTTGTTGATTCCGTTCATATGTGATTACAGTTTACATCTTGTTAATACTATTTTGACAACATCGGTCTTTCCGATGTTGTGGAAAATTGCTAAGAATGTTCCTATAGGGAAAAATAGTGGGAGTGGTGGTACTGATAATTTACGACCAATCTCTATTTTACCCATTTTGTCGAAAATGGTTGAATACCTCATGAAGGATCAATTGATGGAACACGTTAATAATCAACTTTTGTTGCATGCTTGTCAGTCTGGCTTTAGATGTAATCGTAGTAATACATCATTGCTTATTGGTTTGACGGACAACATTAGGCAGAAGGTTGCGGATAATGGGGTTTGTGTTTTATTGTCGTTGGACTTGGCAAAAGCTTTTGATAAGGTTAATCATTCTCTTTTGGTTCAAAAGCTAAATAGGCTCTTTAGTTTTTCTAGATCTGCATGCAAATTAATTTCTTCTTATCTATCAGATAGAATGCAATATGTATTCAGTAATGGCACTTGTTCTGGAATGCTTCCTGTTTTTAGTGGTGTTCCCCAAGGATCTGTTCTTGGGCCTCTACTTTTTATTATGTTTATTAATGATCTTTTTGATATTTTGTCTAACAATATGTGCTTTCCTTTTGCGTTTGCAGATGATGTTCAGATTTTATTTAAGGGAGATAGGCAATTCCCTGATGTAATGCAGAATATGATTAATTATACTGCTAATTTACTTGGTAATTGGATGTCTTCCAATTATCTTTCTGTTAATTATAGTAAATCCAAGGCTATGTTATTTGGTGATAGTGATATTTATAACTTTACTATTAATTTAGATGGTAATGCAGTTGAATTTGTAGAAAATTTTAAATGTCTTGGTGTGACTATAGATTCCAAGTTAAATTTTTAGGATCACGTCAATGCAGTTGTTTCTGAAGTTAATTTTACTTTGAAGAAAATTGTATAGCTTGGATGTTATACTACCATTTAATGTCAAGCTTAAGGTTGTTCATGGGCTGATTATGCCAATATTTTTATATTGCTTAGAAGTGTACTCTGGAGCTTTAGGTTATGTGATGAAGAAGCTAAGATTGGCTTTTAATCGTGTCATGAGATATTTATACTCTCTTAGATTGCGTCATCACATTTCGTCTTATGTTTTAAAATTTTTGGGATGTTCGTTCGATAACTTTGTTCAAATTAGGTGTATTTTACATTTTTTTTAAATATATAAATTGCAAACCCCAAAATTTTTGTATAATATTTTTAAATTTGGTAGATCTACTAGGAATAGACAATTGGTTATTCCGAAACTTTACACCACTTTTGGGGCGATCTTTTTTTGTTAGAGTTGCCCGTGAGTATAACAAATTGCCACTTACTTTGAAATCGTTCGATTTTTCTATTAATACGTATAAGAAGAAAATTTTTCTATTATTTTCATAAGACACTTAATTTTTTAGGTTTGGGGTTTTTTTTAACTAAGGCTTGTTCATGTTTTTTTTTTTCGTAAAATTTGGGGACTTAATAAATAAATAAACTATTATCACTCCTTTTTTTATATTTTTTGTTTATTTTTAGTATTATTGTATTTTAATTATTATCTCTTTCTTATTATTTTGTTTATATCAAATTTTATTGTTTACTTTGTATAATTTAGTAGAAATTTGTAACCGATTATGGCCTTCAGGCTAGGTTATTGAAATGAATAAATAAATAAAATTAAATATAACAAAATAAATAATTCATCTGTTTTAACCAGTTTTTGAATACTGAGATAAAAATTTTTGGTTTAAATAAAGTTTAGCCGCATGTTTCCAAAATTAATGAAACTTTTCCACGCTGAATCTGCCAATGGTAAAATCTTTTGGTGGACCTTATTCGGGAGGGAGAGGTTAAAATTTTATGTTTTGTTTTACGATTTTATACAAAAGTTTTGAGTGGATTGGCATCATTTAGGCATCAGCGGAAAGGTGTTTTAAATGTCTTTTTAAAGAGTAATATATCCCCATTCATTAACACATTACGAGTCAGTTTAATGAATCTGCCGATGGTAAAATCTTTTGGTTTACCTTATTCGGGTGGGAGGGGTTCAAATTAGATGTTTTGTTTTGCGATTTTATACAAAAGTTTTGAATGGGTTGGCATCATTTAGGCATAATCGGAAAGGTGTTTTAAATGTATTTTTAAAGAGTAGTATATCCCCATTCATTATCACATTACGAGTCAGTTTAACATTTGGTATTTTTTTAATTTTTTTCCTGTTTTTTCAGAACTTTTGTATAAAGTCGCAAACCAAAATTTCAACTTTGAACCCCTCCCCAGGAAAGGGTGTGCGTGTTTTCCTAATAACTCACTTCTCTGCAATCATATTTATAAATTAATAAAACATTAATTTATATATTTTTGTTAAGAATTCGTAGACCGGCAGAGTAAGGGTTAAAAATAAAAAAAAAAAAATCATCCTCATATATGGTCATGTCTGATTAAAAATTAAAACATATTAACCATATATGGAATAATATATGAATTCATATATGGAGATATATGGCATATATGAACCAATATATTATCATATATCATCTTATATCATCTTATATGGTGTCATACATATCCATTTATGAACGTTTCAATTAAATGTATTTACCCATATATGCTCCCATACATTACATATATGTACATATATGCATATATATGAAACCATATATGCTCATACATGAAACCATATATGACAATATATGATCATATATGAACTTTTTCACCTGGGTATAGAAATATACGTTCGTTCGGTAGTAGTTAAATATTGGCAGTTAAATTTTAATTTTTCTCTTTAAAAACAAAAAAAGTTCAATAATTCCCATAAAATTTTTTACAAAAAGATTTTGTTTAAATACAAAATTATTTCAATTGCATTTACAAGAAATTCAAACATACCAACATAACAAACATACAAAGAAATACAAATATTTGTGTTCTGTTTTGTAATGTCAAAAAAAAACTTTTAAATTTCTAAAACAAAGGGAAAAAATAGTTTTTTTACGTTTTGTCCGTTAAATATTAAAGTTGACTTTCTGTTGTTTTTACTACTTCTATCGGTTATTTAAACAATGTTTACAAATAAATATCAAAATGGGTTGAATATACAGAAAAATCAGTAGTCCTTTTTTTAATAGTGTTTTCAGTTATTATTTTAGGTAGTTTTTAGCATAATAATATTGTGAGTGTAGTTGTATTTACGTTTTTTTATTTTCTCTGTTTAAGATTCAAGCAATTGATAATGATGTTGGAGAAAACGGGAAAATATCATATTCTATTAAATCTGGGAAAGGAAAAAATAAATTTCGTGTTAATCATGAAACCGGATCAATTTATATAACCAAACAACTCGAACCGGAGGGAGAGTACGAACTAATAATTAAAGCTGAAGATCACGGAACTCCAAAAAAAAGTCAAACCTCAAGGTTAAATGTCGTTGTTATACCGATTTTGGAAAAATCTCCAAATCCACCAACAATTAAAACTGCCGACAACGTTGTTGAAGTTACTGAAAGTGATAAACCTGGATTCCTGGTGACACTCATACAAGCAATTGACGAAGATAGTGATTATTTGTGGTACAACATTAGTGGTAACTATATTTTTTTATTTTGATTATGCCTTTACCCCCGTATCAGTGTTTTCATTTTAGCATTTTTAATGCTAACCTACAAGGGAGGTATCCCGACTAGAAACGCCAATTTGAATAAACTTTGGATATGTTGTAGAAGAGACAAACAAATTCGGCACTTATTTTTTTTAGCTGACCAATCTCACGTTTGTGGTTTAAAAATCGGGTTGCAAAATTAATATGTTTTTGTATGTCTGAAATTTAGACAAACAAGATTTATTTGTACCCAAGTTTAAAGTACTCATGAAAACCAAAATGTTGATACCCATATTGGTTTTTATCGTGGACGAAAAGTGTCCCCATTTTTAAATTATATTAAATATATACTCAAACATAAAAAGTTAGTTGAACATTTTGTTAAACGTCTATTTAAAATATTTAACTAGCTTTAAGAAAAATTTTTACTGACATCGTGTTTTTAACAAAAATTTAATGTAAACGCTTTTAGGTAAAAACTAATTAGACTAATGTTTAAATATGTGCAAATAAAAATTAATTAAATAAATAATTTGAAAAAATACTAAACTAATAATTGTGTCACAATAGACAATACTTTGATGACTTTTGTTATTGAAGAATCCTCTGTGAACACAACAGATTCACTCAGATAGAAAATAAACTGCGATGTGAAGCAGGGATTGTACATAACAATAAAGGTATCCCAGGTAGGGTTTTTTAAGAAATGCAAACTATTTGCATATTCTCTTATGCTTATTAAAGATAAATGGTTTTTATTATATTTAGACATATTTTGAATATTTCTTTTTTGTGGTTAAGAAATTTGCAAAATGTAAAGCTCCGTCATACACTCAAAAAAAGTCAGCAAAGGTAGCAAAAAAATTAGTTGAGTCAGAAAAACTTTTGCTGAGATGATCTTTGTTGAAAAATTGCTAATATCAGCGAAAAATCAGAGAGCTGATTTTTAGCAAAAAATTAGTAAATTTAAAAAATTATTTTGCTGACACTTAAATCAATGCAAATGAAAATCGACTTGTTGAAATCAACAAAAATGTGTGCTGTACCTTAGTAGATTGAAACAAAAACTAGAAAACTTAGTATAAAATTTTTACTTTGGCTAATTTATTTTGCTCAAATTTAAATAATTTTTTTTGTGATTGTGTTAAACATATGGGGGACTTCATCTCAAGTGACAGCACTTTTGAAACCGATATCTTGGGATCGGGATGGAACCAAGTTGATTCCTGTTGGGTAGTAGTTATGAAACAAAATTTCAGCGGGATCGGTCAGGACTTTCCGAGTTGAAGGATGTTGAATCTTGACATTTGCGTCAAACAGCCCTTTTTTTGATACATATATTACTATGAAATAACTCCCAACTGTTGGGGTTTATTTCATTTTTAATTTGGAGGTTATTTCAATTATTAAAATTGGGACTTATTTCATTTTTTTTGAGACTTATTTCATTGGGAGTTATTTCATTGGGACTTATTTCATTTGGGAGTTATATCACGGTACCTATGAGTACTCACCATTTTTTGTTTTTGTCGATTTTCAAAAAATTTAACACATTTCTAATCGGTACCGTGAAATAACTCCCAAATGAAATAAGTCTCAATGAAATAACTCCCAATGAAATAAGTCCCAAAAAAAATGAAATAAGTCCCAATTTTAATAAATGAAATAACCTCCAAATTAAAAATGAAATAAACCCCAACAGTTGGGAGTTATTTCATAGGAATAAAATAACTCACAAAAAAGAATGAAACAACTCCCAATGAAAAAAGTCCCAAAGAAAATGAAATAATTCCCTATTCAAAAATATCGAATTCTATTTATTTCATAAATACATGTAAAAATGTACATAATATTAAACATATTATAAAGATAGAATTTAATGTATACATAAATATATAAAAATAATCAACAAAATTAATAGAAAAATACATATTAAAAATATATTTATAGAAAACCTGGAATAATCTTTGTTTTAAAAGTTAAAATAAATTAGTTTACATAGCATGGAGTAGTGAAACAGTGCGTAGGAGGGAGGCGGCGCGGCGTGTGCTATTCGCGGCGCATGTGATTCGCGGCCGTGGTCGCGCCTATAGGACGCGAAACACGGTGGCGCCGCATTACGCGAAACTCGGCCGCGCCACAGGACACGAATCGTACGCACCGCTTTCCAGAGGCATGTGATAACGTACAATGACATTATGCCCATGGACGTTATGTCACTCGAAAAGTGTCATAATGTACATGGACTTTATGACAATTTGGAAAATGCCGTAATGTCCATGGATGTTACGACATTATTTTTTTGGATATTATGTCACTTTCAAATGTGGCATAGCGTCCAGACTTTTTAAAATAAAAAGATTAATTATATTTAGTATATCAATACAATATTTTAAATATTCTTTAGTAGTATATCACAAACTAAAACTAAATTTATAAATCGTATAATCGCACGTAGAAAAAACTTTATTTCGCGAAGCCACCTGCCGCGTTCTACGGAGGAAAAAAAACCCTAAGAGCGGCCGAAGGCCGCCACACAGAAAAACTTGTTTTTACAAATTATTTGACGTCTTAAAAATATAAGACTTCAACGGATTCGACATCTGATTTGAAAAACAAGTTCTTCTGGGTGGAGGCCTTCGGCCGCTCTTAGGGGTTTTCTTCCTCCGTAGAACGCGGCAGGCGGCTTCGCGAAATAAAGTTTTTTCTGCGTGCGACACAAAAGAAACTTCAAAATTACTGATCTATTTCCACACTGGAGTATAATGTCCATGGACCTTATGTCGTAACACGCATAATATTTTCTTCCTCTAGCTTCTGAATTTTTTAAATAAATTTGATTTTCGACTTTTACATATAACACTTTATTATTTCTTCTTTTGCCACTCATTATTTCAAATTCAAGATTTGACATTATTTTTAATCACTTTAATACCGATGTTTACTTACCAAAATTCTAGCAAGAACTGCGTTTCTTTTGGTAAAATAACTAATTGTATTGCTTTTATTTACTTTACGACAATTTTAATAGAAATGAAATAACTCCCAACAAAAATGAAATAATTCCCAACGATAAAATCACATTTAAAAATGAAAATGAAATAAGTCCCAACAAAAGTGCAATAACTCCCAATAACAAAAAATTAATGAAATAACTCCCAACAAAACCTGGTTGGGAATTATTTCATTTGGGAGTTATTTCATAATGAAATAATTGCTAACAGAAGATTGCGAAATAAGTCCTAACGCATTGGGAGTTATTTCATAATGAAATAAATCCCAATTTAATATGGAAAATTGTTGGGAGCTATTTAATTTTTTTTTTTTTTGGAGTTATTTCATTTTTTTTTTTTTTTGAGTTATTTAATTTTTTTTTGGAGTTATTTCATTTTGGGAGTTATTTCATGGTACCTTTCTAATCTGCTAGTAAGAACATATAAAAACCATGCTTACGTTTCTATGTTATCTCTGAAAGTTCCTCAGATATTCCCATTGAAAATGTAAAATACCAAATTTAGTCCGAATCAGGTCCATATAAAGTACCCAGCAAAAAATAACCTGGATTTGGTAAGCAGTAACTACATTTGTCTGCTTCCAAAATAGCGGTTCACCGCCTTGCATACAGTAAAGCAATTACGGAAGGCATTCTGTTGTGCTTCCCAAAAGGAATTCTTTGAAGCAGTAAATAATGCTTGCAATGAAGCAATAAAGAATGAATACCATGAAGCATTAATGTTGTCAACATACAAAAAAGCGCCTCATATTGACTAAGAAGGCATACATTTATTGCTTCTGAGAGCACATGAAAGAAACGCTTTTCACCTGCTTAAAAGAGACATGCCAAGTGGGATATCGCGAACAAAAATCATGCCTTCTGGATTTGCTTTGGAAGTCCTTCGTAGTTAAATAATGCCTTCCGCAAGCACTATTTTTTGCTGGGTATGCATAATATTCCTAAAGTACTTTTTCTGTAAAAGAGATTTGAGTTAAAAAATATTTGATATATACATATATGCTTTTCCACCCAGCCACTTCTAAAGTTGCCATATTTCTTAAGCAAATATCTATATGAACCCAGTGTTCCAAAATTTGCAGGCATCCAATTCTTTCGCGGAAGTGGTTGTAGATGCTCCAACATATACGTAACTTATTGGATAAGTGCCTTTCAAGCCCCGCCTTAAATGCTATCACGGCGGCAAAAAACTAACAAATAAAATTAAAAAAATTTTGGACTTGAGGTAGAACAATTTTCTAACTGAATATATATAAAAAAAATTATACAAAATATGACTCAATATCATGAAAACCCTTAATCTTTAAAAAGCAAAACAAAAAATAACCTGCATTTATTGTTGCGTACAGTTAGGTTAGGTTGAGCTGGCCGGTCAAAGACCCCGCATAGACCATTAGGTCCCTAGCGTTACCAGATTAGAAACGATAACCCCCACGTTAGGTCAGTCGTCAGTGATGGTAGCCAGAGTTCCCCACACCCTCTTAGCAAATGACAGAAGTCTCAAGATTCCGATTTCTGAGATTTCTCCCAGATCTCGGAATAGGTGGTCCCCTAACCATTTCGCCCTGGAGCGTGCAAGAGCCGGACAGTGGCACATTAGGTGCTCCACCGTCTCTCTGTCCCCCGGTACCCCACAGCATCTACATTCGTCACTCTGCAGCATTCACGCTCTCTTGGGAAGAACTGCCGTCCAGCAGTGACCAGTTAACACCCCCACCAGAAGTCTACAGTCGCTCCTGGACAAGGACAGTAAAAGTTCGGTCGCTACGGGATCGTAGGATTTCCACATGACTTTAGATACTCTGCATGTTTCGGTATTTCTCCAAACCGCATCAGCTCTTCGCATCATCGTGGATTCTACATCCCTTTTCAGAGACCGAAGTGGCACGCGAACATCCAATGCCATTTCAACTGGCAATTGGACTCCCTATTGGCTTCACAACGAATTCTTCAATTATCAAAGTACTGTTTATTTTAATGTTATTAATATAATTGATTTATTTATTCCTAGGTTAGGTTAGATTGAAAATAGGAATTGGAAGTTGAGATACCCTTCACAACCGACTCATGTCCAATAAAATAGGATATACTATACACTTAAGATCGAAAGTCGACTTGTTGTGCGCTCTCATATCCGAGGTTCCCTACTATCTAATCCCGTTGACGAAATTCCGTAGTCTCCTTCAGCCCATTCCACTAAGGTCACCCAAAGTCTGAATGTTGTCGGCGGACAGGTGTTGAACCGTAATCCTCGCGAAAGCGGAACAACCACAAAGATAGTGTTCTATGGTCTCGTCACTCTCCCTAGACGCCCTACAAGTTACTGCTAAGGGGAGTCTCCTGATGGGTTCTCTACGGTCACATAAAAGCCTAACAATTATGAATATCGAGATAAGCTCAGACACCCCTCGATTAAATTTAATAGGCATTACTATACATGTTTTTTTAGCTTAATCCAACTATAATTCTTTAACAAAGTTAATGCGTCTCTCTTTCAATTTCTCTGAAACAATTCGCAATAAGCAAAAAATTTGTTGGCCCCTAAACATGAAATTGGGCCGATAAAAAAATAAGTGTCCCTTATTTTTCTTTTCTTTATCACATATTCCCTGCTCGGGATTCGCGTACTGCACATTGCAGCTAATGATGTTTTGGAGATCGTCTCACAATTCAATTCCGTGATGTTCTATCCCGGTAGCTCATCTGACAATTTCTGGTGGTTGGTTTTCCGTTCCCGAAATCCACTCACCAGCTGCATTCAGCCGCAGCATAGACAAAGCGGCCTCATATTTGTTTTTGTCCACCAGACTATTGCCGCGTACATCGTTCTGTTCTTTATGTGTTGTTTCACAGTATAATTTCTTGTCAAGAATTCCAACTAGATACTTCACAGCTTCGGAGACACAAATGGTTTTGCCCAGAAAACGAGGTTCATCATATCTAATGACACTTGTCTTTCAAATGAAACGGCAAATCTTAGTTTTGTCCGGGTTCACCTTTAGACGCCTAGGACTACCGTTTTCGGTAGAGACATTATTAAATGCTCCCTCTATATTAAAAAATATGGCCAAAGTATACATATGTAGATCAAAAGATCTCTCAACGTGACAAACCACCTCATAAAGAGCAGTTTCAACTGAACGTCCCTTTTAGTACGCGTTTTTCTTGAATATAAGCAGATCGCTAGGGACTTGATGCCTAACCATGTCATCTACGATTCGTCCCATAGTTCTAAGCAAAAACGACGTCAGACTTATCGGCCGGTAAGCATTTGGGTCCGCATAGCTTCCCATCCCCGGCTTTGGTATGAAGACAACTTTTGATTCCTGAAATTACCTGGGGGTGTACGATAATTTCAGGCACGCACATCAATGCTCCGTAATAAAAGAGCAGGAAAGGCCCCATCTGGTCCTGTGGCCTTAAAAGGAGAAAAGCTTTTAACAACTCTTCTAACCATGTCGCTGTTATATTAGCGCTCCGACTAAGCTCATTTCCTGGTCGATGTTGCCCCTCATTGGCGCAACTTATCGTCCCTCATTTGGTGCAGCCTGCTGGTTACTATTCGGCCCAACTTGTTGTTCCACATAGGGTCCAACATGTTGTATCACATTAGGTCCAGCTTGTTGTTCCCCCATTGTGTCCAACTAGATGTCCCGCATTGATTCCAGCGTTTTCTACAAGGTTACTGAAGACACGGGTTAAGGGGGTTAGGATAGAGGGTTTACTTTACCGTATAAGGAGAATATTTGTAAATAATAATTCTTTATGTTTTCAACAAAACGTTATAAAAATTATGGTTTTATTTACATAAGATTTTAGGTTAATTTTAGTTTTAAGTATTTTACACGTTTAGGGTTTAAATTTTAATTCTTTAAGTTACGGAATTAACAATTTCCTTAATTTTAGGTATTTCACTTCAGGCTTAAGCTTAAGTTTTTAAGTTTCAACTTTAGTTTAGAATTAAGTTTTAATATATACAGTTTTAACCTTTAGATATAAGTTTTAAATTTCACTTTAAGTTTTAATATAGAAGTAAGTTTTAACTTTTGGTTTTCCACAATTTAGAAACAAAATAAATAACTTCCTTAAGCACGGTTGTTGTTACAATGTTGAGAGTTCACGAACAAGTAAAGATCAAACCAAAAGCCGACGGCTAATGTTGATTTCTAATGTTGGCTGCAGTGATATTAAATTATACACTAGAGGGTGTTATTGTTGTCAGAGTTGGGGCTTCTTCACTGTTCATCAAAATGAACATCCTCCCGGGCCAGGCAACCTGTGAACAAAAAGACAATTATTTTTATATGTCGAAATATGAAATAAAGGGTAGAGTAGGGTGTTGAGACTGTATTATAAATACTTATGTCAATGGGGTATTGTAGTTGGAAATGGATTCCATAACCAAGCAGCGAAGAGTGTTATATTGGGCTATCAGCGATTAAGTTGGATCTCATTGAGTTGAAGGTGTGATGATGACCAGCGTGTTCTGTTGCTCCGGGTAAATTTGTGTATAGTTCGGAATCGGCTAAAGAATTCTGGGGAAACTTTCCGTTGATGAATTCGTGTGTTAAGCTAGGGTAATGATTCTTGGGTATGTGTAAAATGGGTAATGCGCAAGTGGGGATACGTCTAAGTGTTAGACTTGTGGGTGGGTAGGACCACAACTTAGCGTTGTATGTAGAGTTAAAGTTAGATTCATTTGCAAATATCCAGCGCCATTTTTTTCTCCATTTAAACCAATGGAATTTATACTTCCACTTGCGTCTTGGGTATGAGAATGTACCAGCACCAAATTGACCGTGGGTAAAAGTGTTTAAGTTAGAAGGTTTAGTTACACAAATGATAGTCTGTGATCCGATAAATTCTACATGAGTTTTAGGGTTAGTAAATCTTCTCATAAACGTTGTTTGTTCCTTTGCTCTTGCTCTAAATTGCAGTTTTAATAATAATTTTGTGAGCTGAATAAACTCCAGATATCTTTTGTGTAATTTGCGTGTAGAAACAACTAAACCTCTACAACTTGGTGATTTCTGCCGCGGTTTTCTAACTCCTTTAGTAAATGTAGCGGCAGGACATCCCCGCCCCGAAAAAAATTGGGACACCATAAATGGAGTGTGTTGGTACAATTTGGGATTTTTAAAATTAAAAATTTTATTCTTCGTCATTTGAAGAATTCCAGAAATATCTTCTGGTTGGGTAATCTGATCTGTAATTAATACGAGATCATGGGGTAACTTGGTACATTTAGCTTCGCTATGGGTGGGCGAGCTAGCCGAATTATCCTCAACATACTTCAAACTTTTAAAGTTGGGGTAGTGATCGGGTGTGTGATCTGTACGGAGGTTGGGTTAGGGTTTTCACAAGGTCCAGTCAAGATCCTACTAAACTGGGTATCTTGACTTAAAATATTGTTCAAATTTTCATTTTGAAGATCAGATTTTAAAATCTGAATATTGTCCAAATCTTGGACTACCTCAAACTTGATATGTGGGGTGGGTGAGGTTAGGGTTGGGGGTAATGGACCCGTGAGATTCGGCCTCATTGGGTTGTGTGGACGCATTTAAATTGTCCAACATTCTTTTTGCACCTAATAAAATTTCTGAAGCACTAGGGTAAGCATTTTGATTTTGTTGTATTGCGGGTAGTTGGGTTAAAGTATCTGTGGGTATTAGGGTGGGTTGTGAGCTTTCTTCTTCGCTCGATATTAGGGTGGGTTTTCGTTCGTAACTAAAATTTTGAGAACTTTCTTCCAATTGGGTGGTTTGTGAACTGCATAAGCGAAGTTCATCTATTTGCTCAAGGATTGAGACCATTGTACGTCTACAATACCTGTTAGCTTCTCTATACATCCGTGTAATATTTTCCCCATTTATCAATATAGATTCACTTGGGTCATCAATATCAACATTTTCAACCAGGTTCTGGTACCAATTACGTATTTTATCCCACAATTTCTGCAGTCGGCACTCTTGGGATCTGAGGTTGTACACTTTTTTCGGTCCATGTACCGATCTTCGCCATTCATCATCAAATGAAGCTAAGTCCTGGTTAATGCATCGCATAAAATCGGCTGCCATCTTTTCAGGACACATTTTTAGGGTGCGGGTGAAAAAGTTTTAATAACAGGTTGTGGGTAATATTGGGTTAAACGCTGTGTTGCGGCATAAAAAGGGTTAACTTTGAGTAATAATTGGGTGTTTTCTTAAAAGGCTGTTAAAAATGTGGGTTAAAAGTAAATTACCGGTACAAAAAGAGTTAATTGTATAAAAAAATTCCAACTGCGGGTTAAAATGTGTTAAATTGGGGTACAATTTTGCTAAGCGGAAAAAACAGGGTTAAAAAGGGTAATTTTATCACTGCGGCAACGAATGGGTTAATTTTATAACCAAAACCTAGAGTTCGGCGTTAAATGGGTTATTTAGGCCGATTGTGGAACAACACGGGTTAAATCTGGGTAAAAAGGGTTAATAAATCTTTCACAACCTTAATTGGCTAAAATAAAACAAAATTTGAAAAATTGTCTGGGTGACCAATTTCTCACTGGGTATTATTTTACACAGCTGATATGCGCTACACACTGTAGTCGTCCATATCAGTTAATCAAACGAAAATTTTAAAAACCTGTCAACAAACTACATAAAGGGTGGGTGGGTGGTTGAATACAGGTTTTAAGTAAAATTCGAATTGACCGCTGTGTAAAAAGGGTTGATTGTGTAAAAATTCCCACTTTGGAATTTATCATAAATTGAAAACAATTTAACTTACCGACTCTGAAAGGGTATAGGGTATTTTATTTGTCATGTATGACTGTGAGTATGTGCCTTGGTTTGGTTTTGTTCATTCCCTTTTGGTCTTTGTTCCCGCTTAAGGTAATGATGCAGCTCAATGCATGTTGTTGTTAGAACTTGTTTGTGACATAGTTAACACTTGTTATTGTTCATTTTTGTTTTTTGTTAAATTTTGTAAATTATTAACTATTATGTTTGAATGTTTGTAAGTTTTTTTTTTTTTTTTAGAACTTTTAGTAACAGTGATGTTTAAAATTTTGTGTACGTTTTTCTTTTTTTTTTTTTTCATTTAATTTTTTGTTTAAAAAATTCAATTAATTAATTAAGGTATTGTAGTTTTTTAAATTAAAAAACCACTTTAAAATAAAAACAGGGTAAGGTTTTATTTTTAACTTTTTATAATTTCCAATTTATTAAAAAACATTTTTTTTTTTTTTTAATTTTTGTTTTGTGTTGTTCTAATACTATTTTATTAGTATCACAATAAATTTTAGGGTGGGTAATTTCTTTTAAGTGATTTCCAAATTTAATATATATAAATTTTTTTTTTATGGGTTACAACTTTTTAGGTGTTTGAAGTATTTTTTGTGTCACTGTGTTTTTATCCAAAATAAAAATGCAAATTCGTTTTTATATTTTCTGTTTTATTTCTTTTCTTGTTTGCACTTTTTAACACAATTTTATTATTTTTGTATCGTTTTATTAGGGTTTTGTTTTTATTTTTTGTTTTGTTTTTAATGTAAACACTTTTTTTTACAAATTATTTTTAAAAATTGTGTGTATTTTTTCGATTTTAATTTCAAAATTTATTTTAAACAATATTTTAATTTTTATTGTTGATTTTATTAAGCATTTTATTTTAAATTTTTCGTTCTCTTGTAATTTGTTTCTTTGTATAGTGGACTGTATTGTTTTCTCTTTTGTTGTTTTTATGATTTTAACACAAATCAATTTAATGTTGTTTTAAGGGTGGGTTTTTTTTTTTTTTTATTATTTAAAACAATTTATTTTAAATAACACTTAAAAAAGTAGTTTTATTGTTTCACCTTGCACTGTTCTTTTTTTTCATTTAATTAAAATTTTTAATTTGACTTTTTCTTTTTTGTAGTGTCTGTTTTTAACTTTTTAGGTTATAAGGGGAAACAACTGTGATTTATTTTGTGATATAGGTATATAGGTGTTGTAACTATTTATTTTTTAAGTTTTAGCGCCAACTTTATTTATGTATTTTTTTTTTTTTTAGTTTTAAGGAGAAATTTTAACTTTTCAATATTGTCACTGTTTCACTCTCACTTGAAGGTTCGATTGGACCATGAAGACACGGGTTAGAGGGGTAAGGGTAGAGGGTTTACTTTACCGTATAAGGAGAATATTTGTAAATAATAATTCTTTATGTTTTCAACAAAACGTTATAAAAATTATGGTTTTATTTACATAAGATTTTAGGTTAATTTTAGTTTTAAGTATTTTACACGTTTAGGGTTTAAATTTTAATTCTTTAAGTTACGGAATTAACAATTTCCTTAATTTTAGGTATTTCACTTCAGGCTTAAGCTTAAGTTTTTAAGTTTCAACTTTAGTTTAGAATTAAGTTTTAATATATACAGTTTTAACCTTTAGATATAAGTTTTAAATTTCACTTTAAGTTTTAATATAGAAGTAAGTTTTAACTTTTGGTTTTCCACAATTTAGAAACAAAATAAATAACTTCCTTAAGCACGGTTGTTGTTACAATGTTGAGAGTTCACGAACAAGTAAAGATCAAACCAAAGCCGACGGCTAATGTTGATTTCTAATGTTGGCTGCAGTGATATTAAATTATACACTAGAGGGTGTTATTGTTGTCAGAGTTGGGGCTTCTTCACTGTTCATCAAAATGAACAGTTACCATAAGTATTCTTAAAGAATCCGCCCTATTTCCGTTTCCGTCAATTAGGGTTTCGGGTTGTATATGGGTCTTTGATAAGAATTTTCTACTCTTTACAGAAAAGTTTCCAAGAGTAACGGTTTGCCGTTCGAATTTTCCCGTTGTATTCCCTGGTCTGCTATGACAGCATTCATAGTATTTCGAATGTCTCTTACGACGTGCCCTATTAAAAAGTCTGCGGATGTCTCTCCTGAGATTGGTCAGCCCTCCTCAAACGATTTATTAAAGTTACTCGTTAACCTGTCTACCTCCCCGTAAGACGATTCGGTAGATTAATCCTGAAGTTAGGCCAGTTTGTCCTAGCCTTGTTTCGGAACCATATTGGTTCCGGTGGCGGGTGTACCAGCTTAAACTAGATGAATCGACGATACCTCAATTTGTTAACAAATGTAGGTGAGTTTCCAACATTAAGGGTAGAAATATATTTGCATTAAGAAATTCAAGCACTGCATCCCCTCGCTGGTTGCACTTTGAACTAACTATAGGTATATGGTGAGAGTTTGCATCGCTCCCACTAAGAATTTCCCTACCTGTAAGTGCCGCCGCCTTGATTAGTCCCTGAAGTTCCGACGAAGTTGGATGTGTCACAGAGTCAGACGGTAAATAAACAGATGAAAGGAAAGCCTCCTACTACCATGGTGAGTATCGTAGCATCTTCCGATAATTTTTTGCTGATATTAGTAATTTTTATGCAAGGGTCCTCCCAGCAAAAATGTTGCCGACTATACTGACTTTTTTGACACATGTCGATTCCCCCTCTGTGCATAGAAAAATTGGTATCATTCAGATACCTTGTTTGTTCTAGTCAAAGGCTCCTGAATTAAGACGATATGGATCTTACCTTTTCGTAGTTGTTCCATCAGAGTTTGTGTTGTCAAATTTTGGAGGTTAATCTGCATAAGAAATGTCATTGGTCGCCCAATAACGTTTGGCTCATTTGAGGATATTTTTTTTTATTTTTATTTAATTCATTTTATTGTAATTTTAAAGCCCATGGGGCCAATTAAGTAAAATTACAAAGACAACTTACTAGCTAATGTGCATAATAATAATAATATATTAAAACTACAAAAGAATATAAGAAACCCACTCAGCGATAGTTATTTTATCAATGAATAAAAGTATTTACTTCATATTATAAACTCTGTTAATATCTGAATTATAGGATCCTCATGCTCTATTTAAATAGACAATATTTACAAGTCGATGTTTTAATTAAAAAAAAGTATTGAGAAATTATGAATCTGTGATTTGTGCTTGTTCATAAGCAATAAGACGACGCCTCTGTAAAGCATATGAATTAGAAAATGATTTAAGCGCTCTAGGCAGAGCGTTATATAATTTACCCACTCTTACAAAATATGCACGATCTAATATCGTAGTTAGCTTTGGTAGCAAAATCTGTTTATTCCTATTAGATCTACTAAATTTAAATCGATCTATAAAGCCGGAAGGATAACCGTTCTTAAATATTCTGTAAAAGAGAAGAAGATTACGAATCTTGATAAAACTATTAAAACTACATCCCAGAAAGTCTTGCACATAAGAAGATATATGATCACGGTTTCTTAGTGAATAAACATATCTAACAACACGATTGAAAAGTAACGATAATTTTTTCAAATTAAAGCCAGGGGTACCAGTATATACCTCAATACCATAAGTAAAGATAGGCATAACCATAGCATGGGCAATTTTTCTCCTAACTGCTAATGGAATATATAAATTAGTGCAATACAGCTTCCTTAAAACATAGTGAACTCTAGATGATATCGAATTAATTTGGTAAACAAACTTTAGTTCGCTATCAATAACCACACCCAAACAAGACAACCTATCTACAAACTCAATTTCCGTAGGTCCAACAAAAATTGATATATTATCCCTATACGAGGGCTTTCCAAAAAACAAAGTCTTGGTCTTATTTGCATTAATTACCAAACCATTTCGATTCATCCAATCAACTGTCTCATTAACATAATAGTTAATGTTTGACTGAAAAACATCTAGAAATTCCTTATCACCCGATATCATCAGCTGCAAGTCATCAGCAAATGCGAAGGAAGTACACATACTATTATCATATATATAAAAAAGGTCATTAAGAAACATCACAAACAAAAGTGGCCCTAAAACCGAACCTTGCGGTACTCCAGAGACTACTGGTAGAGTCCTACTAGAACTACTACCAATCGAAACATATTGAAAACGATCTTTCATATAAGAGGATATCAGTCTGCAAGCACTAGTTGAAAATTTAAAATAATTAGCCAACTTTGCAATAAGTATCGAATGCGGAATTTTATCAAAAGCTCTACATAAATCAAGCGACAGTAAAACTGACAATCGGCCGTTACTAATTGCACTCCGTAAACTATCAGTTAAATTAATTAACAGTTGTGTGGAACTACGTCCACGTCTAAAACCATATTGACAATCATGTAAAAATCCATTGGAATCTAAATAATCAGTAATTTGGTTCTTTATCAAAATTTCAACTAACTTAGCCAAAATAGGCAAAATTGAAATTGGTCGGAGATTATTTAATTCATCTGATGTGCCATGTTTCCTGATCGGCGTAACCCTAGCCAATTTCCAATTATAAGGGAAGCAAGATGTAGTCAAAATCCTATTTACGATATGCAAAATGTGATTACTAAAAAAGGGAAATACTAATTTTAAAAATTTCATTGAAAATCCATCACAGCCTGCCGAATTCGATTTAATTGTTGAAAATGCAAGAATTAACTCATCAATAGTAACACACCTAAACATAAAGCCATCTAAGCTTGAGTCAATTACAATATCATTGGAAACATAATTATTGTTTTGAGAATCCACAAAAAACCTATTTAAACCATCAACATCCGAATACTGTACATCGGTATTACCATTTGTTATACCGTAACTTCTAAGTTTAGACCACATCTGTTCTGTAGTAAGATTGTCAAAGATTTTATTGTTGAATTCCCTTTTGTACTTCCTCATAATCGATTTGGCTTTGTTTCGAGCTCTACAAAAAATCTTCCAATTCTGATCGGTCCTATCATTCAAATAAGCTTTATGTGCCAAATTACGTAAAGATAAATAATATGTAACTTCAGGAGCCTTTATCCACTTAGATATACTGTTTACTTTACTGCGCTGTACGAATGGAACTATAGAGTGAACTGTGTTAAGAAAGGAATTCAAAATATTAAGATGAATAGTTATTATTTGAATAGTTTTTTTTTAATATTAAATTTTTATGTTCACACAATCTCGGTTGCATTTATTTGTCTTATAATTATTGTATTTATTTGTATCTTTACTTAATTCTCTTCTTCGTCTAGACGGGCTGCGACATCTACATCTCATCTTCTTGTTTTTTCTCGGGGCTATGAATGTGTTTATCGTAACAGTTTTGCTGGCAACAGAAATTAGTTAAACATTAGTTCACAATTATTTTTTAGCTAAAAGCGTTTACTAAATTTTTTTCTGAAAACGCAATTTCTGCAAAATAAAAATGCTAAAAGTTAGTTACATTTTTTAAATAGATGTTTAACAAAATTTTCATCTACCCGATAAAAAAAAAATGATATGGAGCTTTAAGTAGTCATATCATTTTCTATGCGACGCATATGTAATCATATTAAATTTCATCCGAAATACGGGCCTACATAATTTGTATGGGTTAGAGCTAATCTGATGCAATTATATAAATGTCCATTACAATTTTATCCGAATTATGGCCCGATAGAAGTGGATTAAATTGTATCAGTTTATGTCGAATCTTTTCAAAAAAGTTCCCTCATAAACCTTTTGTAAGCTTTAATACACATTAGGGGGTCCCGAACAGACCTGGGCGTTAATCATTACATTTTGTAATTAATTACACATTGACTTACAAATTAATAATTGAGTTTTTTTTCAATTACAATTACATGTAATTTGTAAGTGAATGTGTATTTGATTACATAATATAATAATTAACGCACAGGTCTTGTAAACTTATTTTATTATAACATGTTCTTGTACTGCCTATTTAAATTTCAGTCTTAAAGTCAATTTTAATATAAACATACCGTTTGCTTCGTTGCTATAATTTCTATATTTTATGTTCTGCAAT
Source organism: Delia radicum (assembly GCA_021234595.1). Classification (NCBI taxonomy): domain Eukaryota; kingdom Metazoa; phylum Arthropoda; class Insecta; order Diptera; family Anthomyiidae; genus Delia; species Delia radicum. The sequence continues at coordinate 186,444,772 of CM037853.1, forward strand.
TTTGATAATATGTAATCATATTAAATTTCATCCGAAATACGGGCCTACATAATTTGTATGGGTTAGAGCTAATCTGATGCAATTATATAAATGTTCATTACAATTTTATCCGAATTATGGCCCGATAGAAGTGGATTAAATTGTATCAGTTTATGTCGAATCTTTTCAAAAAAGTTCCCTCATAAACCTTTTGTAAGCTTTAATACACATTAGGGTGTCCCGAACAGACCTGGGCGTTAATCATTACATTTTGTAATTAATGACACATTGACTTACAAATTAATAATTGAGTTTTTTTTCAATTACAATTACATGTAATTTGTATGTGAATGTGTAATTGATTACATAATATAATAATTAACGCACAGGTCTTGTAAACTTATTTTATTATAACATGTTCTTGTACTGCCTATTTAAATTTCAGTCTTAAAGTCAATTTTAATATAAACATACCGTTTGCTTCGTTGCTATAATTTCTATATTTTATGTTCTGCAATTTTGATAATATGAGGGAAGGTTCCAAATTCAATACATATAACATGATTCGTATATTTACCAAAATAAAAAATTGTTTAAACGTTGTCCGTATCAATGCGCAAAGTTTAAAAATTAAAATAGAGGAATTTCGTTATATTTTCGAGTCATCCAATGTAGATGCCATATGCGTTTCCGAAACATGGTTTAAACCAAAAATTAAAGATGAATGCTATAAATTGAGTGGATATAAGCTTTACAGAGTAGATAGAAAACAGAAAAACGGTAATAAGGATAAAAACAACTGGTGGTGTTGCTATATATGTGAAAAATAACATAAAATGTAAATTCAAAACAAAATCTAAGGATGGTGATCGTATAGAATTCCTGTTTATAGAGTTATTTAACGGAAATGAAAAATTATTGCTTGGAACATTAGTCCAGATGTATTCTTTTTAGAATTATTAATATTACCGTAGGGTATACAAATATCATTAGCTGGTGACTTTAATAGCAACATTTTCGAAGAATCCACGTTCTCGGATGAAATGCTACATATTGGCTTAGACGCTGTTAATAAAAGTATACCCACACACTATTCTACAAACTCCAACTCGCTCCTTGATATATTTTTCTATGCCAAAGATACTGTTATTTGAACAAATTTCCGCACCTGTGTTTTCTAAACACGATCTAATTTTTACAACTTACGATTTTAAAGCAGATGCAATTGAAGAGAGTTTTAGCTATCGTGACTTTAAACGTATTAATTATTCGGCTTTATATGCAAACATTTTGCAACTTGATTGGGGCTGTATTTATTTTATGCCATCTGTTGATGATCAGCTGAACTTTATTCAAATAAACATGGAACAGTTATTTTACGAATTTGTTCCCCTAATAACAAAGAGGAAGAAAACTACAAATAACCCATGGTTTACCGCTGAAATTAACTGTTTAATTGAACAACGTAATATGGCTTACACTAGATGGAAGAGATTCAAGACTCCTGAACTACAAACCCAATTTCGAGCACATAGAAATAAAGTCGCTGCAAGTATAAGAACTGCTAAATCCTCCTACTATAGCACAAAATTCTCAAATTGTTTGGATAGCAAGGCAACATGGACTGAAATCAGAAATATTGGAATAACGGAGAAATCAAGAAATGCCCTGGTATTTCAGATATAAATGTTGATGATCTAAAGAAAAAATTTACAGATTTACCAATGCCTACCGCAGATGTTGCACAGTATAGGAATCAAACAAGTATATCAATTCAAAACCAATTTCATTTCAGCTGTTTTACTGAATAAGAAATATATAAAAGCTTCCTTAGTATCAAGTCCAATGCAACTAGCTTTGATGGTGTTCACCTAAGATTTATTAAAATTGTATTTCCTACTATATTACCATACATTACGTACCTATTTAATTAAATTATAACTAAATCAACGTATCCAACTCAGTGGAAGCTCGCCAAAATAGTTGCTATACCAAAAACAGAAAATGAGTTTCGCCCAATAGCTATACTACCCTTTCTGTCTAAAATACTTGAACGTTTTTAATGCACAACCAGGTTAGTAAATTTATTCAGGATAATAACCTTTTAACCTCTAGGCAAACAGGGTTTCGACCACAACACAGTTGTGTATCTGCTTTAATTGATGTAACAGAATATATTAGATCTCAGATTGATAATGATAAAATTTCTTTTTTAATACTATTGGATCATTCCAAGACGTTTGATACCGTCAACACGGAAATTCGGGTTTTTATGATGACAAAGTGTCAAGTATGGCGAACTAACAAGAGGTGTACCACAAGGCTCTATCTTAGGTCCATTGGCTTACGCCAATGATCTTCCAAATCAATTGCAATAATGCAACATTTAAATGTATGCAGATGATGTTCAACTCTACATAAGCTCTAATACTTTTGAAATCAGTAATTGTGTGCAAAAAATTACTTGGGCTAAATGTAACGGATTATGCCTTAACCCAAGCAAGTCAAAATGTATGTTGATTACCAAAAAATCATAAAATATACCATGTATTTCTAATCTAACACTAGGTGAGTCAAAAATCGATATTGTTAATAAGGTTAAAAATCTTGGAGTGACATTTAATAATTATCTACAATGCAATGACCACGTTCTTATCACTACCGGGAAAATATATGGGATGCTAAGAAATTTGTGGTACATGCAATGGTTTATACCTCTTAAAGTCAGAATGATTCTGACTAAAACTTATTTAATTCCGACTCTTCTTTATGGTTGTGAGCTGTTTTCAAGTTGCGATGCTTCCAGTTTTCGTAAATTAAACGTTGCATATAACAATATTGCACTATATATATACATGGAATTTGACGTTTTGACAGAATCTCTCACTACTCTAAGCAAATCTTTGGAGTTTCTTCTGAAAATCTTTTAAAATGTAAAGCATTAATATACCTTTATAAGATAATCTACTCACGTCAACCAAAATACCTTTACGAACGACTCACTTTCTTCAGGTCCGAAAGAGTATACCGTATAATACAGATAAAGCATAAAACTACATTCTCTGATCAACATTTTTTCATTAATGTCATTAGAATTTAAAATCAGTTACCCCCTCATTTACAAATAATAAGCAACGCAATGCTATTTAAAAAACTGATATATGATTATTACAAATAATATATATAAAAATTTATAATTTTGTCTTTTTTAATTTGAACATATAGTTTTGTAACATTATTATTTTTGCCTGTAGTATTACATATTAATTATTTGTTGTTGTTTGAAATTATATGTCTTTTTGTTATTATTTTTAAGTATATTCTTTATGCACATTGTGTAATTTTACCGATACTCTGTATTCAGTGCTTCTATATAAGATTAAATCTTTGCACTGGATTATAATCAAAATAAAATAAATAAATAAAATAATTAAAATGAAGCAAAATTTCAACTGCAAAAACATGTAATTGTAATTGAAAAAATTTAATTACAAATTGCATGTAGTTGTAATTGAAATAATATCAATTACTAATTACATGTAATTACACTTAGATGTAATCTTAAAAATTAAAGTATTAGAATACGACAAGTTAATAATTGAGTAACGTAAATTACAATTACACTTAACATAAAATTCAAAATAATATAAAAATTTAAAACATAAAACAAATAATTAAATAAAACCAAATTGAAACTAAAATTTTGATTAATAAATTTAGTTTCATAAAAAGCAATTAAAATAAAATAAAAACTAAATCATTGTTAGCAATTACAGTAATATAACATTAGTGATTTTTGAACTTTACTGCGTTGCTAATAAATTGTAAATTATTTGGGAAATGGTGTATTGTAAGAATAAATGATTGGTTTTCAGGCGCTGTGTCACGATGTTGAAATTGCATTATGCCTTTATTTCTGCGTGGTGATGTGGAATCAACCGGCATGAATATTTTGTGAAGAAAAACTACATTAATTTTGACTAATTCGGATTAAAGCTTCATTTACATTACCCTCGATATCCAGTTTAAACTAGATTTCGATATCTAGTCAGTGTATCATTTTATACACTACCATATGATCGAAATCTAGTTTAAACTGGATTTCGATGGTAAATGTACACTCAAAAAAAAAAGTTTGTAAAGTTAGCAAAAAATTTTGCTGAGTCAGCAAAATTTTAGTCAGGAGGATGCTTGCAAAAAAGTTGCTAATGTCAGCAAAATTTTTTGCTGAAAATCAGCGAGCTGATTTTTAGCAACAAAATTTGTAGATTCAGCAAAAGTTTTGCTAACACTTAGTAGATTACAAATACAAAAGCCTTGCTAAAAATTAATAAATTTTTTGCTGAATTTTAGTAGACTGAAAAAAACGCAAAAAATTTGTAGAAAAATTGTAATTTAGTTAATTTATTTGCTGAAAATCATAAAACATATTTTTGTGATTCTTTTAAAAATAATTAACTATAATAACGAAATATAAAAATTTTCATTTTCCACATTGACGACATGAATTTATTTAATATCTGAAAATATATAGAAATAAATATATATAACATAACAAAAATTGTCTTTCAATTACTTACATCAATGGTTGTCTAAATAATGCTATCGTTTAAATGATGCTATCGGAACTGCCGAAGATAATTATAGAAACGAAATGAAAAAATAAACAAAAACAAACGAAACGAAAAAAGCAACCCTTTTTGCAATAAGAAAAAGGAACCATAAAAAAATCTACCTAAGATGTGTGTCTTTGTCTTTCAATTTACTCTGCCTGTGTGTCTTTGTCTTTCAATTTGGCTTTCTGCTTTTAAACAGACAACTTCGCTATGTCGGAGAAAGTGATTTGTTCAAAGTGCTATAAACATATTCAAAATGATTGTGAAATTTCATGTTCTATTTGCCAACGTAAATTTCACAAAATTTGTGCTAAAGTTGAAGATGAGAGTGCTGTTAATACTCTCTTAACTTTTATTAATATTGTTTACAATTGTGACAATTGTTTACAATCATCTTCTGATTTAATTAAAAAAGTTAGTTTATTGTCGTATGAAATCGAACAATTAAAAACTATGTTCTCAGAGTTTATAAATAACAATTCAAAAGAAAATGCAAATAATAATGTGAAACAAAAATCTCATCGTAGTTTGCCTATGCTCAAAACCGGTTTAAATTCTAATTTGCCTAATTCTAATTGTTTACCAACAACTACAATTGCTAAAAAGAACAATAATAATGTTAATCGTTCTGCTGCTCTCAATACAACAACAACTAATACCATTATTGATGCTGTTTTACCTTCTACTAGTAAAGCTGCACTCACTGCTGTTAATAATGACGTTGTTGTTATTCCTGATGGTCAACACGAAACTAACAGTGATGCCTATGTAGATGCTTTAAACGCTGAAAATGTACTTCATGCTGAAGATAAATATAATTGGTCTAATGTTACTTCTAGAAAGAAGAAAAAACCTAAAAAACGTAAAGTTATAGTGGGTGATAGTAATAATGCTGAACTGGATGTGGTACTTAAAATGAGATGGGTCCATTTGTCATCCTTTAAACCAACAGTTACTGAAGATTCTATTAAATCATATGTGGCTAAACATCTTAAAATAGACGAGTCAAATATTTCTTGTTACAAGTTGCTTAAAAAAGATGCTTCTATTGATAATTTGCGGTTTATTAACTTTAAACTGGGTGTTTCATCTGCTTTTTATGAAGAACTTCTGAAACCAGAGTTGTGGACATCAAACGTACGAGTCCGTCCTTTCAATTTTTTTCTAAACAAGTCGCCACTTCATCGACAAATTTAACAGTTTCAAAAAATGCCTTAAAATTATACTACCAAAACGTGTCTGGTATGAGGACTAAATCAACTCAATTTAGTACCTTTTTTTCTCAATGTGATTATGATGTTATTGTTATTACGGAGTCTTGGTTAAATTCTGATTTTTATGATGAAGAATTTTTTAATCCTTATTTGTATGTTGTCTATCGGAAAGATAGAGATCCTTTAAAGACTGGTCATGATAAAGGAGGTGGAGTTCTTATTGCGGTTAGAAAATCATTATGCTGTAAACTTGTCGCTTTAAATGATATTGATTCGGAACTGGACCAATTATGTGTATCTTTCAAGGCGGTTACTAATGATATTTATATCTGTGTTTCCTATATTCCACCTAAAAGTTCTGATGAGCTGTATGCTGCTCATGCTTCAAATATTGTTCATCTGGCTGATCGTTTAAATGATGGAGATGGATTGTGTGTGTTAGGTGATTTTAATTTGCCTGATATTGTATGGTCTGTAGTTCCTAATTCAGGTCAGTTTCTTCCAAACAATGTAAATAAATCTTTTGAAATTAATCTCATTGATGCTGCTTTTAGTCTTGGTTTGATTCAAATTAATAGCGTTTTCAATATGTTAAACAGAATTCTAGATTTAGTGTTTCTTTCTCCTGATTTAAAATATTCTCTTTCTGAATCTGAAATTGCAGTTTCACCCTCCAATGCACATCACTCTGCTTTGGAGGTTGAAATTGAATTTTATGAATATGTTCGTAAAATTAACGTTAATGACCTTCGTTATAACTATTATGCTTGTAACTTTAGTGCGTTAAATTCTATGATATATAATATAAATTGGTTAAATTTATTGAATAATGATATAGTATCAATTTGCTATGAAATTTTTTTATCTAATGTTTTGAGAATTATTAGAAACAATGTCCCTTTAGCTAATCCTAGAGTGTATAAATTACCATGGTATACTAAAGGATTGAAAAGATTAAAAAATCTTAGAAATAAGTATCATAAATTGTATAAATCCACAAATAATGCCGTTGATAAAGCTAATTTTACTCATTATGAAAGGGAGTTTAATTTTCTTAATAAGTTTTTATATAATCAGTATATTTTGAGTTTTAACGATTCCATAAAATACAATCCAAAGTGTTTTTGGAGTTTTGTTAATTCTAAGAGAAATAATTCTTCAATACCGACTTTGATGAATTATAATGGTGTTTCTTCCAATACATTGGAAGATTCTCTTAATTTATTTGCTACCTATTTTCAATCAAACTTTAATGATGACTCTTTGCATCTTGATGAATTTGATTTAAGTGATGTTGTTTCATATTTTGATTTTGGATCAATGCAAATTTCTGATGAGGATGTTGCTTCGGGAATTGGCAAACTTTCTAATTCGTTTAAATCTGATAATGATGGCCTTTCAGCATTCATTTTGAAAAAATGTTTTTCTGCATTTATTGTGCCCCTCAAAATTATTTTTAATAATTCTTTGAGGGTAGGATATTTTATACAAAGATGGAAATATACCACAATTTGCCCTATTCTTAAATCTGGTAATAGGAATAATGTTGTCAAATATAGACCAATTTCAAAATTGACAAATATTGCTAAAATTTTTGAGCATATTGTCTATGATAAACTCTTTTTTCAACTTAAGCGCTATATATCGTTATCACAGCATGGATTTGTGGCTGGAAGGTCTACCACCACAAATTTAGCAGTTTTCACCAATTTCTGTGTTTCTTGCTTTGAAAAAGGGTTTCAAGTAGATTCAATTTATTTGGATTTTGCAAAGGCATTTGACAGGGTTCCACATGAACTACTGTTACTTAAGTTATCTAGGATTGGTTTTCATTCTAGTATGCTAAGTTGGTTTAGATTTTATTTGACTGGAAGATATGCTGCAGTTTCTGTGGATGGAGTTTACTCAAATTTTTTTACTCCCACCTCTGGTATTCCTCAGGGCAGTATCTTAGGTCCTTTATTGTTTAATATTTTTATTAATGAAATCTCTCATTGTTTCAAAAATTCTCAGCACCTCATGTATGCTGATGATCTCAAGATTTTTAAATCAATTTCTTCCTTTAGAGACATTTCTGACCTTCAGGAGGATTTGTCTAGAGTCGTTTTATGGTCTGACCGTAATGGTTTGTCTTTTAATATTGCGAAATGTTTTTATATGAAATATCATCGATGCCTTCATACTTTACATTCGCAATATAGTATTAAAGGTCATATTATCTCATCTGTTGATGAAATATTGGATCTTGGTGTAGTCTTTGACTACAAATTATCGTTTTGTAGCCATTTGAACTTCATTATACCTAAAGCTTTTCATTATTAGCATTTATACGTCGTAATTCTGGTAATCTTTTTGATTGTTAGACAAAAAAAGTTCTGTTTTGTTCTTTTGTAAGATCTAGGCTAGAATATGCATCATTTATTTGGAGCCCTGTAGCGGATATCCATATTAATCGTATTGAGAAAATTCAAATTAAATTTGTAAAATTTGCTCTCCCATTCCTAAATGTTAATGTTAATCAATCTCCTTTTGATCCTACATTTTCTGTTCCATCCTATGAGGATAAATGTGAATTTATTTTCATTAAAACTTTGGAAACACGTAGGACCATTTTTGCCTTAAATTTTTTACATGGTATTATTTGTGGTGTAGTTCATTGCCCAGAATTATTGCATTTAATCAAATTATATGTTCCTTCTAGATCGTTAAGAGTTAGAGATAAGTTCTTTTATATTGATGTACATAGAACTAATTATGCGTTAAATGAACCTCTTACTAGAGTTTTGAGATTGTTTAATAAATATTGTAATCAATTAGATATAAGTGTAAACCACTATCAATTTAAAACTGTATTAAATAATATATTTTAAGTTTTTTTAATATTGTCATAATGTTGCTAGTCTGTAAGGATTTTTGTATCCATAGACGAAATAAATAAATAAATAAATTTACTCTGTCTACATTTCATTTTCCTCTTCTCTACTACATCTTGACATGCCGCGACATCTACTTCATTCTGCGTATATCTTTCAATCTGGTTGTCGTACACACTATTAATGTGCTTATCAGCACAATTTTTTTTTAGCAAAATTAATTAGTAAAACATTAGTATATTAGTAAAGCATTAGTATAAAACAGTTAAGTGCTGAATAAGTATAACAAAAATTTTAGCTGAAAACACGAATTTAGCAAAAAATTTTGCTAAAAAATAGTATACCTGATTTACAAGACGTTTTACTAACTTTTCTACTAACTTATTTTTTTGAGTGTAAATTGAGCTTAAGGTCATTTAATAAAATAAAAACTGAGTGTTTAAATTTTTATTATTTCTTTATTCTCCATTTCAATATTTCGACATTGGTCGTAAGTTTTTTGTTTTGGTTTATTTACTATTATCATTACAATAAAAATATATAATTATATATTAAATATTTACAAGATTTGAGAATTTACTAGTATTGCAGCAATTAAGTAGCTTTTTTATTCTAAAATTAACACGTAAATAGGATTATTTAACATTTTATGGAAAAAACCTTATAATAGTCTAAGAAATTCCGTTATTAATTTTCTTGTAGCATTTTCCTTTCAGAAGTTGTAAAAGAAAATTAATTAAATTTACAAATTTCTTATGAGATCAAAATTTGAAGACCTGTTCCTGGCTTTGAATCTTGTTGTAAGTTTTTCTATGACAGATTTAAACATTTCTTGTTTAAAATTATTATGTAAACGATCAGTTGAATATCGCCTTGAAAGATTAGAAATTATCTTTAAGTTTTTATTCTGAATAATCTGCGACTTTTTGAGATAAGTTTTGGCACATCTTGTTGACCATACTTGACAGCCATATGTCATATTCGGTCTTATACACATTTTATACAGCAGCAGTTTAATTTTTTTATTAAGCTTAGACTACCAGTTAAGCAGGGGATAAAGAGCTCTCCCGCATTTTAAGGCTTTATCACACGATTGCAGGAGATGTTGTTTAAAATTCAATTTCTTATCAAAAATTACTCCCAAATATTTGACTGAGGCGAGTAAGGAAATTTCAGACCCTTGAATATTAAGAGTTGTTCGTGGAATTTTCTTTGGTGACTTATTGAAAGGGAAAACAGTAGTTATGATTGATTTTTATTTTCCATTTATTGAAATATTTTTCAGTGTGTAGTAGCGCTTTTTTTCATATTTAACGATTGCATTTGAAATCGTTGAATATGATATTTAACGGCGTAAAATGCTGCAGATTGATTTCTTTAAGTTTTGAAGTCCGATGTAAATATGGCATATAGAGTCGGAGACAAAATTGTTAATTGAGGGACGCCCGCAGGGATTTTCCTTTGAGACGAAATTTCATTGCATATATTGACCTCAAAGTATCTTTCCGTTAAAAAGCTTTTAACTATTTTTTGTAAGTAAATTTTGTATCTAAATTTGTTTAGTTTAAATATAACACCGTTGTGCCATATAGAGTCAAAAGCTTTCTCTATATCAAAAACAAACAACTCCAGTACTTTTGCGTTGATTTTTGTTGTTGTTAATCGTATTTACAATTCTTTTCAATTGATGAATTGTCGAATGTTCTTTCCTAAAGCCAAACTGTTCTCTATGTTCATTTATCCTTCTTAAAATTATTTTTTCGAAAACTTTGTCCAAGCCATTTAGCATACTAATGGGCCTGTAGCGTGTAGGTGATTTTCTTTCTTTACCAGGTTTTAGTATTGGTAGCACCTTGGCAGTTTTAAATTGTTTCGGAAAATATCCATTCCGTAAACACCAATTGAAGATATTAGTAAGAGTACCGAAAAATGTACCTGGCAGTTTTTTTAAGATGATCGATTTTATCACATCTATCCCGGGCGCTTTAGAGTTTTTTTTTGACTATTAACGTAAAATTTGACTTCATCTACTGTTGTCAGTTCATTTGTCAAGATATTAGAAATTGGTTGAGAATCTAACCACTTAATATGTTTTAATACTATTCGATCAACTGACGACGATATGTTTAGGATTAATTGATGTGAACTTTTGAAAACATCTGCTATAGTATTAGCTTTAGTTTCATTGTTGACTACTTGCACGCCGTTTTTTAGCAAACTTTCAACACCCGTTTTGTTTCCTCTCATTGCTCTATTTAACATCCAAACTTTTTTGTTTCCAGCTGACAGCCTTTCCAGGAAATTATTCCCGTTATTATTTCTATCATTTGACACATGTGTGCTCATCAAAATGTTCAGCTGTTTTAGAGTAGATAATAAAACGGTAAAGAGTTATTACATCTTTGTAATTTACGTCTAAACCTATATCGTTGTCCGATCAGATATAATGATATTTGCGAGAGTTTTTACTGCCAAATTTGTTTCTCTTTAATTGGATTTTTTTTGGAAGCATCTTGAATAATGTGAGTAATTTTACTTGCGATTTGTTCAATGTTTGATTCAGTTATAATTGCAGCTGTTAAATTTTTTTTCCGAATTCTTCATGTACCCATTTACTTACAGCATTCCAATGTGCTTTGTTATACTACGTGACTAATGTTTTCGTTTCCAAAAATGAGCCATAAATTTGGCATGTTATTGGGGTACGTTGTAAGTAATTTTGAAGAAATCTATTAAAAAATATAAAAATACAGTTAACATTAATAAATTAATTATCACAAAACAAATTTTTAAATAAAAATAACTTTAAAAAAATGATTACTTCTCAATAATAAATAACAAAGCAAAAACAAATACGTTGTTCACTGTTGAAAACCTTTATACTTATTGTGTTTCTTTATGCTTGTCTATCGAGGGCCTGTATATTTGAGCACACTTGGCCGTATCAATTTTGTAATTAAGTTTCTTTTTTTTTCTTAAATACACCTAGAATGTGTAGCATATCAAGAGTACATCTCTTTCTAAGGTTGTAAAGATAACTACGAAGGTTAAATACAGAAGCTGTTATACGAGTATTTATTTAACTTTTTTGCGGAAAAAATGTTAATTAGTAAATTATTCGAAAAATAAAATCGATGGTCATAATTTGATGACTCACAAACAGTTTTTTTTTTTATAATTTTTGCAATTCTCACTATATTAAATTCAAATATATTAAACAAACGATACAACGATGAGTAAATTATTGAACAAATAAAAATCATATCTTAGAAATGTTGAGGTTAAGAAGAAGAAGAATAAACGTTTGTCTCTAAAAATTATAAACACTATTAATTTTTAAATCAGACTAGACTAGTTTCTACCTCTTTTTATGGACAGGCGTCATCAGTGATTTTCCATTTAAATTGTATTATTATTTGTGGATTTATAATTGTCAGATTGTCTCTATATGATACATTTTTCAGCAATCTGCGTCAGTAAGAATCAAACCTGCACTCTTCTTAAATTACAAACGTAACAATACCAAGTCATGACCATTTAGCGATCACACCCAAGTATGGTCTCGAATGTAATGCAGCTAAATTGCAGTTTTCTTTCCTATTAGCTTTTCTGTTATTGTATATTATACTCAGAAGTGACAACACTAACAACACAAATATTCTATTTTTAGATTTTTGTTTATTTTTCTAATCTCCTCCGTCACAATGTTACCAGATTGACGTATGGTTTTTACGTTCAGTGTTGACAACTTTTGCGTTTTAAATCATTAGAACTTTTCATAGAATCTATGAAACAGGTTCCATTTAAGTCAATGTTTATGAAATGTTTGTAAAATTAATGAAAGTCCTCACTCCGAAAATGAAGCGAAAAATATCGCCCTTGGCGGTCTGCCCAAACCGTTGATGCTAGGAACTTGAAATTTGGTGCGTGAGTTGCTAATCCGAAGTAGACATCTGTATAGAGTCTCTCCCTTGGCTGCCTGCCTTAGGTCAGAAGTTTTAAAATTTAAATATATGTTTCTTCGAATATGAACTAGCTCAATTATATGATAATTTTTAAATTTCTGGCCAGGAACGTGGTAAAAATAGGGTTTAACGTAGAGCAAACTCTCCCCTTGGCGGCCATGCCAAACCACTAAGGCGAGGAACATAGAATTTGGTATGTGGATTCCTTGTCACGAGAAGTCGGGCTAAAAGGTTAAAAAGTCTCCACCCTTGGCGCCCTTGCAAACCGCCGAAGTAACAGATGTCTTCTTCTTATCAGCAGTAGACATCTGTATAGAGCGGACATCGTATTGAAGCGATTTGTGAAAATTCCCATGAGGAGGGGCAAACAGGGGAAAGTCTCACCTTTTCGCTTAATCAGGATTAGACATCGGATTTTTGGAAATGCGGTATGTGGGCTTCTTCCCACGAGATCTCTATAGAGTGTATATTTTAAAATTTTTACTGGGAGGGGCAAAAATAGGAAAATTTCCCCCGTTGACGGCCCGCAAAAAACAATTTGGCCAGAAATTTGAAATTCAAATATATGTCCAGAATCGTGGTAAAAATATGGGTTAAGGTATATAAATCTATCCCTTTTTAAATCACTTAAGGGAGGTATGTGGGCTGCTGATCCCCCGTAGAAAACCCCTTAGAAGAGAGTTTTGGAATTAAATACGGGTAGAGCCAAAAAAGCTATATTCTGTCCATTAAAGGGTTGGCGAAACCGCTTTAGCGACGTACTTGAAATTTGGTGAGTGTGTCTTTAATGGCTAAAAGTTTTAAATTTTAATCATATTTTCCTTGGAATATGTCCTAAATTACTGTTAAGGTTCTTTTAGTATTTTCACGAGGAATGTGAACAAATTGGGGTACAACGGCGGAAAAATAAATTTTTATAAGTTTGTCATTCCATCCCCTTAGACGGGATTTATGGAAATCACTGCTAGGAGGGGCGAAAAGTAATATGCACTGACGGCATGACTATATCCTTTTAGTGAGAAACCTAAATTTGAAATATTTGTTCACTGTTGTATGGTCTGCTTCACTGATAAGTTTTATTTTGGAACTTTTGAAAAGAACTTCTTAAAATGTGGGTTTATTTGGGGAAATGCCTCCTAAAAGCCGCTAAAGCAAAGCTCTTAAAATTTGGTTTGTCAATGCACACAGCATAAACCGTTAAATCGAGGAACTTATAATTTGGTACAGGAATTCCCTAACACTGGGTATTAAAAAATGTTTACAGGGAGATAGAGGAAGTGTTCACCTTAACGTCCTGCTCAAACGATTTACACAAATGTGCAACATGAACTTGCCTAATTTACCCCATAGGTGGGGCAGTTTAGCCGATTTGACTTACTTTGAAAATCTTAAAAAAGTAAATATAAGGAATAAAGATAATTTATGTGTTTAACATAAAAATTAAAGTTAAGATGCATAAAATGTTAAATAAAAAAGAAATTATCCAACAAAATTGTTGGTTGAGTAAGGACAGCAATTTAAAAAAAGTGTCGAATGCTTCCCTACTACACTACGGTCAACAATGTGTTATTTGAAAAAATTTCTTTTAAATAACACAATGAATTACTTTTGTTTTATCAATAACTTTAACGCAGTGTACAATTTAACCTACAATCAAATTTCTGATATGTTTTCTTTTACAAAAGCGGTTAAGTTTTTAAATTTTGTTAGAAATTTATAGTGTTTTAATATGTGATGAGTTTTTTTTTTGGTTTCGCTCAAGGCCATAAATTAAAAATAAAATTCAAATTTTTAAAGTTTTATTTTTAAATATTTATTATCTTTTCGATATTTCGAACAGCTTTGATGTTCATCTTCAGGAAAACCTAAAAACAATAATACAATTAAATAATTTAAAATCTTTAATTTAATAATTTAAGAAAAATGTAAAATTAATGATTACATACATTTAAATATCTTTTAATAAAGCTAGAATTGTGTCGTTCATGAACGAACTAGTTCGACTCACTCGAATGAACGATATGACTCGTTCACCAATATTCGATCTTCTCGTTCAATCGTTCATTTCGTTCAATCGTTTATTTCGTTCTTTTTATTCCCAGAACAATTGCATCTCTATTCAATTAAAACTGCTTGTAAGAGCAATTATTAAAAAATAATAGTAAAAAAATAGTAGTAATATTGTTTCAAATTAAGAAAAGCAATTATAGTCATACAAATAAAATGTTTTTTACACAAAATAAAAAAATTTTTGTTAGAAAAGTTGCAATTTTATAACACTTTTTGTCTATGTACAGTAAAATTTGTGAAAAAACTCGTAAAACATGAATAGAGCGTAATAATTGTCAAACTAACGACACAGTTCACAACACGCAGTTCAGTCACAAGTCAAAGGAAAAAAGAACGAATGAACGATTTGAACAAACTAGTTCACTGACTCGAATTGAACGATACTGACCGAGTCACCAAAATGAAAAATTAATCCCAACTCTAAATAAAGCGTAGATTTGAAAGCGTTCTTACGTGTTTGTTATCTTATTATAACTAGTTCTCTTTTTAAGCAATCGATATTTGTTTTCCGTATGTCTGTATACACTTGAACAGTGGTCAGTGTCTGTTTTATAGTTGAGTCTCTTGTGTGTAGGTGTGTTAATTATGTGTAACATTTCAAAAGTGTATCTCTTTGCGTAATTGTTCTCTTGTTGTAAAATGCTCACATCTGTAAAATTAGGGGTATGACGAGTTAAAGTTCTATGAGCCGCGATCGCGGTTTTTTGCTCAAGTGGTCTATGTAGTGCCTTATGATCTGATTTATGGCTTGAAAGTCGTGTTTTTAATTTTGTTTTTGTGGTACCAACATATACTTTGTTGCATATGTTGGACCCGTTTCCCTTACAGTTGATTTTATGTATCACATTTGATTTTTCTTCATTTTCAAGTTTTGTTTTTGTTTTACTGAACAATTTATTGACAGTGTTGCGAGTTTTCAGTTCTATATTGTATTGATTTTTATCATAAATGTCTGAGTTTATTATTCTCTCTGACAGACCTGGAATGTACGTTACTGATTTGTAGATCTTTGGTGGTTCATTTTTTTTTATGTATTTTCTTTATTTTTGTGTATTTAATTAGCTCTGAAATAGTTTTCATGGGAAAACTATTCATTCTTAAAATATTAATAATTTTGTTTTCATTATCATTATGAAAAACTTCATCGCTTATTTCAAAAACCCTTTTAATGAAGTTGGTGGCGGTGTTTACAATTATTCGCCTAGGGTGCTTTGATTCAAAACTGATGAGTCTACCAGACTCAGTGTGTTTTTGGTACCAATCTAATTTAAGTTGGTTATTCATTTTGATTATAATTGAGTCCAAAAATGGTAATTGATTGTCTTTCTCCTCCTCTTTGGTGAACTGGATTTGCCGGTTAAACGTATTCAAAATCTTTAGTGTCTCCTCCCTTTTGTCGGGTTTTAGAATACAGAATAAATCATCGACATATTTTGTGAACACCCTTGGTTTGGAAACCATTAGTTCCATCGCATAATCCAGTAACTCTTCCATTATTATATCGGCAATAACTGGAGAGGCTGGTGATCCCATTGGCATCCCTTTTCTTTGTTCATAAACATGATTTGTAATTTAAAATATCGTGTATCTTTGATACAGAAGATAAGAATTTCCATGAACAATTCTTTTGGAATTTTTGTATGTTTCTCTATTACATTCCATTTCTCTTTAATTGTTTTTAGAGCTAAATTAACCGGTATGCTTGGAAATAGGGAAACTACTTATTAGAATAGTTTCCGTATTAGTTGAGTTCCCCAAATTTAAAGGCATGTTCGTATTGATAAACCATAATTTGGATACATTTTCGTTGCAACTATTTTAAGAAAACTAATACTAAAACGCATTTTCCAGAGAAATTATGTAAGAGTCTGAAACATCCCAAGAAACAACTTTACGGACTGTCCGTTACAAACGGATTCATGAATCCGGCATTGACGGTACGAAAACGGACCGGAATTGACGTATCCGTCGAAGCTTGTACGAAAACGGACCATTAACGTACAGTAAAATTGGATTACTCAAATTTTCGAAAATTATCCGTTTTAACTCCGTTTTGCTGTATCCGTTTCGGTGCCGTTTAACCGGACTACACCGATTTTCATCAGTTAAAACTCCGTTACAGCCGTTATCGTTTTTCTTCCGGTATTACCGGAGTGTGTTTTGTTTAAAAAAAAATAAAACAGTTTTATTTATTAATAAAATTAAATATTAATAAAATCTATATATCTATCCATATATATAAAAAGAAGTGTACATTTTGATTGTCACTCCATAACTCGAGAACGGCTGCATAAAATAAAAAAAAAATGGCTGAATACGTTTTGTAGAACATGCAATGAGGATGGTTTTAAAAAAAAATTGTTTAAAATATTTTCGTTTGGTCCAGATGTGGTGATTTTTCTGAACATTAGTCATTTTCATCTATATATATAAGAAGAAGTGTACATTTTGATTGTCACTCCATAACTCGAGAACGGCTGCATAAAATAAAAAATGCCTGAAAACGTTTTGTAGAACATGAAATGAGGATGGTTTTAAAAAAAAAAAATTTTTAAATATTTTCGTTTGGTCCAGATGTGATGATTTTTCTGAACATTAGTCATTTTCATCTATCTATATATCTATATATATAAAAATAAGGGTACATTTTGATTGTCACTCCATAACTCGAGAACGGCTGCATAAAATAAAAAATGGCTGAATGCGTTTTGTAGAACATGCAATGAGGATGGTTTATAAAAAAAAAATTGTTTAAAAATATTTCCGTTTAGTCCAGATGTGGTGATTTTTCTGAACATTAGTCATTTTCATCTATCCAGATGTGGTGATTTTTCTGAACATTAGTCATTTTCATCTATATATATAAAAAGAAGTGTACATTTTGATTGTCACTCCATAACTCGAGAACGGCTGCATAAAATAAAAAATGGCTGAATACGTATTTAAGATTTTTAGTGGTAATTTTTTTGGTTATTTTTAAATGTACCGCTTTTTTTAACATATACTTGTATTTCAGATGTTTTTGCAATTAAATGATGAAAATTTTAATGATGAAGATGTTAAACAACACCAGAGATAAAATGAAAAAAAATCAAAATGTTAAAACCACATCCTTTTATTGAATTTTTATGTGGTTTCATATTGTTTTTTAATAATGTAATTGTTAATCCAATTTTGTTACTATCTTTATAAATGAAGAAATTTAAAAATAAAACCAAACTTTTGTTTAAAATTAAAAAAGAAGAAATCATTTAGATAAAATAAATAAAAAAAATAAAAATGGACCATTTAAAAAAAACGGTATGAATACGGACCATATTCGGACCGTATACGGTATATTAAAACGGAGTCCACTCCGTTTTTAAAATAAATGACGGACAGTTTACGGTACGTTTTGAACGTACACTCAATTCGTACACTCCGTTTTATATACAGCATGACGGTACGAAAACGGTCCGTTTTAACGTGCTTTATACTGTTTCGAATCCGTATTCGATGTTCCTTTTATTCCGTTTTCCGGTCCGTATACTGATCCGGAAAACGGTACGGAAACGGACTTCGGATCCGTATATGCTGTACCGAAAACGGCACATAAACGGACCGGATTGTTTGCTGGGATTGTTGCTTCTGAAAAACTCTTTGGCATTGGGATATTTTGCCTTTTCGAGCATCAATGCAGCCCTCTTCTGTGCTGTCTGGAGTCTATACTTCACTTCTATCTCATATGAGTCTATGTTATAAAGTGGACTAATTTTATCCGACTTTAAAGCGTCTATGGATGGTGGTATTTTACCAAAGACTAGTTCATATGGACAGTAATTATGTACTGCTGAAGGTGTTGTATTAAAGCAATACGTGAAGTAAGCTAACCATTCATCCCAATCAGTCCTATCCGAGGATATGTACGAAAGTACGTACTCATTGAATGTTCTATGGGATCGTTCTATGGTACCCAGTGTTTGATGATGATAGGCTGTTGAAGTGACGAAGACGATATTCAACAATTGACATAATTCCATTATGGTCTGATTTTTATATTCTGTTCCCATATCAGAAATCATTTTCCGCATGGTTCCATAAATTAAAACTAAACCTTCGAAAATCACTTTGGCGACCGTTCGAGCTGATTTGTTGGGAATTGGGACAGTAACTAAGTATTTAGTTAAGTCACATATTATCGTTACAGCGTATTCATTACCATTATTAGATCTCATGAAGGGCCAATTGTGTCTATGACAATTGTGTCAAATGCGCGCGTTGGCGTTTCAGTTTCAATCATTGGTTCCCTTGTTTTTGGCAATGACTTGTTCTTTTGGCACTCAGCACAGGATTTCATATAACGAGTTATATCTCTTGTCATGTTCTTCCAGTGGTATTGCAATCTTATCTTCTTGAGCATTCTTGTAATGCCAGGGTGACCTCCAAGCAATGGATTTTTATGATACATTTCCATTATTTTAAATTTTTCGGAATCCGTTTCGACTTTAATAAGTGGTGGTACGAGTACTATGTTTAACTTCTGAAGTTTTTCATTACCTACTTTCTTGAAGTGGTTTAATTTTACGTTCGCGAACAACGCATCATTCAAAGACATGCGGAGAGTCGTGATTTTAAGATTACCAGCTACTTTTTCAAGCTTTGGAAAAAAATGATCTAAATTCACTATTCCATTAGTAATAAAATCTCGTGACTCGAATTGAAAAATCTTGGTTTTTCCCTTTTGGATAAATAGTTTATCCTTAGCAAAATACAATCTTGTACTTTATTGTACTCATGGGCATTTATGGCCTCATGTACCCGGATATTTTCCGATATTGTGTTTGGTTTATTAGCGGTCACTTTGTCCAAATTTTTGGCAGACTGAAGTCTTGTAGTTATTTTCAGTATTTTGTTACCATTATTGGTATTTCGTATGTCCTCAAATTCTAGTCGGGACAGTGCGTCTGCTGCACAATTTTCCTTTCCCCTGATATACTCCACTGGAAAATCATATTCCTCCAGATCCAATCTCATCCTCGTTAGTTTTGACGATGGATTTTTCATTGAAAATAGATATGTTAAGGGACGGTAGTCACTTCGGACCAAAAATTTACGTCCATAAATATATGGTCTAAAATATTTTATTGCCCAATGTATTGCCGCTAATTCCTGTTCTATAGTAGACTTATTGCTCTCGCCCTTCGTAAAGGATCGTGAAGCATAAGCAATATGTAGCTGCTTATCAAAGTACTACTGACTCAGAACTGCACCACAAGCGAATTTGCTTGCATCTGTTGTTATGCAGAATTCTTTTTCAAAGGCAGGATACTGCAAAATTGTTGGATTTAATAATTGGTTTTTGAGATAGTTGAATGCTTTCTCGCAATCATTATTCCATTCGAATGGTATGTTTTTTCGACATAGCCTTGTTATGTGCCTTGAATGTTCGGCAAAATTAGGAATAAATCTCCGATAATAGTTGCAGATGGCTACGAAGCGTTTAGCTTTATCGCCATTCTTTGGTGTTGGGTAATTTAAAATTATAGAAAATTTCCCATCATCACGCAATATGCCTTTATCCGTACACCTGTGTCCCAAAAATGTGACCTCGTTACAGAAAAAGGTACATTTGTCTGGATGTAATTTCAGGTTATATTTTCGACAAGTTTCGAAAACATCTCTTAAATTTTTCAACATGTGTTGTTCGGAGCAACCAATTACTACTTAATCATCCATATAAAGAAATGCTTGTTCGGATGATAATCCCGAAAAAGCTAGCGACATCATTCGCTGAAATGAGTTTGGAGCAATTTTTATACCGTAGGGTAATCGTTTGAATCGAAACAAACCCTTATCCGTTGAGAAAGATGTTACGTCCCTGGAGTCTTCCTCTAATTCAATTTGATGGAAACCTGACATTAAGTCAAGGCAAGAAAAGAATTTGGCTCTTCCCAGTTGGTCTAGAATATCGTCTATTCTAGGGAGTGGAAATTTATCCGCTACGAGTTTTTTATTAATTCCTCTGTAGTCAATGACCAATCTCCATCTCTTTTGATCCGTACCCGGCAGAGATTTCTTAGGTACTAATAAGATTGGGCTGTTATATTCTGAAATGGAGGGTTCTACAGTGTCATCCTCTATAAGCTTATCAACCTGTTTATGCACTTCCGTTTTATGAGAGTGTGGTATCCTATATGATTTAATATATACAGGATCATTATCCTTCAATCTTAGCCTCTGTTTGTAGAAGTTATTGGCAGTTACTTTTTCGGATTCTAATCCAAAAATATCAATATATTCAGAGCATATGTTTCTCAGGTTTTTTCTCGCAAATTCCGGGAAATTCCTGGATAATCTACATAGCTTTTCCTGATCTCCGCGAGGATCTCTGGTTGGGTGTACAATTTATAGTCGTTAAGACTTTCGGTTTTAACTTTAGTATTCAAAATAACAACATCCCTATTGGTTGTGTTGACAATTTGACTAGTGGTCTTGACCTTGAGACTATTGTGCTTGCTATGAATATCGCATTCTGAATTATCTGACTTGGAATTAATACATTTTCCTCATCAGTTTGAATGTTAACGTGGCGAATTACCTCTGATCTTGCTGGTAATGAGATCGCGTTAATCTGTGGAGCGCTGCGCATAGCTATTGCAATATGTAAATCATTCTCGACCACATGAAATGTATGTGGTATTAGGAGTTCTTCAAATTTTAAATCAGTATGAATTTCACCAAGGGTAGTCGTCAATCCTTGGCCGACTCCACTTAATTGGGTAGTTATAGTCTCGTCTATGTATCCGTTAAGGATTTGTCCAATTTTTAATATAGAAATGTCTGCACCAGTGTCAACTAAAAATGTTGACTTTCCATTATTCAAAGATGTTCTACAGGGAAGATAGCTATAGAGACTTAAATTTATGTTGTATATTCGGTTATATTCAGGGGAACTAACTCGTTTCCCGAAACATTTTCGGTAACGTGTCGTATATTGTGGCGATTTCCGTTATTATTTGAACGGTTCCGTCCACGGTTGTTATTGTAATTATTATTACTGTTATTATCGTTGTTGCCATTGTAATTATTATTACCGCGATTATTGTTATTTCGATAGCCGGAACTATTGTTATTTGACCGATTTCGGCGATTATTGCCATTACGGTTTTGAAATTTATTTTTCGTAAATAGAACGGAGTTTTGCTGCCCGTAAGCTTCCGTGCAGCTATTGACGAATTTTGCCGTCACTTCGTTCATATTCGAAAAGGTTCCTGATTCCATGACCAGTTTAGCCCTTTCGTTTGTCGCATTCTTCGTTATTGCCTTAACTGCCGCCTGGGTTGAATACCTCTGGGCAAGTTGTTGCGAGAGGCCATCCGTAATATATGCACTCTCTAAGGATCGAGTCAGTAGTTCTATTTCCGATACATAGGCATTGGCGTTTTTGCCGCCCTGACGGACATTCATAAGTTTGGCCGATATGACCTCAACTGTCTCGCCCTTGACGCTCCTAGTTAATGTGGCTATCACCTCATTAATAGTGCTTTCTGAAATTAAATTTCGGGCAGTTCCCTTTAGTTTCGTATCCTTTACGGAATCCAGGAGGGTTAGTGCGTCAAGAAAACTTCGTAAGTTTTCCGGTTTCCCATCGAAATCGTGTAAGATCTTCGATGCCAAACCGAGAAATTCAGCTATTGATTGAGGCATTGTTTTTTCTATACTGGACGCTATGCCATCACTATTTATGTTAGATGTGGTTTTCGCGGTATTGATCACCGGTTTATCGGATTCTATGTTCAAATCCTGGCTAGTCCAAGCGTTAACAAGAGCAGGGTCGTATACCACTTTCTCTTGGAGTGTCTGAGGTAAATTCGCTTTTAAATTCCTTTTGGTTAGGAGGTTCGAAAGTTTATCACGAATGTCATCGAAGAAAGCATTCGCCGCCAATTGATGGTCATCGGTTAGACGAGAATAATATTCGTCAAATAACGCCCTAACTTCTTCAAGACAGGTGAATAAATTCTTAAGGTGTTTTTCTACCGTTTCGTCCCTTGAAGGCTCTTTGCTGGTATTTAAACACTTAAAGGATTTGTCGAAATCCTCTCTCAGAATTCTTGCCTTCCCTATGATTCCTTGCCACTCCATATGGTTGGCATGACGAAATTACAGCGATTCTCACACACGTACAGATTTGACTGACCAGTGTCATGAGCAGAAAAAATAATAATGTTCCAGTAATGAATTAGATTTTGAAAGAATATAAAAAAATTTAAATCTTTCAATGCCGTTTGCCAAAGAAGCAGCTCTGGCGTAGCTCTTGCGTAACGACCTCTTGTGTAGTTGGTATACCGTCGTCACAAATTGCAAGGCTAATATAGATATGATTATTATTAGATATATCACTGGAAGGTGCACTTCCACAGTGATTTCGTTTATCACGTTAGCGTTGGGGTTCTGGATTTTCGAATCGTGATTCCCCATCTTCAATTCTCGTTAATAAAAATGCAATTCATAAAAATTTTGCTAGTATGATTCCAAAAAAAAAAATTCAATTATGTCATATCATCCCCTATCCGTTTCCTTCAGGACAACAGATTGAGGTGGATGTGGAATAAATCAGTCACTCATTATTTGGTGACTGTATGATTTCTGTCGCGCTGTGAGAGTGTCCCTTGAGAATCATCCCAGCCGACGGAAATTAAAAAAAAATTGGTTGTTAGTTTAAAAAATTAATTATAATTAATTTGTATATTAAGTTTTCAAAAAAAAAATTAAACACAATAACGGAATATTGTAGTTTGTTTGTTTGTTTGTAGAATTAAAAAACACTAATAATTCCGTTTTAGTTATTTTAAATTTATTTTACATCTCAAATAGCTTAAATATATTCACCCTCTTGTTGTTGCTGCTTTTTGTTGTTGTTCTATATTTAATGATGAAGTTGTTGTAAGTGTTGTTGCTGCTGTTGTTGATGAAGTGTGTTAATTGTTGTTGCTGCATTTTTTTTTCTTCTTTTTTTTCTCACCGATGGTGTTTAGGCTACACCACCCTTGGGCACTCGGCTTGGTGACCCGCCAATGTTTTTATTACACTGCATCTTCCATCATTATAACACATCATTTTATAACACATCAGATTTTCTTAATATTTTTCATTTTTCTTGTAGTTGCGGTTATTCATCACTTTTTTTTATTGTTGTATATAAAAGTTTGTTGTTAACATTTTCGGTTTTATTTGTTAACATTTTTCATTTTGATGGTATTGTTTTAAAATTTTTTTTTTTTTTATTATAAGTTTTTTGTATAAAGTTTTGTTTTTACTAGTGCAACATTGTCTCACTTTTCTATTTTTATTTTTGATTACTTAAAACAACGGAAACCGTGTATTTATTAATAAAGTTTTAGTTTTTTTTTTGTTTTTTTTTTTTTTAACACTTTAGGGTGTATTATAGCCAAGTTTCAATTAGAGAATTTTTTTTTTTTTTTTTTTTTTTATCCAATTTTAAAATTCAATTTCAGTCCTTTTTAGAGTTTTTAGATTTTACACACTGGCAGGATCGCCATGTTGTATTAAAACAAAATAACGTTTTAGATTTGGCTCTAATGAGCGACTGTTTTATTATATTTTTGGTGTTCTTAATTCTTAATTATATTTTGTGGGTAACCATCAAATGAGTGGTTCCCATGGTTCATATTATGAAGGTGTCAAATTAATCAACCAAAAAAGTACGGCTTTTAGCCAATCACAATTAAGTGTCAAGTACATGACAGTGATTGCTATTGCACGACAATATTGACTTATTAATTACACTACAGTATATAATTTTTGGTATGAACAATTATAGCATTTAGGGCGAGTAACTTTTCTAAAAATAACCAGAGTTTAACTTTAACCACTGATATTTTCATATAAATCTAACATTCATAACTATGGTTATGCCCTACCCTTTTATTATTTTGAGATAATTTAGGAGGTCTTAGAGTAATTTTTCTTATAAAAGATTCTAAGAAATGTTTTAAAAACAAAAGGTTTTTCTTTAGTTAGTCTCTTTACAGGAAGAAGAAGAAGAAAACATTTTTATTGAAAAATTTTATGGACACAAGGAATACACCAGACTGCCGCAGTTTCGTCCCCCTCCTGGGACTCGTCAGTGGTTAATTTATGTGTCAATTAAACAAAGTAATTTTTTTTTTATATTGTTAATTTGCTCTATATGAAAAACTTTTTATTTTTTGGTGTCGTACTGGTATTTGAACTCACTGCCTTAGCATCAAGCTATGCATCGTAATCTCACCTCTTAACGAGTTGAGCCACGGTCGACACAGACTGTGGCTAAAGTGGAGTTTTGTCACACTACGTACACACAAGTATTGTTTAGATCAGAAGAGACAGAATTAACTAATACCAATGCACAATTCATTTCTCAACTAGAATGCTTCTTCTTCTTAATCATATCTCTTTTTCACAATTAATTATCACGTTTTTTGATGCGCTTTATTCACATACAATAATTGGATACCAAGTGTAGGTTAGAGATTGAGTCGCCGTTAAGCAAGTTTCTTCAAATTTCATGTTAGAAAGTGTTTTGCAACCGTCAGATAATGACAATCGTGATTAATTTTTTATTAATTACTGTAAAATATTACTGTAGTTAGTCTCTTTACAGGAAGAAGAAGAAGAAAACATTTTTATTGAAAAATTTTTTTTTTCGTAGTCTTAACACGTTAATACATAATAAGTTAACGACAAAATTCGTTAAATGTATTTAAAATAAATCAGCAACCCAGCAATATTTTTAGAACTGGTTACCTTTGAATCTATTCCAGAACAGCTTCATTTAGCACCGGTTGCATGGAACAGCTTCTAGAACACGTTCCTGTCAGTCAAGGGTTTACTGTCCCAGAACCACTTCTATAACTGATTCTAGAACCAGTTATAAAGCAATTGTTTGGAGGTAAAAAATCTTTTGCAAATAGGAAATAGAATCGGTTGTAGAACAGAAATTATAGCCTATTATGATAAAGTACTTATAAGTTGTTCTGCAACCTGTTATTTTGATTACTATTTTACTGGGTAAGTTACGAAAAAAACAAAATTTTTTGGAAATAAAGTAAACTATTTTTTGTGGTTAGCTCATACATTTTCAAAATTAATAAAATTCAAATTAATTTTGTAGATATTTCTTATCAAAAATTAAAAAAATTGGAGAATAAGCCTTTTGTTACCCAAGATTATTGGTATATTCGTTACTAAAACGTATTTTTATAGCTCACAAGGAAGTTTAAAAAAAATAATTAAAATTTTTCTGCAACTTAACTTTTAAATAATTTTTAGTAGCTTTTTCTGTTAATTTTACAGATTTATTTTTGATGTGTGCCATCTCCGATTATAACGAAATAAAATCGGGGTGAATGGCAATTTTTGGTACATATTAGTTCGGTGGCCTGTTGAAAATGTTCAAATTTCGACAAAATGGGAAAAAAAAATAATTTCTTCGTCAAGAGAGTATGATTGACATACATATCTTCAATGGTTTTGCACAGGCTTGCCAAGTTAATCTAAAGATTTTCACTAATTTTTGATGAGGCATTGATTTAGCAATAATTTTTGATTTCAGATTTTCTTCACAAAGTATTCTTAAAATTAATTAAAATAAGGCTACCAGATTTTGAAAAAGAAAGTAGACGTAATAAAGAAAACAAAGTAAAAAATTTATTTGAATTCAACGTTTTTTATATATGTATTTTTACATATTTACATATGTATATATCTAGATATATGTAAATATTTAAAATAAATTAAAAAAATAACAAATATAAAAATTTACATTTACTTATAAATATGTAAAATTAGTTAAAAAAAATAACGAAACTTAAAAATTCATTGCACTTATTCAACATTTTTTATGGCAATATCTAATAAAATTAGCTTATTGTTTATTGTACTTTTCCGATTCGTGAACTTTCTTTAAAATAACGTTTTTTGATTCATAGTATTTTCCAAATAAGTGTTAAAATTTATTTTCAAAAACAAAGTTCAGTATGAGCATGAACAAAACAGAACAATCACTGCACGACATTTTCGCTACGATAGATAGAAAAAACCGGTTACCGGCGTGAAATAAAATTTGTTTTCAGTTATAAATATAAAAACAAATATTGATTATGCTTTTAAAAATAAAGATGACAGATTATGAAAAAAGATGACAGAAAGAGGCCACAAATTTTATAGATGACATCCAGTTAAAACAGATGATTGTCCTCTTAAAAAGAGGACGTAAAACAGCATTAAAAGCTTTGTACTTTTAATGAACCTAGTCTTTTTAATAAAACTTCCACATTGAGTGAATGTGCTCCACGGTAGGTCGTGGGTTCATTTCCCACTAGATGCAATGCCCTCTTTCCCTACAACGAGCCATAGTTAGTATAATAGGATATAATTTGTAATTATAAAATAAATTTAAAAAATTAGGGAATGAAACTTTAAAAACATAAGTTATCATTTTCATAAAATTTTAGGAAAATTTTCATTAGTTTAAAGAAAAGTTTTAATGGGGAAGTTCTAGTGAAATTATATTGCTTCAAAAAATTCCTTGCAGCAAAATTGCTAATATTAGCAATTTTTCTGCAAGGAGCCTTCCAGCAAAAATATTGCTAACTTTACTGAATTTTTTATTTATTTTATTTATTTCATTCATTTGCAATACAATAAGCCTTAAACGCCAAAGACGTATTGCTAGTGTGCTACATAAATTCAAGAATATATTTACAAATTGCTTAGATTAAATTCAATAAACAGTATATATATATAAAAAAATACGAAAATATCCTTAGAACAGGATAGCAATAACTATAAAATTGTACACTTTATTCCATATACAAACCGCACAATTCTTTTCACAATTAGCTCAAGCCGCACTATATTATACCCAAAAGCATCAGAATCAACCTCAAGGCAGTAATTAACATGCGACATCAACAAAGTGTGAGCAAGAATATATTTCACCCTTACAGGCAAATACAAGCCACAATTGTAAAGTTTTCTGAGTCCCAAAGTTACCCTAGATGAAACAACATCAATTTGTTCACTAAAATTTAGATATTGGTCAATTACAACACCCAAACATTTAAGCGATTCAACATATTCTATATCGGTTCCACAAATTCCTATCCGAGGGTAACCAATTCTGCGATAACCCGTTCGAAACATAATTGCCTTTGTCTTAGTAGCATTTATAGAAAAATCGTTTAATATTATCCAATCATGCAGTCTACCCAGTGTAAAATTCACAACCGTCTCCACAACAGCAGGGAAAGCCCTGCAATTGCCAAACAATAGCTGAATGTCATCAGCAAAAATAAACGGGTTTACCAAGTGCATATCCAAAGAATCAGCGCAATCATTTAAATACAGCAAAAACAAAATTGACCCAATAACGGACCCTTGCGGGACACCAGAAAAGACAGAGGCGATACTAGAATTAATACCACGCACACTTACAAATTGTGATCTTCCTTGCAAATAAGAGTATATTAACCTACAAGCCATAACTGAAAAGCGAAATTGATGTTTCAGTTTATCAATAAGAATGTTATGATTAAGGCGGTCAAAAGCCTTTGCAAGATCCAGAGATACCAATATGCAATCCCTATTTCCATTTAAATGCTTTCTAACAGTCTCGGTAATACCCAAAAGCATAGACGAAGTGTTGTAATTTTCCCCATATGCATATTGTACGTCCCTGATAAGATTATTTTCCGCAACATAATCTAAGATTTGGAGTTTTAAAATGTGCTCCATTATCTTAGAAAAAGCAGGAAGAATACTAATAGGTCGAAGATCAGTTTCAGAACCCTTCTTCGGTATAGGAACTACGCGGAAAGCTTCCATTTATCAGGATATGAAGAGGTGGTTATTATCATATTAAACAAATGTAAAAGTGGTTTCAGGATATATGGAAAAACCAGTTTTATAAATTTAATTGGGAATCCGTCAATCCCCATAGCGTTTGACTTAACTTTCAACACGGCACTCCACAAATCCTCACCGCTTATGTTCATAAAAGAAAACCCTTCAATATCCCCGTTAAAAGATTCAAAATCGAACGTACTATTGCGCAAATTACCGTTATCAAAAATAAATGAGTTGTTCAAAGTATTAACGTCTAAGTTCGAAAGACGTAAATCATCTGTAACAGATGACCCTGAGCCATTCAGTATCCTCCACATTTTCCTATTTCCAGCATTATCAAACATTTTCGTGTGATATTGTCTTCGAAACTTTCGAATTAGAGACTTTAGTTTGTTTCTTAATTTACAAAAAACTTTGCGATTCTGATCATTCTTATCAGCCTGAAAAGTTCCGTAAGCACAATCTCTAAGATATCTAGTATCAATAACTTCCCTTTCATTCATCCAAGGATCTTTTTTATTCCTAGGCTTGAATCTAACTAGTGGCACAAAAGCAAACAATTCATTTAGAAGAGTGTTCAAAATAGCAAGCTTATCGTTAACGCAGTTATTACTATAAAACAAAGATAAGTCAAATTGATCTACGTGAGATCTAACAATGTCCTGATCAACATTTCCAAAATCCCTGTATTCGATGTATTCCTTATCACTTAAAGCCACGAACGGCAAAGACATATAAATTAATGCATGATGATAGTGAAGAAACGGTAGTTGACCCTGACCTGACATATGAATACCAGATGAAGCACTAACAAGAAATAAGTCAATTAAGTATGTAGTGTTACGAACAACATCCCAATGTGTTGGCAATGAATTATGCACATAGGATAGACTTAGTCTATTGCACAAAGATCTCAGTTCGGATGCTCTATTAGAGTTGAATAAATTACAATTTAAATCCCCCATTACAATCACATTATCATACTGTGTAAAATGGGTCCAAATTCGTATTCAACATTATATAATTTTAAGGAACTAAATCCAATTTTATCTATTTAAGGACAATTGAAGGACTTATTGCAAAAACTTGATACGCCTCACTTTGTTTTTAGTTTGTTTGTGCCTTTTACAGATTAAAAAAGTGCAAAAATATAATTTTTTTTAGGACGCTTATAAGCTAGGTACTTGCAATAAGTGTTTAAGCAAGTCTGCTATCAAATATTAAGGTTGCTTATCAAGTTCTTACAATAAGCTCTTCAATTGTATTTGACGTGTTTCCTATTAAATTGTATCTGATTAGATATTGTACGCTATATCTAATTAGATATGACACCATATAATTTTTTTTTACTCGGGCGGGTAATGTTATTAAAATATTTAGTTAATGAATCTGTTAGATTGTTTCAATACTTTGCACTTAAGTAATTTTTTAAATTTTTAGATGGTAACGACAATCACGAATTTTATATTGGCCATGATAATGGAAATGTGTTGCTGTCAAAGTCATTGGATTGGGAATTTCAAAACTTTTACAACCTGACAATAAGTGTCAGTGACGGATCTAATGTCGTGAAAACTCGTTTATTTGTTTATGTAGTCGACACAAATGATAATCGACCACAGTTTACCAAAGACCTATATATGGTAAATATATCTGAAAGCATTAAAGAAGAATCAATAATAATGCAACTGCATGCAACTGATGAAGACGAGGATAAAAAAATATTCTACACTTTGCATGGCTCCAAAGATCCATCATCATTACAGTTTTTTCGGATTGATTCAGTAACAGGAAATGTGGTAGTGACTCAAAGGCTTGACTATGAACGAAATCAGCGGCATGTGCTAATAGTTATTGCAAAAGATCAAGGAACGCCGGCTAAAAGAAACTATGCTAAAATAATTGTGCTGGTGCATGATCATAATGATCATTACCCCGAATTTACAAGCAAGATGCTACAAAGCAAAATTCCAGAAAGTGCAGCAATAGGATCCAAAGTTGCACAACTAAATGCCGTAGATAGAGACAGCGGAAAAAACGGTGAAATCAAATATTCGATTGTAAGCGGCAATGTGGGAAATGTTTTCGAAATAAATAGTCTTTTTGGAACAATTTATCTTACGCAAAATCTGAATATATTGCAAATGCAGGAATATATGTTGCAAGTTAAGGCAATCGACTGTGGGAATCCTCCTCTCTCATCACAAATTCCAGTTCATATTATTGTAGTAATGGCCGACAACGATCCTCCAAGATTTATTGTGCCATCTTTAACAATCGAAATATATGAGAATCTTCCAGTGGGAAATTTTATTACAAATCTGGAAACCAGGTCCTCATCTTCGGTGTTCTACAATATTGTTGATGGAAATGACGACGAATTCTTTTACATAAACCCATCTACTGGAGTCATATTAGTGAATTCAAAAATTGATTATGAGAAAAACAAGTAAATAGTTTTAATGGATGTATTAGTTTCTGAAAAAATCTTTAATTTAATATTATATTTACAGACATTTCAATTTGACTGTAAAAGGAACAAATATGGCATCAGCATGTGCATATCAAAACATAAGTATACACATTTTGGATTTAAATGATAATGCACCATTTTTTGTTCAAACGGATTATTATGGACAAATATCAGAAGGATCTGAACCTGGAACTTATGTCGGCATAAACGATTCGCAAAACAGGTAATTTTTTTAAGAGATTAAATATTTTTAATTTTATGGTTACACTTCCTTGTAATTAATTTTAATTTTTTAAAAAAATATTAAAGGTTTTTGTAATGTTATATAGCAGGGTAGTAGTAGGGTATCGATTAATCAAGTACAATTTTAAAGTTACTCGAATAAATTAAAAAAACTTATTTATTATGTAACAGCAGCATTATGAGTAGTGTCCGAGCGAACAGTTCGGCTACAAAATGCATTTAATCGGTATTTGATATTGTAAAGGATTATGGACAAATTTGGCGAATGGAAAAATGTTTATTCGACAGATTAGATGCTAATTTGAGTGCCAAACACAAAGATAAGTCCGTATTTAAACAATGAATTTACTGTTCGGCATACATTTATACACAAAATCGAATTAAATCGGCTCAACAAATATGTTTCTAATACCAATATTTATCCTCGTTGCCTCTAAATACCAAATCCAGACCAAATATAGTTTTTTGGCTGAACTGTTCGGCCGGACACTAATTATGAATAATATGTAAATATCATTTTTCGAATCTTTTATGTTAAATTAGTTGGTTTTATAAGTCCGTATTTGAGGGACGTTCGATCAAATCAAGCCCAATAAAGCGATCAGCATCGACAGGATGTGTCCAGTAAAATTTGGACAGTAAAATCTTTGTTTCATCGTGTAGATAATCGATGGCAGACATGAGCAAACAGCATTTTTAAGGCAGCATTTTGAGATATTTGTAGATTTTTCTTTTGTGTATGACTAATAAAATGATCTACAGATGGCCTTGGATATAATTATTGGAGTTTCCTTATCCTTCCCCCAGGACGAGCCAGCCAGTGATTTAAGGGCGTTGTTGCGGTTTGTGACACATTTTTTTTTACCATAGAAACTTGCATGACAAAAGAGAAAAGGTTATCGAAATTAACTCCCAGCATTTTAGGATATTTATCTGTAGGCATAACTTGATTGTTGACTGTAATATTTAGCTACATGTTTACTTCTCTTGTCCAATTTGTGAAAAGAGTAGCAGTAGATTTACTGACTGAGAGAGCCAAGTTCCGACTGAGTAGGAATGCTTTAAGTTATTCAAGGTAAGCATTTATCCGGTTACATAGAGGATGTATGTAACGTCCAGAAGAGTGTACAAAGTAGTCGTCAGCATATGAAACTATATTAACATCCTGTGGTGGAATAGGAAAATTCTACACATAAGAATTGAAAAGCATTGGTGATTGCAAACCGCTTTGCGGAACACCTTGTTTAACAACTTTACGTTTCGATTTTTGCCCTCTGAATTCAACGAAGAATTGTCTTTAAATAACCCACAAACCATTCCTCTATATTAGCATCTAAGCTAGAATTTAATGTTATTTAACAAAATATAAATATTCACCGTATCCAGGACTTTTGTTAAAACCAAGGCAACAACTATGGTGCATTAAAATGATTTTGATCAAAGCAGTGTACGCTTAAGGAGTACACTACACCCTTACCCTTAAGAGAAAAATTATAAAAATGATTTTTCTAATTTTTCTATATTTTTGGTTAACTTATGATTAATTTTATAATCTATAATAATGTATTACATATATATTTGTTTTTAATAGTAGTTTTCTTATATAAAGTTGTTTTTATTAATGATAAGTTTTTGATTATTCATTAGTTCTTAATGCTATATAGGGTTTTAATTGATTATTATGTGTTTCTTTTTCTTTTCCATTGTAATCTATTATTGTATTTACACCATTATTCCTAATTATTTTGTAAGGTCCTTTATATGGACTTTGATTCTTTTTCCTATTTCCTACTTTGACTAAAACTAAGTCTCCTATCTTTAAATTTAATTTATTGTTGTATCTATTTTCTAATATTCTTTTTCTTTTGTTCTAATTGTTAATTCTTTAGCTCTGTCCAACGAATATTGTAATTTACGTTTTAGCTCTATGGCATAATCATCGTAATTATATATTTTTGTTTCTTTTGTGTCATATAATTCAGATGGCAAACATGGCAGTCTTCCATATACAAGTTCAAATGGCGTGTAGCCAGTGTCTATATGGGGTGCCGTGTTGTAGGCAAAAGTAAAATATGGAATCCATTTATCCCATTCGTAACTGATGTTAGCAAGAATTCATTTAAGACTCTGTGATTTCTTTCTAATGACCCATATATATTACGCAAAAGTTCGTTTGCAAATTCTGTACCGTTGTCTGATTTCAGTACTTTGCATTTACCAAATTTTAGAATTAGGTGTTCAACTATTGTTTTTGCGGTTGTTAGTGCATCTTTCGTCGCCATGGGGTGTGCAATAACGAATTTTGTTAGTTCGCATTGTATGGTCAAAATATATCTGTATTCATTCGAAATTCGAAGAGGTCCTACTGTGTCAATTGATACTATTTCAAAACTGTTACTTGGAGTGTTTGTCAATGTAAGTGGTTCCTTAATGTGTTTAGTTTGCTTGTTCTTGTTGCATTTGTCACAATATTTTACAAATTGCTTTACCATCTTATTCATGTTTTTCCAAATGTAGCGTTGTTTTAGTTTTATAATTGTCTTTCTTATTCCCAAGTGCCCTGCATGCGTGGCATTGTGGAATTCGTCGATTAGTTTGTATTTTAGAATTTCTTCTGTGATTCTTTTGGGCTTATTGTATATTAATATTTTTAGTTGAGGATATCTGTTATTCATTTTTATCTTTGCATATGCTTCTATCAATTCCTTTTTACTGTAATTTTCAAATATTTTATCTTCACTTGCAAGTGCTAATTCTTTTATATTCTCTTTATTCATTTTTGATATCAGTTTCTTCAGTATCGAATCTAGTTTCGCTGAATTATCACTGTATCTTGCTAGCTTTGTATTATTTATGATTTGGGTACGTAATTTCTTCTTAGTCAAAACTGGTTTTGATGAATTATCGTTACGACCTATGTGCACAATATTATTTTCAATAAATATATCTTTTTCATTTATTTCTTCAATTGTATTAAACTGCAGTTTCTTCATATTTTTTATATCATTAACGGATATGCATTCCCATATTTGAAGTTGATCAGGCTTCGGAGAATCACATTTTTCCATGTCGTTCTTTTCTATACGTCTTTTATTCTTGTTTTCCTCATTTTCTTTATTTTTCATTATGTTTTCCTCATTGCGCTTTTTATTGTTCATTGCCCTTGTTATAACTAATGTTCTTTTTTCTTTATCGACGTTTTCTAACGGTATCATCTGTTTTAGTATGTCCGAGTTTATTTCAATTCTGGACAATGCGTCCGCATTGGTATTTATTTTACCTTTTTTATATATTATTGTAAAATCGTAATCGCTTAAATCTAGTCTGATTCTTGTCATTTTTGATGATGGATTTTTGTGTGAGAACAGAGAGATTAATGGTCTGTGGTCTGTTACTACTATGAATTTACGTCCGTACAAGTATGGTCTAAAAAAATTAATACTCCAATGGATTGCTAAAAGTTCTTTTTCGATTATTGGTTTATTTATGTCATGTTTTTGTAAAGATTTACTTGCGTATGAAATAGGTAAATCTTGGCCTATATCGCCTTGTGATAATACAGCACCTAACGCGTAGTTTGAGGCGTCAGTTGTTAAAATGAAGGGTTTTTCAAAATCACCGAAAGGGAGTCTTTTGAATTGGTAATGACCTTGTGAGGTCGAAAAGGCTGTAAGCGGTCTAGAATTTTTGTTAAGCTCGATTTGATGGAATGAGCTAGTCATGTCAAGTGTAGAAAACCATTTGGCTCTGCCAAGTTTGTCTAGAATATCCTCTAATCTAGTTAGGGGAAATTTGTCATTGACAATTTTATCGTTAAGTTTTCTAAAGTCTACTACAAGTCTCCATTTCTTTTTATCTTCCACATTTTTCTTTGGTACTAAAGGAGTGGAGCATTGTATGGACTAACGGATGGTTCTATTATGTCGTCATCCAGCATATTCTGTATCTGTTCGTTTATTATGTTTGTATGTGAGTGCGGTAGTCCTGTAGTTTTTTATATACACTGGTGTATTGTCTAAGGTAGTGATTGTTTGGTCATAAAAATTGTTTACTGTTAATTTTTCATTTTCAAGGTGAAAAATATTTTGATATTTACGAAAAATGTTTATTAATTCTGTTTTTGCATAGTCGTCATTATTATTTAATTGTAGTTCATTCAGTATTTGTTCAAAACGTTTGGGGTTATTGTCTTTATTGTAATCTAATATGTCATAGTTTTTTAGTGAGTCAGTTTGGAGTTGAATGCCTTTTAAGTTTATTTCTTTATTCGTCGTGTTTAAAATTTTTATGTGGGTCATGCCGTTACTAGGCGCTATTGAATTACTTAAAAATACACCTGGTTTAATTTCATTATTAAAAATTATGCTATCTTCGCTAAGGTTTAGTTTTAATGCTTGTATTATTTCTGTTCTTGGCGGTATCTTTATTTGTAATGACGTAAGAGCTTTTGTTTGCAATGGAATAGTTATGGTAGTATTGTTTATGAATAATGATATTGTGAAAGTTTCATAGTCTATTTTACAGAGATATTTCTTTAAAAAGTCCCTTCCTATTATTCCGTCTGTTTCTATTGGAAAGTTGTCATCTACAAGATGAAATTTGTGTTTGCATGTCTGGTCTGTGAATGAAAGTTCCAGTCCAACTGTCCCTAGTGAGTGTATTTCTTCAGTAGTAATACCTGTTAATTTACATTTGTTCTCTTTATTAATTGGTTCATCTTCAAGATTTGTTCGAATACGACATAGTGATATGTCGGAACCTGTGTCGACAAGAAATGTTAATTGTTCATTTTTGTATTTAGCGATTATGAAATTTGTATTATTGTTGCAAACTTTATATACTTTTAATTTTGGCTGTCCGGAATATCCATGTATTCCGAGCCCACTTCGTTTCCCTCATCATTTATTGTACGTATGTATCTTCTATTTGTGTTGGTTTGATTTCTTCTATCGTAGTTATTGTTATTAACGGCTCTTTGCCGATTATTGTTGTAATTGTTGTTGTTTGAAAAATTACTGTGTCTTTTATTGGTAATATGATTATTTCTATTTTGGAAGTTATTGGATCTGTTATTGTTAAAGTTACTGTTGTTCCCATTTGAAAAACTATTGTATTTGTTATTGTTATGTTGTCTGTTAGGTTGACGTGTTTGAATGTGCATTACTGAATTGTTGTTTACCTTATGTTCGTTTTCTATTTCTAGCGCAAGTTCTACTGCGTCTTGTAAAGTCTTAGGACGAGCTGCAAATATGGCTGTTTTTAAATTGTCATTGATACCTCTTTTGAAAGAATCTAACGCTAGTTTAGCATTTAATCAAATAATAACATTTTTCTCTGGTTCTGATGCGTCTGTGTTTAACTCCTCAATTCCTAATCTATTTAAATTGTCTATAATGGTAATGATTCCTGTCCTTATATGCACTTACTGATTGTTTTCCTTGGTATATGTTGTTTAACTTTGACTGTAATTCTGGAATAGTTTTTGTATTCTTGTATCTTTGTTTTAAGAGTGTTTTCAAGGTATTGAAATTGTCTGGTTTTGCGTAACTACCTATCGCTGTCCTTACACCTGAGGTCAATTTGGCGTGGTAAACATATTGTAAGAAATCTGTTTTTGCTGCGTCAGTCAGAGTCTTTTCGATGAGTTCTGCTGTTATTAGGAAACTTTCTAGTTCTTCATAATTTCCAGCAAAAATTGGGAGTGCCTTAGAAGTTAATTCTAAACTAAATGCTGCCATTTTGGTGTCTAAATTTTTATTATTTGGTATTAAATATTCTTTGATTTTTCTATAAATGGTATTAAATTCTGATTGTAATGCTACTATTTCTTTTTCGTCTTTTTCTTCACTTTGTGCTGTCAAAAATTCTTTTCTTATATTGTCTATAGTTTCTAACTTTACTTGTAAAGTTTTTTCTGAGTATGTCCTTCCTGGACTTTTCTTTAAATTTGCTAGTATGTCCTTTAATTCTGTTAGATGTTCTTCCATTTAAACGTCTGTTATTAAAATTTTTGGTTTGTTAAAATATATATTTTTTGAAATTTATATACTAAGTATAAGATCAAAGTTAATCAGTTATAAGTATATTATTTTTCTAGAAATCATTTAAAATTGTTATTATTTTTTTTTTGTTTAAAAGATTTTTCATACATTTTTCTTAACAAAAATATGAAGAGTAGAAATTAAGATTATGAAAATAATATTCATATTTAAAATTTTTGTATTTGATTTCTTAATTTATTTATTAAAGCACTTTAAGGGATATATATTGCCCTATATTTTTAGCAGAATTTAAGTAGTATTTTGTTTTTTGAAAATTTTTGTTTATGCAATGGAAAATTTATATTTACATATATAAATTTTTTTTTTTTGTTTAAAATGGTGTTATATAATAATATATAATTGGTTTAGGACCAATGTTATTATTTTCTTTTCCCATTATAGGGTAAATTTCGAAAAAATTTTATTATTTTATCTGGGAACATGGGCGAAGTCGCCTCCGTTCGGTCAGGTGCTCATCAAGGAGCGCACTGTGTGTGTTTTTATATTTATATTATTACGGCTTTCATTTAGTTGCTGCTATATCCGGTTGTTATCTTCTACTGGCGGCTTTCATTTGATGATTTGTTTCCAGCTCTTCCTGTCTTTTGGCCAGACAGGGCACTTCCTTCCCGCAGCTGACAGATCGTTGTGGCTGATCTTGTCAGGACTATATTATATATCCTTTTTTTTTTTTTTGAAGGGTGCTATTATTTATTTGTAGCACTTCCTTGTGGTCCAAATGCCGGTCTTGGGTGCTTATTTTTTGTTTAGCACTCCAAGTATGTTCGGCAGGATCGCCATGTAGTAAATTTAATTATGAGGCGGGATCGCCATGTAATAAATTAATATTATGAGGCGGGTTTTTGGTTTGTTAAGAACTCCAAATTGAAGTCTGAATTTTATTTAATAATTTACATGTTCTTATATACTATTCTTATAAGTCTAACTTATTGTCTAGTATTGAGTGATTTTATGAATCACTCAATTTATTTTTATTCTTATTCATTCTTATACTTTGTTCTCTTTTCGTCAACATACGGTCATCAGATATCTGAGTGCAAAATGCAGTCATAGTGTTACTTGATGCCACATGGTGGTATGTATGTCATTCACTCTACAGTATTTGAGACGGTATGTTGGGAAATCAATATTAGTGGTTGGTATGCAGTGTACGCTTAAGGAGTACACTACAGTAACTTGGGTTATGGTAGTGCTACGATTTTGAAGGAAATCATGTTGATGGTTAGCCAAATGAAAATTCTGTGCGAGACGAGAAAGTTATAAAGATTCAATCATTTTTACTGTAGGAGACAAGAGGGAAATGGGACGATAAGAGCTACCCTTCCCCTCCGGCTTGCCAGGTTTGAGTAGCTGTATGATTTTACCAACCTTCCACAAATCGGGGATGATAAGTGTTTTCAAGGATAAATTGGAAAGGTTGGTTAAAAAATAGATGTTTTACTTATCATTAGCTTAGATATACCATCAGGACCTAGAGCTTTTGGTGCTTTAGAATGTTGTATGGCAATTTGAACTTCTTCTTCTGAGAACAAAAAAGAAAAGTTGATGTTTTGTAAAGCTCTGATTTTTCGTAAAAAAACTCTCTTTTTTTCTATCATGTGTATTAGGATGCTCCACAAACTGGTGACAAAAATTTTGACATATTTGAAGGTAATACCTATAATAATTTTGATAATACCTATGATAATCCCAAGTATGATCTACACTCAAAAAAATAAGTTAGTAGAAAAGTTAATAAAACGACTTGTAAATCAGGTACACTATTTTTCTTCAAATTTTTTGCTAAAATTATATTTTCAGCTAAAATTTTAGTTATACTTATTCAGCACTTAACTGTTTTAAACTATTGTTTTACTAATATTTTACTAATGTTTTACTAATATATTTTGCTAAAAAAAACTGTGCTGATAAGCACATCAATAGTGTTAATGAAATTATTAGTATGACTCAGTTCAAACACATAAATTTGAACTGTACTAATTTTTGAGTGGTTTTTACTTTCAAGCACTTGGAACTTGAACGTAAGGCGATCAATAAATAAAAAGCGAGTTTTTACTACTGACACTATTAATGAATTTTATTCAACTATTTATACTAAAATTACTCTATATTTCACTTAATTATATTAACTTATAAATTTGTGGCTTTTTAGCCAATAAGAGTCGAGAATGCTAAAACTTGCTGAGTTACCATTATTTGCCTTAAAATTTGTGTATAAAATTTACGTCTTCCCAACCAATGGTTGAAAGCATGCATTTAATGCCACCTGATATTCATGTGACAATTTTTATTCACATAATGTGTAATCTGAAACACTTAGCATTAAGGTGGCTCACAAAATGAAAATTAATATTAGGGCAACTCAATTATCAAAAGTTTGAACATTCTCCCCCGCGTTGAACGGACGTTCAACAATGTTGTTATATGCCAGCTAGGTATTCACTGTGAATTTGCGTGGCGCTGGTGAAGGTGTCATCTTATGTTTGTTGACGTGTGGTTGAAGTTCAATGTCCTCTTCAATTGGTTCAGTTGATGTAGTTGGATGTGGCCTTGCAGGTCTTGTTTTTAACTTGCATTTTGACAGTAGTGTGATTAGTGCGACAATACTGAATAAAAGTCCCAGGTAGCCAATAGTATAGCTGTGCGTCTGGTGGGCTTTCAATTTATTAGGTAGATCAGCGATGTCATGTTCTTCCAGTGATTTTTGTAGCATGGTGAGGTCCTTTAAACTCTTGGCATAGATTGCCTCGTAACTTGTTGAATTTGATTGGTATAGTTTAATGGAAGCAGTAGTGTTCCTTGGTAGCAATAAGTCTGAAATTTTGCCAAGACTCGTATATGAAGATCTTACTGTACTTGATATTGCTTGTTGTCCATTCATAGTGGCAAACTCATGTTTGAGCATGCATTCTGGGTCAAGCGTCAGCAAACCGGAGCCTTTTAATGATATAGGAATGATTTCCCTGTTGCAAACAGCTGTAGCCTGTGAAGATGATGAAGTAGCGTATATCCATTGATTTCTTTTGTTGAGTGGTATCCATCTGACGTTAGTTTTTTCCAGGATACAATTTGGTGTTGTTTTATTGTTGAATAGGTTAATTTCACATGCACATACCTCGGAACCATAATTGTAGCGGATTTGAACCTTGGAACACAAAAACATGTCTTGATTTATTATATTACAAGCACTTAAATCTGACCTTGTAAGAAGAATGTATTGTTTATGGGATGCTGAAATGCCCAGGAAATCGGTGCATGGTTTGATGGCAACCATGGTGTTGTTGAGTATGTTGGGTACGGGAATCAGCTGGAATATCTTAAATTGTTCAAGTTCAACCAATGGTAATGTTATTTTGAATACTGCATGCTGGAGCGTAAGTCTACCTTGAACCTTCATTAGTGTAAAGAGCTGTAGTAGTTCATCTTTTCCAGATATAGGAAGGGTTACTGAAGTTGGTGCATGAAATCTAATCTGAATGATTTCATTTTGTAATTGTTCTGGAGTTAATAGCAATGGTCTGATTTTTCCATGATGTGTGTCTATGAGGGTATCAAGAATTGACGACTGAATTTTCCTTATATTATTGGATAGTAGGTTCAATTCTAAGACACCACTATTAAACAATTGGGTGAGATGTATCTGGAATAATACATTATTGATGTCCTGCATTGCTTCCGAATACGTTTCAATTTTCTGCTCCAATTGTTTAAACCTTGCCTTAGCTGCCAACTGGTTTTTCCTTATGATATTGATTGTTGAATCAACAATTGATGTTTGATTCTTGAACAAATTCAATAAATATGATTCATTTTCTTTCACCTGTTGTATTGTATTGGATATCTGGTCAGCGTATTCAGAGTCCAATATGCCAAATAATGAATGAGCAATATTACCAACTATATTCAGAGCTCCTCTTTTACTCCGCAACAGTCGATTCTCTAGTTGTAGATCATCTTCCATGTGTTCAAAATGATTAATGATGCTGAGGCATGATTCGTTTAATTTTATCATATTGCAAAGACGTTTTAAAGATTTCGTGCCATTGATCAAAGTTGATGTTTCAGACCAATATGTATTTAAGTCGTAGTATACAAAGATGTTCCATTCAGTGGTTGAAATGGCTGCTGTGCCAATCTCCTCGAACTGAATGCCTAATTTTGTTCCAAATTTCTTGGTTTTGACTGGAGTACCAAAGACCAATGGTAACAGCAATAGTATTGAAAGTAGCGCAAGGTTGAGATGGCTTGATAGCGTTTTCTTCTTCTTAGCCCTAGGTTCCTCATTTGAGTTCGAGGTCCTATTGGTGGTGGTTGAGTTGGTGTCATCAGAGTCGGACGTTATATTGGTGATAGTTGAATTGGTGACGTTTGGATTGTTGTCATCAGAGGTAATGGTTTCTTCAGAATCTGATTCGATGGGTAGGAGAGCGAGTCGATGTATTGGGCGTTTGAACAGTCCATTAGCTGTTTTGACTTCCACGACTCTAACCACATTATCATTCCCAGGGTGAATTTTTACTACTCTAGCTAAAGGCCACTTCATGACTGGTAAATTATCTTCCTTAATTATCACCATATCGCCAATCTTGAGGTTGGTAAATTGCTTATTCCATTTGTAGCGTTGCTGCAATTGATTTAAATATTCAGTGGACCATCTTTTCCAAAATTAATGTTTTAGATGGGCCACTAGTTTCCAGTGAGATAGTCCCGATACCTTTACTGTTGTTGCGCTGCTATCTATTTGAGATACGAGAGCTTCTCCAATCAGAAAATGACCAGGAGTCAATGCCTCAAGATTGTTAGGATCATTTGACATAGGAGTTAGTGGGCGAGAGTTAAGTATCGCCTCGATTTCCACTACGATAGTTTCCAATTCTTCTTGAGTTAAGGACGCAGTTGCAACACTGCGTAGCAAAAGATGTTTTGCAGATTTCACCGCTGCTTCCCAAAGTCCTCCAAAGTGTGGTGCACGTGGTGGGATAAAATGGAACTGTATTCCCTTTGAACTGGCAGTAGAAATTATTGATTCCTGCCCCTTTTCGGAATAGATACTTTTTGTCAATTCCGATAATTGATTTTTTGCGCCTATAAAATTAGTAGCGTTATCTGAATATATATTTTGACAACGACCTCTACGGCTAATAAAGCGTTTTAAAGCACCGATGAATGCTTCGGTTGATAAATCAGTTACCAACTCAAGATGAATAGCCTTTGTGGCAAAGCAACAGAATACAGCTATATATGCTTTTGTTGGCTTTTTGCCTCTGACCCTATAATGTACCCAAAATGGGCCACAGTAGTCAACCCCAGCATTGATGAAAGGACGTGCTGGAGTTACCCTAGCCTGAGGTAAGGTGCCCATAACTTGTTGGCATAGTTGTGGTCGTGCCCTGGCACATCTAATACATTTTTGAACAGTTGAACGTGCCATAATTTTTCCTTTTATGGGCCAGAATCGTTGTCGTACTATGTTCAATAGTGCTTGTGGTCCACAATGTTTGTTTTCCTTGTGAATCATTGTGAATAAGAGTTTTATGAGTGGATCATTATATGGGATCAACATTGGATGTTTTGCGTCGTATGATAACAATGACGCTTCCAATCGTCCACCAACTCGTAGGATGTTTGTTCCATCTAGGAATGGAGAAAAACTGATGATAGAACTGTTTTTGTTGATTTCCTTCTTCTTCCGAAGTTGCTCGATTTCTGGTGAAAAGTCGGACACTTGAATTGTTCTAATAATTATGTGAAGTGCATTGTCCAATTCAGCCGGAGTTAATGATTTATGTTTAGGGCGCTGTTGTTTCTTCATTCTTGAGTTTTTTATGAACCTTAGCATATATCCCAATATTCCTTGCAACGTTTTGAAGGAATTTTGATGTGGAATTTCGTAAATAAAGCTATTGTTGGAGGCAGTAACCGCTGAGATTACTGGTATTTTCTTTTTCTCGATGTTATTGGGAATCGAGACTTGTTTTGAAAATTGGGGTGGCCACATTTCTTTTCGTCCGTGCAAAAATAGTGGTCCATACAACCATAAATTACAGCCAGAAAGTTTAAGTGCTGGTAAACCTCTGGACAGTATATCAGCTGGATTGTCTTTTGACCTGACGTGGCGCCACTGATCGGGCAACGTCAATGATTGGATTTTTGAGACTCGATTTGCCACAAAAGTATGGTACAAAGAGGATTGAGAATTTATCCAAGCTAGTACGATTTCGGAGTCAGTCCATAAAAATACCGGTTGATTTTTAATTTGAAGATCCGTTTTGATTCTGTTGAGCAGCCATGACTGCAGCACATAATTCTAACCGAGGAAGTGTTTGTTGTTTTAATGGAGCGACCCTTGTCTTGGCACAAAGCAATTGTACAATGACTCTTCCCTCCTTAAGAGTTGCTCGAATATAGGCAACTGCACCAAAAGCCTTTTCCGACGCATCTGAGAATATATGCAGTTCGGTTTTTGCCGGGAGTTCGCCCTTAAAGATATGTCGAGGGATTCTGAAGTTGTTCAAAATGCATAAATCACTTCTGAATTTTGTCCAGATTATTTGAAGGTCCTCGGGCAACGGTTCATCCCAGTCTAACTTAAGTTGCCATAACTGTTGTATAAATATCTTCGCCTTCACAACTACAGGTGCTAGTAGTCCAAGAGGGTCGAATAATTTTGCTAGATCCGATGTTGCTGTACGTTTTGAGACGGTCTGCTGATGATTCAGTTTTACCTTGACACAAAAATGGTCCGTTTTAGGCAGCCATAATAATCCTAATGTTTTTTATCGTGTTGGTGTTGTTACTATTGAAATCTAAATCCACCTCCTGATCGCCGAGTGGAATATTTTTCAGTAATTGAGGGTGATT
Organism: Delia radicum; assembly: GCA_021234595.1. Classification (NCBI taxonomy): domain Eukaryota; kingdom Metazoa; phylum Arthropoda; class Insecta; order Diptera; family Anthomyiidae; genus Delia; species Delia radicum. Next base: position 186,489,018 of record CM037853.1, read on the forward strand.
TGCACACCATTTTCTCAAGTTGAAGCCATGCCTTCTTAAAATTGTAATAAGTTCCCTTTGTATTTCAAGAGCGACGTTGAGACTATCGGAACCACCAAGGCCATCATCCACGTAGAAATTATTTTTTAGCATATGTGACCCATGCGGATAGTTTATTGCATTTTCATCAGCAATGTTCTGTAAACATTTCGTAGCTAAATAAGGTGCGGCTCGAGTCCCATAAGTAACCGTATTAAGTTTATAATAACCAATAGGCAGTGATGGGTCTTCTCTCCAAATAATTAGCTGGTATTGCTGATCGTCTTGATGAACTAAAATTTGTCTGTACATTTTCTCGATATCGGTGGTAAAAACTAATTTTGGTAATCGAAAACGCAGCAATATTGAGAATAATTCACTCTGGACAGTTGGTCCTGTATACATTAAATCATTCAATGAATAGCCTGACGATGTTTTTGCTGATGCGTCGAAAACTACCCTGAGCTTTGTTGTGGTGCTATCTGGTTTCAGCACGCAGTGGTGAGGAATGATGTATTTTGAGTCTGATACAGTATTGATGTCGATTTTCTGCATATGTCCTAGTTGTTCATAATCTTGCATAAATTTCGTGTATTGAGATCGAATGTCTTCATTTTTTAGCAGTCGTCGCTCTAAACCCAAGAACCTGTTGTATGCCATCGCCTGAGAGTCTCCTAAAGAGGTTGGATTTTCACGAAATGGGAGACTGACTATAAAGCGACCTTCTGTATTGGTGTGCACATGTTGAGTGAAATGGGATTCACATTGTTGTTCTGATGGTGAGAGAATTTTTTCGCTGCCTTCTATCTCATCCAATTTCCAAAGATGTTCTATGGCCTCTTCCAATGAAGTGGTGTCTCCAAATATCGCACATGTGAGTGCACATAATGGATTAGGAATTGGATTTTTTCCGATTGCACCACCCACAATCCAGCCAAGTACCGTATTTTGGAGTGTTGGAAGATCGTCAGCAACGTGTATGGTTCCATTCTGAGTTAGTTTGAAGAAGAATTCTGCTCCAAGTAGCAAATCTATTTTCTCTTGCTGATAGAAATGAGGATCTGCTAGGTGAATGTTGTTGGGAATGCCCCAAGTTGAGATGTCAATATGCTGATTTGGTTGTGCGGGAATTATACTTGGTAGTACGTATGCTTCAACGTTTGCTGAGAAGTTGAGATCCCTCGATTTCATGCCGATATTTAAACGATACTTTGATTTCTTTTGGGTCTCGCCAACACCGTCAAGACAAAGAGAAGCTTCGGATGGTGAGATGGACAATTTTTGACAAAGCCGTTTAGATACAATATTGACTTGTGATGCTGAATCTAATACTGCTCTAAATTGATCTGATACACCATTTGGGGCTGTAATTATAACCTTTGCTGTTGCTAGCAAGACGTAGCCCTGGCGGCCCGCAACGACGTTTGTTGAAGCTGATGTAACTGCTACGGCATTTGATGCAGTCATCTTTACCCTTGAATTTTGATCTGTAGTGCTTGAGGGACTTGATGACTTTTTCTTTGTTAGGGTATTGTCTATCTTCTCCAAGTGAAGCATTGTGTTGTGTTTTTTACCACATTTTCTGCAACTGGATGAATTGCAGGTTCCCGAGCGGTGATCACCTCTGAAGCAGTTGACGCATAGATTTTGTTGTTTTACATAACGTAGTCGTTCTGCTTCTGATAATTGCTGAAATTTGCTGCAGTGATATAGTTTGTGGCTATTGTTGTTGCACAGTCTGCATGTTTCAATTTTGTTCTCGTTGGATGATATTATTGTTGAAACTGCTTTAAATGTCGGTTTTTCCCTCGGAACGATTGCCTCCATAGATTGAAATTGAAGTTCCAGGAACGATAAAAAGTCAGCTACGATTGGCACATCCCTTGGGTTAATTAGTGATTGCACGTACCTGATGTGTGTGTTTTTATCAAGTTTTTTAATCAATAACTGTATAAGTATTGCATCCCAAGAAAATGTTTCAACTCCCAAATTATTTAATGCCAGCAAGCACTCTTTGGTGGTGTCATGCATAGCTTTGATAGATTGTGCCGATGACGTCACGGACTGTTGGTTGAGTATTTTGTCCACTAGGTTGGCCACTAAAATTCTCTTGTTATTATAACGGTCCTGTAAGGTTTGCCAGGCAGTGTGGTAATTTGTCTCGGATAGAGAGAATTGGCTGATTAGATGTTCAGCTTCTCCCGTCAAATTACTCTTTAAATACCACATTTTCTGGATTGCGGGAATCGGCTGTTTATCAACCATTTCAGAGAATAAGTCGTAGAACTGTCGCCATTTCAGATAGTCGCCATCAAATTTTGGTATTGTAACTTTTGGTAAGTGTAAAGCAGATGTTGACTGATTTGAAGGAGTTGGCAGTGGAGTGATTGTCTGATTTTCAGCAACGTTCTGTACTCTGTTAGCCATAATGGAGAGGCTGACCAAATTCTCTTGAACCTTATCATTTAAGTCATAAAATTTTTCGATGTCGAAACCAGACATTAATGGATCTTCAAAATTTTCGCATATACTGTCGTATATGTCCTGGATCTGGCTCCAAAGTTTGTCGACTGGCAACCAGTTTGACATCGTAGAATTGACTTGGTTGTGGTTCATCGCTAGTGGTTACTACACTTAAGAACCTACTTAAAGCTGTCATCCTGGCCTGTGCCTTTCGGATCAATCCTTGATTTTTATTGGACTCCTGTGGAGCCAATGATGAAGCGCCAGTGCTTTTAGTTGGTGGTAGTTTTTGTTTTGATAATGTTCTTAGGCGATTAGCCTCTGTTGAAAATAGATCTAAATATGTGTTCGTTAACTCGGTGATTTTTTTGTAGTAATCGTTTTTGAAATATTCCTGTTCCGCTTTCAGCGTTTCAATATCGTCCAGCATGCGTAATTCGGTATCCTTTGTCTCGAACTCATCCCAGGCTTCCGATAGTCGCCGTCTACGCTCCTCATAGTACTCTACTGTTTTTCTGTCAGCAGAATCCTTTTTGAAGTTTCGTACTATCGTTTGGATGGTTTCGCCCGTTGTTAGTAGGGTATCCAATAAAATTTTTGACGTCTCCATTGTGTGGTTAGGAACTGCTGTTGTTCTGTCTATGGTGGTTGCCTGGTGAAAATTGTTGTCGTCTGGAAAATAAGATTGCTGATGAATTGGTCACCAACGTTATGGTGCCTGCTGTAAATGTCCACAAAATTGAAATTTGGACTGATGAATAAATGTAGCCCTGTGCTACAGTTGTATTTGTTGAGTTAGAGTAGCCCTGTGCTACCGTTGTATTTGTTGAGTTAGAGTAGCCCTGTGCTACCGTTGTATTTGTTGATTTGGTCACCAACGTTATGGTGCCTATTGTTTTGTCCACAGAGTTTATGATTACTGGGACTGACGAAATTGGGCCACCAATGTTATGGTGCCTGTTGTTTGTGTCCAGCAAAATTGAGATTCTGGACTGATGACTATATGTAGCCCTGTGCTACTGTTGTATTTGTCGTGGCCTCCGCTGAAGACAAGGACTCGATGGGCAGACTTCGTGATACAAATCTCCACTTAAGACCAATGTTACTTAGTAGGCTGCACGTAGTTGTAGAATCACCAAAAAAAAATATTTTCAAGCCCCTTACCACTGGTGGGGGGAAGCTTAAAATTTAATGGTGGTTGGCGCTTTGTTCAAAATCACCAATTGTTTTCCAAGTCCTTACCACTGGTGGGGGGAACTTAAAATTCAACGGTGGTCGGGGTCACCAAAAATATGTTAATGAAATTATTAGTATGACTCAGTTCAAACACATAAATTTGAACTGTACTAATTTTTGAGTGGTTTTTACTTTCAAGCACTTGGAACTTGAACGTAAGGCGATCAATAAATAAAAAGCGAGTTTTTACTACTGACACTATTAATGAATTTTATTCAACTATTTATACTAAAATTACTCTATATTTCACTTAATTATATTAACTTATAAATTTGTGGCTTTTTAGCCAATAAGAGTCGAGAATGCTAAAACTTGCTGAGTTACCATTATTTGCCTTAAAATTTGTGTATAAAATTTACGTCTTCCCAACCAATGGTTGAAAGCATGCATTTAATGCCACCTGATATTCATGTGACAATTTTTATTCACATAATGTGTAATCTGAAACACTTAGCATTAAGGTGGCTCACAAAATGAAAATTAATATTAGGGCAACTCAATTAATCAAAAGTTTGAACAAATAGTGTTGTCGTCCACACCAAAATGTAGAAGAGACGAGGAAAATGGTACTAAAAAGTACAACTATTGTAATACATATACAAAAATCAACCATGGAAGATTTTTGTATCTGCTTTTCATATATAAAACAAAATTGTGGATTAAAAAAACTTAAAGTTTGTGTTGTCACCGGCTATTTTCCTATTAATTAAATAAAAGACAATGTTTATGATTTTCAGCAAATAAATTAACTAAATAATAATTTTTGTACAAATTTTTTGAATTTTTTTCTACCAATAACCAGTAAAAATTTTGTTAACTTTTAGCACGGTTTTTTAATCCACTTAGTGTTAGCAAAACTTTTGCTGAATCTACTAGATGTGTTTGCTAAAAATAAGTTCGCCATTTTAAGCAAAAGATTTTGCTGACCTTAGCAATTTTTTTTTTTTTGCAAGCACCCTCCTGACTATAATTTTGCTGACTCAGCAAAAGTAAAGTTAAGTTTTTTTTTGAGTGCACCTATCATAATAGGTATATCATACTTGGGATTTTAGCATTGAGGCATTAGTTTTTTCAGATAAAGGCCAATGATTTGGCATCAAAATCAATGCTTTTCCCACATATATGAGGAAGATGAGCGGAGCCAAAAGATAGTACAGTGTGCCAAGAGGTGTGGGGGATGAGTGTTGAGCTTGCTATGGAAAGATCTGGTGATGTCCTGTGAGGACCACATATTCTAGTGAGCATATAAGGAGTTAGGTCAGTCAAACTAGTGCATGCATTTTACCTTATAAGTTGTTATACTTCAAATGAAATATTTTTTTATCAATTGATCTTTGAAGACAGGCATGTAGCTTTTTCGATTTTTCGATTTTTTATTTTGATTATGTATTTTTTTTTAACACGGGGAAACGTATAAAAATATGTGCACCTAGGGTTACAACTTTTTTTGTGATAAATTTTTAACTATCAACACGTAATTGGCAATAATGTATTGATAATAGAAATTGCTTTTTCAGGTCATTTTGAAGCAAAAACCTCCCGCTTAAAGTGCACAACATATTTTACATAACTTTTTACTTATTGTGTTCGTTATTTTGCTAATTTTGATGTCTATATCGCGAAACAACGCTTTAATTTGTTTTATCAAAATCGGCGAAACACGTCAAATTTGAAAACGTTTGTGTCCGTTAAGTTGGATACGCATCGTTATTGTCTAATTACGTTAAAATTTTAGCTAAATATTAATTTCTAATTTAATTAAACAAAAATAGGATTATGCGGAAACCCTTTTAAAACCCGCGAAAAAATAATATTGCGTTACTTTATACTTTTATGGACTATATATATATATATATATATATATATGTATGCACAGCGCATACTTTAGAGACATTTATTCGTTCCCCCGCATAGTTTAGGGACATTTGCTTACTTTGGGGACTGTCCCCAAAGTTTTCGCGCCTTTTCATACATCATCCGGCGACAATTTTGCGCGTCTCCCTAAAGTATGCGCTGTGCATGAAAAGGCGCGAAAACTTTGGGGACAGTCCCTAAACTATGCGGGGGAACGAATAAATGTCTCTAGAGTATGCGCTGTGCATACATATACGCACAGCGCATACTTTAGGGACAAGCCCTAAAATTTTCGCCGAAATATGCAGTGTATAGAAAAAATTGTCCTCATCTAATACGCTAGATGTATGAAAAGGCGCGAAAACTTTGGGGACAGTCTAACATTTAAACTAGTAGAACACCTTAAGGGACACTCTAATATATATATATATATTAGAGTTAGTTTTGAAAAATAGATTTTTGGATATTATCACTTTTTAGAAGGTTTTTGTATCATTAAAAATAATGGCGTATTTTTTTTTTTTAATTTCAACTCCTTCCCGTGCCTATAGGCGACTGAAATCGCGGATTTTGGGCCCCTTTTCCCATACAACAAAAACGGCTAAATATATGTCAAATCTGACTTCAGTATTCGATTCTACGGGAAAACTTAGGCCCATAAGCTTTTTTTTAGTTTTTGGAATGCACCAGAATGCATAATTAGAGTTGTCCAAAAAAATAATTTTGTAAATAAAAAATTAAAATATTTTTTTTGTTAATATACAATGAAAAACACTTACATCTGAGAAAAATGGTCCAAAAATACCCGTTCAAAAGTTATTAAAGTTTAAAAATTTAATTTTTCTTTATATATACAATGAAAAAGCACTCCTAGCTGAGAAAAATTGTGCAAACATTTTTATTTTATAGCAACCCGTTCAAAAGTTATATAATAAATATAATTATAAATATAATAAATGCTATATAAAAAAGATTTTATAGAAGTAGAAGAGGGAGAAGAAGTGGTTAATAATGTTGTTGATGCAGCTAACAAGTTGGCATATTTTGATTCCGCTTTTAGTAAGTCACCGTTTGATTTTATTACTCTTCAAAGTTTAAAAACTCTGGTTAATTTTGGAATTAACATATCCTTTATGCTTTATAACGCTGTTGAGTGGCCAGCCCAGAAAGGTTTTCGTAATGCAATCGAACAAGCTAAAAATATATAATCAACAAGTATTTACAACCGAACAACTTGTTGGTAATATTTCGCGCCTGAACAACTCGTGTTTAGTTAAAAATAAAGATAATTTAAATTGTTTAGCTTTATCTGCTGTGGAAAGGAATAGAATTAATTAGAATTGTTGTTAAATAGAAATTACAAAACCAATAAATTATTCTGTATTCACTAAAAAATTAAATTTTTAAACTTTAATAACTTTTGAACGGGTAACTAAAAAATTAAAATTTTTGGACCGTTTTTGTCAGATGTAAGTATTTTTTTCATTTTATATTAACAAAAATAAATATTTTAATTTTTTTTTTTAAAATTATTTTTTTGGACCACTTTAATTATGCATTCTGGTGCATTTCAAAAACTAAAAAAAAGCTTATGGGCCTAAGTTTTCCCGTAGAGTCGAATACTGAAGTCAGATTTGGCATATATTAAGCCGTTTTTATTGTATGGGAAAAGGGACCCAAAATCCGCGATTTTAGTCGCCTATAGGCACGGGAAGGAGTAGGAATTAAAAAAAAAAAATACGCCATTATTTTTATTGATACAAAAACCTTCTAAAAAGTGATAATATCCAGAAATCAAAATCAAAAAAAATTTGAAAACGAACTCTAATATATATATATTATACGGCTAGGGTAGCTAATATTTGATAATTGCAAAAAAAAAAAATCAGAAGTTATAACTCTAGTGCACACAAAAACTTTCAACTTTTAATAACCGAATTAAAAAAATGAATATGATGCATTATATAATCATACGAAATTTAATGTGAGTCTTAATACAGTTTTATCCGAGAAATGGGCCCATGTAATTATATAATTTTTTTTTAGTTTTAATTTGATAATATCAAATTACATCCAAATAATGGCGCGATACAATTTAATCCGATTTTATACAACGGTATAAATTTATTTCTGAACTGATTATATTATTTATATTCAAAATAAGCCTTAGTTGTATCTGGTTTTAAAATTTTAAAACTTCATTAAAATCCGAAATATTTGCAGAAATAATGCCCGCCAAATACGGGTTACGCTTCACCGTTATTAATTCTTTTAGACCATTGCAAAAAGTTTACAACAGTATAATTTGTAGCAAATTTCTTTCCATTTGGACATTTTATTTTATTCAAAAATTCTCTTGCAATTACATAAAAAAAATAAGTTGTTTGAGAAAAAAACTTTGAACATGAAGATATAATAAAAATGAAGATTTTATGGAATTTAGTAACTTCACAGCAAAAAATAACCTGGATTTGGTAAGCAGTAACTACATTTGTATGCTTTCAAAATATTGCATACAATAAGGCAATTAGGGAAGGCATTCTATTGTGCATGCTTCTTTGAGGCAGTGAATAATGTTTACTGTTGGAAATATATTGATAATTGGCAACACTGTTTGCAATGTGAACATCGTTGTAGAAAATAAGTTTCTCATTCTCTTTTTATATTCCGTCGTGTATAGACCTTTTTTGAATTAATAAAATATTAAAAACAGGTTATGGTGCCCAGAAAAAAAGTTCTGCTAATTTTTATTAAAAACAAGAAGGAAAAGCTTTATAAACGTGTTGTAAAAGGAAAATGGCGTCTATGTATCAAATAGAAAAACTTGATGACACCAATTATGATAGCTGCTGTATACACATGCGTAGTGTACTAATACACAGTGGTTGGTGGAAATTGGCAAATGGGTTGCTCAAGAAGGAGGCAGCTACCGATGTACAGACTCGAGCTTGGTGGGATGATAATGATGAGAAAGCATTGGCTACTATAACGCTTTGCTTAAAGCCGACCCAGTTGAATATAATAAAAAACTGTAAAACATCACATGAAGCATGGTTGCGGCTGGAGGAAACATACAAGCCAAGAGGACCACCTCAGAAAGTGTCTTTGTACAAGCGTCTTCTTAACCTGACAATGGTGTCGGGTGGTAATGTTAATCAACACATTAATACGTTCATGGAGTTGGCAGAAAAGCTTTCAGAGACGGGCATTGTTGTCCAAGATGAACTTCTTGTCACAATGTTGCTCTCCAGTTTGTCTGAAGAGTTTGAGCATTTCGTTGTGGCCATGGAAACAAGAGATGTGTTGCCGAATTTGTCGACAGTTAAACAGAAAATTCTAGAAGAAGGCAACAGACATATAGAAAAAAATGAGCGTGAAGAAACAACAACAACCATACAACAAGCGTTGGCAATGACAAGTTCTCATGTGGAGAGTAAAACGCAAAAAAGCGGTAAGCCAAACAAAAACAAATTTAAGGGCAAGTGTTTCAACTGCGGAGAAATCGGACACTTTGCAAATAAGTGTGTAAAGCCAAAGAAAAAATATCAGCAAGAACAAAAACAGCAACTTTTACATGTAATACAAGCGACAGAAAAGAAGTCGACAAGGGAAACACAATGGAGCGTCGACAGCGGCACAACTTCACATATGTGCTGTGAAAGGGAAATGTTTACAACCTTTGCAGAGCATCATGAAGAAATGTCTTTAGCGGGCCACAAATATATTGTGGCAAAAGGAAAAGGTGATGTAGTTATTGAAAATAGTAGTGGTTTACAGATTAAATTCCAAAATGTTATTTTTTCCCCAGAACTGGATATGAACTTTATCTCCGTCAGACGTGTTGTAGAAAAGGGTTTAATTGTGAAACTTGACTCAACGTCTGCTATTATATATCACGCTGATGTCACCGTGGTACTGAAATGATAAAGGGCATGCATCTAAAGGATAACGATGATATATTACAGTGCAAAACGTGCATGTTAAGTAAAATTCATGTAAGCCCATTTCCCCATGAATCCAATATGAAAACAAATGGCCTGTTGGAACTTATACACAGTCACAGTGGCCCATTCAGTGTGAGCTCGCTTGGTGGTGCAAGGTATTTCATCACTTTCATTGATGATTTTTCCAGACGAACTTTTGTATATTTCATAAACGCCAAAAGTGAAGTATTAAAGACATTTAAAATATTCAAACAACATGTTGAAAAGCAAACGGGTCGCAAAATTAAAGTAATAAGAAGCGACAATGGCCGTGAATACATCAACAAAGATTTTGACGCATTTTTGGAAAACGAGGGCATTGGCAGACAGCTAACGGTACCCTACACGCCGCAACAAAATGGCGTAGCTGAACGGGCCAACCGCACGTTGGTCGAGATGGCGCGTTCTATGATGGTTCACAGTGGCGTACAACAAGGTTTGTGGGCAGAGGCGATTAACACAGCAGCATATTTACGTAATAGATGCCCAACAAAAATATTAAACGATAAAACACCGTACAAGGCTTTGTTTAATAGAAAACCAAATGTTCACCACTTAAAGACATTCGGTGCATATGCAGTGGCATTAAATAAAGCAGGCACACGTAAATTTGAAGCCAAAGGTGAAAGCTTTGTTATGGTTGGTTACTCTCAAGTGGCTAAAGCTTATCGGTTATATGATAAAGACAATAACAAGATAATCGAGCGCCGTGACGTTATGTTTCAAGAAGATGATTTTGAAAATAGCAGCTCTGAAGTATCAGAACCTAAAAACGCAGAAGATTATTTAACAATAAATATTGATAGCTCTGAAAAGAGACAAATGACACAAGAAGTCAATGACATTGAACCTGTTCATGGTATTGATGGGGATACGTGTCCTGATTCTGGTGAGGATGATTTTTTAGGTTTCGAATCTGAAGATTATGAAAGCGATGGACAAGCTGAAAGCGATGGTAATATTCAGAAGGAGAGTAGTAATAGACGCGATAGGCCAAAGATTATAAAAACTGAAAAACCTGGTTGACCACGAAAGCAGTTTTTACACAACATGACTGAAAATAACGTTCCTATAACAGTAGAGGAGGCTCTTAGCAGTGCCAATCGTAATCAGTGGTACGATGCAATGAAATCTGAAATGTCATCTTTAAGGAAAAATGGTACTTGGTCTTTGGTGGATTTACCCAAAGGCGTAAAAGCTATCAATTCAAAGTGGGTATACGCTTTGAAAAGGGATGAACATGGTGAGGTAGAACGGTTTAAGGCAAGGCTCGTGGCAAAAGGCTGTAGCCAGAAATTTGGTATAGACTACAGCGAAACCTTCTCACCAGGTAATATACTCAACTATTCTTTTGATATTGGCATTGGCAGTACAATGGAAAATGCATCTACATCAAATTGATATCAGTTCAGCGTACCTAAATAGTGACATTCACCATGAAATCTACATTCGACAACCAGAAAACTTTATAGACTACAGATATCCTGATAAAGTCCTTAAACTCCATAAGGCAATATACGGTTTAAAACAGTCCGGTAAGGAATGGTATGAAAAATTGGGCTTTGTACTTAAACAAATCGGCTTTGAACGGAGCGATAATGAACCTTGCTTGTATAAGGCCACAATTAGGGGGCATTTGGTTCTGGTCGCGGTTTATGTCGATGATCTCATAATTGGTTGCGAAGATGAATCACAAGTTGTGGAGGTAAAAAGATTATTGGCAAAAGAATTTCCGATAACTGACAAAGGTCAGTTACATCACTATCTTGGCATCGAGATTGAACGTGAGGGAAAAACTGGTACAATCACAATATGCCAGTCTCAATACATCAAAGAGTTACTTAACTCAAGCAACTCCACTTGAAGTGAATCATCAGGTAATTTGTAATGACGATAACAGTGAGATGATTAATCATCAGGACTACCAGTCCATAATTGGAGCGTTAATGTACTTGCCTATTTCAACAAGACCTGACATTCTCCACTCGGTTTCAAAATTAGCACAAAGAAATTCAAATCCACATGTTGAACATATGCAGGCTGTAAAGCGAATTTTACGTTATCTTCGTGGAACTACTGATATGAAGATTGTGTACGAAGCTGGCAGAAACTTAATGGAGGGTTTTGTGGATGCAGACTGGGGTGGTAATGCTCTTGACCGGAAGTCGTATACCGGTTTTATGTTTTTCGTTGGAGAATCCCCCGTATCTTGGGAGTCCAAAAAACAGTCATGTGTGGCCCTTAGCAGCACAGAGGCTGAATATATGGCCATGTCAGATGCGGCAAAAGAGGCGATATTTTTGAGGCGATTTCTAGAAGAAATAGGATATTCATCAGGCGAAGCAGTTGTTTTAAATGTTGATAACCAGGGTGCAGAAAAATTGGCTACCAATCCAGTATACCATAAGAGGACAAAGCACATTGATATACGGTTCCACCATGTGCGAGAAGTCGTCAGGAATAAGGAAGTGTTGCTGAAATATTGTCCATCACAGAATATGGTGGCTGATATTCTCACCAAGAACTTAGCTAAGCCTAAACATACGTATTTTGCTAAATTAATGAAATTTGTTTAATTGTTCGAATTGTAAAACGACATTCACATTGAGAAGGAGTGTTGGAAATATATTGATAATTGGCAACACTGTTTGCAATGTGAACATCGTTGTAGAAAATAAGTTTCTCATTCTCTTTTTATGTTCCGTCGTGTATAGACCTTTTTTGAATTAATAAAATATTAAAAACATTTACAATGAAGGAATAAAGAATGCATACCATGACGCGTTAATGTTGTCAACATACAAAAAAAAGCGCTTCATATTGCCTAAGAAGGCATGAATTTATTGCTTCTAAGAGCACATGAATGAAGCGGTTTTCACCTGCTTAAAAGAGACAGACCAAGTGGGACATCGCGAACAAAAATCATGCCTTCTAGATTTGCTTTGGAAGCGCTTTGTAGTTAAATAATACTTTGCGGAAGCGCTTCTGGGTAAGGACTATTTTTTTCTGGGTTACACCATTGAATAACAAACACGGAAAAACGTTGAAACTTAATTTAGCTTTTTACATTAAAACATCTAAAACTAAACTAAAAACTCCAAATATTACAAATGAAATAAGTTATTTTATAGGGTTTCTAGATCTTTTGTGTATAAGGTGTAGAAATTTAAGAACCGGAAAGAAATCAATTCAAAAGACAATTATTGGAGTAAATTTTGTGTATAAAATTATGCACAACATGATATAGGCAATTAATTGTACTATTGTATTGATGTTATACATATACATACATATATATCCAAAATATGATTGACAAATTTTCTAGTGTGACTGCATGGGGTAATATACAATTTTATCCAAAACTAAATTGTGTTTTTTTAAATATGATATAATATCTATATATATAGTATTTTGTGTTTGTCAATGTCTAGGCATATATAAGGTCATTATTATTAATATCATATTAAATCATCATATTAAAATTTTTCGACGAAATTAATTTTATATGTGAATTTATATAATTATGTCAGGCTAAATACACTGGCAGATAAAAACTTATAAGTGTATATAAAATAAAATATTATTTTATATTAAGAAAACAATACTCAATTAAATTTTTAATAGACATGAATAAAACTATAATTGAAAATAATATCAATTAAATAGTTACAAATTATTTTTTATTGTTTTTTTTTTAATTTGTTTTATGAGCAATATTTATTAATTCGATTTTATTCATACGGGCTAATTATTGTCAATTAAATATTAAGATGAAAATAAAACTCAAATTATTACATCCTTTTCATCGAATTTTCGTTGACGGTATTTCAACAAAAGTTCATATCCAAAAGTTCATATCCACTGTTCCATGTCAGCTATTAACGGAATTGGTGCAAAGTTTTTATTATTTATAGGTAAGGTGAATTTTTTCCCTAATGATAAGAGCCATTTGCTCTCCATATCGAAATCAATGTTTGTGTAATTAACAAACCAGCTTTCGTTGAAATTAAATTTAAATTGCCTAAATTTCTCATCTCTCAGTTTTTTCATTTTTTCATTTTAGTATTTTAGATTTCATATTATTTAATTTGTCTAATTGATCTTTTTTAAATTTGCTTACTTCCGTTTCGTTCAGTGTATTCATAATTTTTCCCCTCTATGTACCTTATCCCATTTCTTATAGACTTTGTGTTAATGTGTGTTTCCCTAATCTCTTCTTTTGTGTTTAATGCTGTTTGTAATTTTTTGTTGAATTCGAATCCGACGTAAAAAAAACAAGGAAAGCACAGCTTTATCTCAACATATAAAAGAGAGTAAATATAACGCGAATTGTAATAGTGTAAGAATATTGGATAGGGGAAAAAAATTATCAAAAGCGCTATACGATAGAGAGTCTTCGAATTCAACAAAAAATACAAACAACATTAAACACAAAAGATCAGGATAATATTAAGCTGTAATTAGTCTAATACAAACATTCTGTGATACTAGTCGTTATGTTAAACTGTGATGTATTTAAGTTGCAATTATTTATTAAATTTATTTAAATTTGAGAAATACTTGACAATGTTAATAAAATCGTAAGTTAACCTGTGATACTAGTATTTAAGTTTATAATATTAAATTAATGTGATGTTATTGTATATTTCTGTCGCTAGAAATTAATAAAGTTCACTCTCCAGAAGAAGTTGAAATACTGTCAACGAAACGTCGAGTGAAAAGGATGTAATAATTTGAGTTTTATTTTCATCTTAATATTTAATTGACCATATTTAGCCCGTATAAATAAAATCTAATAATTGTTTTAACTGTTTCAAATTATTTTAACTATATTTTTTTAATTGAAATTTACAAAAAAATAAAACCAGATCGTACTTAAAAATTTTAAGAAATACGGGTTCTAGCTTTGTTAAAAAATAGAATACCGCGAATCGATATTAAAAAGGGTATTTCTAATCTAAATAATGCTTAGAAAATAAGTGCCTTTTGAAGAAAATGTGCAAAAAGTGCCAAGCCGAAATTCGAGGAAGAATGAGGAGGCCAAAGACCAAGCCAAAGAACTGTATCGTAATTTTGTAACAAAATATGATTGTTGTGTAATGTATGACGAAGCCCACGTCCTTTCTGACTTTTCCCAGCTTCCAGTGAAGCATTTCAATATAGCGGATACAAAAGGAGATGTTGAGGAAACAATTTAGGCAAACAACAAACAATGTTTTCAAAAAAGTTTTAAGTTTGGCAAAAGGAGTACTTTTTACATAACAACAGGCAATATACACACCAATTTGTATATATGAGAGCGTTTGAAAAACGGAATTAGTCACCTCTTCTATTTATAACATTAATGTATGCAGATGATGTAAAACTATTTATTTCTTTCAACAACTATAATCAGCAATTATTTTTGCAGAAGGACATTAATAATTTAACTACCTGGTGTAAAAATAATTTAATGGATCTAAATGTGAAAAAATGTAAATATATGTTTTTTACAAGATAAAGTCCAAT
This sequence comes from Delia radicum, assembly GCA_021234595.1. Lineage (NCBI taxonomy): Eukaryota > Metazoa > Arthropoda > Insecta > Diptera > Anthomyiidae > Delia > Delia radicum. The sequence goes on from CM037853.1 coordinate 186,504,080, forward strand.
AAATGGTGGCTATATTATGAATAATATAGTTATAGATTTGGTTGATACTTTTAATGACCTTGGTGTACTTTTGGATACACAATTAGACTTCAAAAGTCAGATATCGTTAACAGTCAATAAAGCTACTGGCGTACTTGGGTTCATTAAACGTTGGGCTAAAGAGTTTTCCGATCCATATACAACAAAGCAATTGTTTACCACCCTGGTAAGGCCAATTCTTGAATATGGATCTGTTGTCTGGGACCCTCAATATCAAGTCAATTCTAACAAAATTGAATCAGTTCAAAAACAATTTCTATTATTTTGTCTTCGTGGTTTGCGTTGGAACCCTAATATAAGGTTGTCATCATATGAAAATCGTCTCGCCCTAATTAAGCTGACGACATTAAAAAGTCGTAGACATATGTTAAGTGTTACGTTTCTGTTAAAATTAATAAATAGTAGTCTTCATTCCGAATTTCTTCTTAACAAAATTAATATACATATTCCTCTTTGATTATAATATTCTAAGTATAAAATATTATAGCACAAACCAAATAACTTAAAAATTACTAAAAAATAAATAAATAAATTAATTATATCAATAATGGGTTACAAAAACCACTGTGCTAAAATTGTGTCGCCTCCATAACTGCCTTTGTGCGCGTTGGCATGTTGGGGAGTTGGCGCGTTAGCGCGATGAGGTGCGCGTCGCGCACGGGTCTGTGCATCCTAGTTCTTCATAGTCCTTGGCACAAACTATGCTAATTTTGATCCATTTCGCAGAATTTGTGATTAATTTAATATGTTGTTTATAGATTTTAATAAAAGTTTGGAAATTGTGAAATGAGATATTATATTATATTATACTTAAAGACATTAAACTAAGAACTTTATTATATTTTGATTGCATATGTTTAAATGCCATTCATATTTGTTTTTGTTAAATTTTTTTCTAGTTTCTTAATTGTATTATGTATAAATTGTACTTCAATTAGCACTGGGCCAATGCTTTGCCGTTCGTATTTTTCTATAAACAAGAGCGCTGAGAAGTTCCTATTTGGGATTCGGATAGGAAGAGGAGAGAACATTCCCATAAACAGCATACCTTAACCACATTTCCTTAAAACTTAAATGTTTATTCTTTCTTGCAATTATTATATAAAATTTAAAAACTCACAGAAAGTCCCTTACCTCAAAAACCTCCATACAAAATAAAGGGTTTTCCAATAGGTACTTGACAACTTTGAATTTAATTTGTGAACGCACTATTTCACTGATCATATAACTGTTACTTTCCTTTTTTCAGTAAACTCAACATTTTCATCGTGGTAAAGTACACGAACGAACAACGTATGCAAATTATAAAAATGTACCGAAATTCGGAGTCGGTGAGCGCAACTTTAAGAGCGTTAACTCCAATTTTCGGTCGTTATTCTCTAGCTCATTTTTGGCTCAATGGGTTCGTCAATAAGCAAAATATGCGTTATTGGTTTGGTGAAAATCCACATGTGCTTCATGAATCACCACTTCATCCACAAAAAATAACTGTTTGGTGCGGTTTTCATGCCGGCGGCGTCATTGGGCCATATTTTTTCGTCAACAATAACGATCGTCACGTTACTGTGAATGGCGATCGTTAACGCGCCATGATTACCGATTATTTTTGACCGAATTGGAAAACATGGACTTGGACGACATGTGGTTTCAACAATACGGTGCCACAAGCCACACAGCACACGTTACAATCGATTTATTGAAGAGTAAGTTTGGTGAGCGTGTTATCTCCAGAAATGGACCAGCCTCTAGACTTTTTTCTTAGGGGCTGAGTCAAATCATTGGTCTATGATAACAAGCCGACGACGTTGGAAGAACTCAGAGCCAACATTGAACGCGAAATAGCGGCCGTTACGGCTGAAATGTGTGACCAAGTCATCGAAAATTGGGTCCAACGAATCGACCGCTGCCGAAGTGCCCGCGGTGGCCATATGAACAAAGTCGAGTTTCATTCATAAATGTTTTGATTATATTTCAAGTCGATAATAAAGTTTTGGAAATATCTCAAATGGTTTGCGTTTTATTTAAAAAAAAAAAGTTGTCAAGCCCTTATTGAAAAACCCGCTAGTTAAATTTTTGATTGCATATCTGCTTTTAAAATGTTTTTATACCTCATTTAAAGCCTCTTTGTTCGAAAATTAAGGTACATGATTCAAACATTAATTTAGGATCGGGAAATAAAAATCGTGAAGGACCAAATATTTTTTACATGCTCTGTTTATACGAAAAAGAAAGACTTGCGACTTTTGTTCTTAATAGGTTTATTTTTGATCGAAGACGAAACTGTACAATAGTTTGTTAAAACTAACACAGTACAACATTTTTCAGCTGATTGATTCGGGACTCAATTCTGATAATTTTTTGTGAGAGTAGCCCCAAAAATAAGAACTTCTGCATCATTCGTTTGGTCAAGTTACATCAAATAAAATTTTAATAATTTTTTGAATTTAGTAAGTATCGTATAGGGGAATTTGTCACGTTTTATGTTCTTTTGTTTGACATAACTCGAGAACCACTAGTCGGATTTTGCTGAAACAAATTTAGAAAAATCAAGAATTACAAATACTTTCATCTGTTCTTATACATAAGGAACAGTTTCGCAGTTATAAATAAATGTATGAAGAAAAAAAAATATTTTTTGCCTAAAAAATTTAAAATTTTTTTAATTCTAAACCGGTAAAAAGTGTCAAGACTTTCACGTAAAGTCACATAACCTATGAACAAAATGAGACATAAATCATAAAAATCGATGAACGCGTTTCGCTTTTATTCACAATTAAGTGAAGGTATGAATTTCAAAAATTTGCTCGAGGTAATCACAAAATTCTTTGAAAAAAAACATTGATGCATTTTTTTATGATTCTCAGAATTAAAAAAAGTAATAAACAAAAGGTTATTTGATTTTATGATTGCGGTAGCAAAGTAATAAGCGCTAATAAATGGGCGTGGACAAAAATGAAAAAAGGAAAGTGCACATTTTTAATTATGTGTTTTTCCGTTGGCTACCTGCATGCTTTTTTTTACGGAAATTCCAGCCACATTTATTAGTGCTCATGTTTTGGAACGTTTAGAAAAATTTAAAACGCACACATACTGAATCAGGTTTATAGCCACCCTTAAAATATGCGCCCATTCATAAATTCCCATTTTTTTTTTTACCATTTTTCCCCCCATTTTTCACATTTTTTGCTCAATAACTGGATTACAAATCCACAAATATGCTGTTTTTTTCTTTAAAAACTTATATATATTTATAAACTTATATATATACATTAGGGCGGGTCGATTTATTTTTCGACAATTTCCCTATGATTTCCGTATTCTATGGGTTATTCCATGAAAATTTGCCGAAGGAACCATACCTCTATCGTTAAAATCGAGTCCCCTACTTTTTGTTGGTAGATTTTTTCCCAAATTGACGTTCGTATGAAATATTACCTACACGTTCACATCCATAACTCAAAAACTATCGGGTTTAATCGCCAGTAGGCGCGTTGGTAAGGTGAGCTCATTTTGATCAATTTACAAAAAAAATCTCCAACATTGGTCCAACGGTTCAAAAGCTACGGGCATTTTTGTCCAAATTTTGGAGCATTTTTTCATTTTTTTCATGATTTTGTCCAAGAATATTACTTTCATGGCCATTTTTTTGGCTCAATCCATTATTTAATTCAATTTACAATTCAAAACAAGAGTTTAAGCCCAAATTTATCGAATTCGGTTGATTAATTCATGCGATATTGCTAAAACAAAATAACACATAAAACCAACTTTTTGATTTTTTTTCCCTTTTTATTTTTTTTCTACAAAAATTCAAATTAAGAGATAATAAAGTATCTATCAACCTATTATCAAAAAAAAATATTCAATTTGAGTGTAGTAAAAGACAAAATGTGAAAAAAAAACATTATTTTTTCTGAAAGTCTTGTTTGCTTTCAAGTCTGGGTGTTTTCGTACGGCTTTCTAATGTCGTCGCCATAGCGCCTTCTACATTCTTTCCTGCAACTCGTTTAGCAGTGGCAGCCAGCAATTGGACATGTCTTTCCGTTCCTTGAATGTGTAAAGGAATTTGTGGATCATCGAACGGTGGCACTTCGTAATTTAAATATCCCTCCAAATGTTCATACGAATAACTTTGCGTAAACGGTGGTTCGAATAAAATGGTATCGTCATTTAAATCAATCGTATTTGTATATTCAGTACAATTAAAGTTTATAAGAGATTTTTTATAAACTCTAAGTTGCGTTGGGTCGACAATATCTTTTCGGTAATGTAAAATCTTCTTTATAGCAATGTTTCGTTTTTCCATTCTATCATCAAACAACATAGATAGCAAGATATTTTCTGAGTGTGCAAAATATGGATTATCTTGAATTACTGTATTTACAACTCCAAGTAAATTCGGTGGTAAAAATCGTGTCCAAGTAATAAATTTAAAAAGTAATGTACTACCGTATGCGTCAGAGCTATAATACTTAACATTGAAATACATTGGCGTGTATACTTTTATTATATAGTTAGCCAGAATTTTTAAATTTTCAGTTGGATTATTAGTTGTCACATAAAACCGTAATAATCTATTGGCTTTGGTCAGCCAACGAGAATGTGCAATCGGCCCTGGTTTTATGTGAGACAAGTCCGCAGGAACCACACCATTAGAAATTGCATTGGCCATTAACATCAAGTACCTCGAATCAGTAGATAATTCTTCTGGATTTAAATCTCCAGGAGGCATATTTTCCAAAGCGATTTCCTCAAAATCGATTACCACCTGAAAAGAAAACATAAAAGCTAAAAAATAGAATGAAAAATGGTAAAGAATCAGCTATAAAAATTACATACCGGAAGATTTTCACAATCAGCAATTTTTGAGCTCAACTTTCCGGTAGTGGAAATCAGTCCAGTCGTAACGTAAGGTTCGTAAGCTTCGTAAGTCAAAAAAATTGAGCCAAAAAATGGCCATGAAAGTAATATTCTTGGACAAAATCATGAAAAAAATGGAAAAATGCTCCAAAATTTGGACAAAAATGCCCGTAACTTTTGAACTGTTGGACCAATGTTGGAGATTTTTTTTGTAAATTGATGAAAATGAGCTCACCTTTCCAACGCGCCTACTGGCGATTAAACCCGATCGATAGTTTTTGAGTTATGGATGTGAACGTGTAGGTAATATTTCATACGAACGTCAATTTGAGAACTCTTTATAAATTTAAAATAACATAAAAATAATCTCGATGTATTTATATAAAACAAAAAACGAATATAACTGTAGATAAGACTTTTTTGCTTTGAAGTTCAAAATGTAATTTTTATTGGTCAATACAATAAAGTATTAAATAAATGTTTTACTTAGCGAAGTCTGCTTCGGACATACCACATAGTAAAAAACACCTAATATTCACACAATGTTCTTTTGAAAAATTTGTCTATGAAGAATGTGTCTATTTTTACTGGGGATTATTAGCATTATCATGTTATGCATAGTCCCATTTTGGTTTGGGGGTTATGATAGAAACATTTTAATCTTAATCCCCAAATCGGAAATGGGGATAATGTCATGGCATTCTTGTCTAAATATGTAGATCCCAACTTTACTACATTGTGTTTTATTTTCCTCAAAAGATTAGCTTTTTATAAAAATCGTCCAGAGCCAAATATTTTTTTTTACAAATTTTGTGCTTTTGTGTTCATTTGTCAAAAAGATTATATAATTTTGCAGCACTTGGAATCTAAACATTTCAAGATAATTTGTAAATGTATTTAAAAGTTATGAAGTAGTACCAATTTTTCCCTTTTTATAGGGTTAACTTCTGAATATCCAAAATATTTAATAATTTAATTTTTATTATTACTCGACTAGCTTAAAAGCCCGAGATATCATTACCAATAGTTTTGAATGTCGGAATACATTAAAAACAAGATTTTTTCCTATTATATTAGTTTTTTGTTTTTATACACATCGAGATTATTTTTATGTTATTTTAATTTTATAACGAGCTTTCAACCTCCGTATATTTACAAAAATAAAGCAAATCAAACATATAGCAAATCAAACATGACGTTACTAAACTTTGAAGACCAAAAATATTCTATTTATATAAAAAAATTTTAGTGTTTACTCTGGCTCAAGTAATATTTTTTTCCTGTTTTAATTAATTTGTTTAACCATTTTGGGAAGATGTTTTAAATGTTAAGCATACAGCAATTGTACATCTCATTAAAAAAACACTTTTTCCCTTTAATGACAAGTTTTGATCAAAAATGCAAAAATTATATCTAGTGAATTACGATATAATTACGTAATGGTTTTGGTTATGATGTTAAGGAAATACTGTCCCTTTTTAACCCTCTCTTGGTGGATGTATACGCTATGCCTGCGAAATCTCAAGTTCCTAGCTCCTACGGTTAAAATGTTTTAATTAAGAAACACATATGTTAAAGGTCAGATTTGTAGCAAGATGTTATTTGGCAGAATATTAAGAGGTGATTTTGCCCATCACAGTAAAAATTTCCTTAAATTTATTCTTAGATAATGTCTGCGCCGGACGAGGATTCTTTAATCCAAATTATAAGTTCCTTACTCCAGCGGTTTAAGCTTTGTGATTAATCCCAATTTCTCTTATTTAAACCCGTGTTTATGGTGAGTTCCAAAAAATTCTTCTTGTTCTTCAATGAATTACCCGTCCCCGCAAAAGTTTCAAAAACCCTGCCTTAGTGGATGTCTAATTTAATCCAAATTTCAATATTTTTTTACCATTTTAACCACGTTATTACCGGAAATTCAAAAAAGTATCTCGCTGGTAAATTAGCCTATACCCCAGCGTATACATATTTTAAAACTCCGATTTCTAGACAAAAGGGTTTTTGCAGGAAATTAAGAGGAAACACTTTAATTTTTTGCTTAATTGTCTATGCCAGAGGAGGAACCTACATGCCGAATTTAAAGATCAAGCTGTTTGGGCTGAGTGGTTAAGGGGACATATTTGTCATTTATCAAATTTTATTGGAAATTCCTAACGGTCTTGTTTTGCCTTAAATTTTAAAATGTAATTTTTATTGGACAACGGAATAAGGTATTTACTTTTTTATTTTACAACTTCCATAAATGTTTTACTCAGCGAATAGAAAAGCCTTAAGCCTACCTCAGAATAGAAACTTAATAAGGCCGCAGTCCGTCTACGCAGAAAAACTGTAACATGCACACAATAACATAGCTCCCATTTTGATTGGGGGGTTAAGACAGAACTATTTCCATTCGTAAATCCCAGACTGCCTAACCCAGCAAAAAATAACCTGGATTTGGTAAGCAGTAACTACATTTGTATGCTTCCAAAATAGCGCTTCACCGCCTTGCATACTATAAAGCAATTAGGGAAGGCATTCTGTTGTGCTTCCCAAAAGGAATTCTTTGAAGCAGTGAATAATGCTTAAAATGAAGCAATAAAGTATGCATACCATGAAGCACTTATGTTGTCAACATAAAAAAGCGCTTCTTAGTGCCTGAGAAGGCATGAATTTATTGCTTCTAAGAGCACATGAAAGAAGCGCTTTAAAAGAGACATACCAAGTGGGACATCGCGAACAAATATCACGCCTTCTTTATTTGCTTTGGAAGCGCTTCGTTATCAAATAACGCCTTCCGGAAGCGCTTCTGGGTAAGAACTATTTTTTGCTGGTGAGTGTATGGATACCAACTCTACTACATTGTGTTTTTTTTCCTTAAAAGAATAAATTCTTATCCAAAATCAATTACATTTTAAACTTGAAGGCAAAACAATGCCGTCTCCACGCTAACAATGTAGCGGGCTTGCCCCCTATTAGTAATAAAAATACATTTAAAGGCGCTGTGGTTCGGACCATAGTGTGTACGTATCATGGGTTATTTTGCAAATTTTGATTATAATAAGGCATGTCCAATAACTCAAGGTTATCTACACATCTTTGTTGGGCATCGATAGAATGTGGATTTATCACAATTTCATTAATTATAAAATTTTACTAATCATGAACATAAATGTTTTTATACAAACAAAAACTAATAAAAATTATTAGTTATCTATAACTATATAATAGTGGCGTGACTGAGTGACTGAGGGCTGAGTGACTCAACATCGCCCAGCCAAGACCTCTGGACCTAGGAACTTGAAATTTCGTACATATGTTCCTCCTCCGACTTAGACCTTCTCTAAGAAGCGATTTTTTGATATTCCAACGGACAAGACCGCAAAGTGGAAAAACTCCTCCTTTTTCGGAAAATAATGTCCATTTTCCCCAGCCAAGACCTCTGGACCTAGGAACTTGAAATTTGGTACATATATTCCTCCTCCGACTTAGACCTCCACTAAGAAGCGATTTTTGGATATTCCTACGGAGAAGGCCAAAAAGTGGAAAACTCCTCCTTTTTCGGAAAATAGTGTCCATTTTTCCGAAAAAAGTACCTTTTTCCAAAAAAAAAGTACCAAAAACGAAGTCCCAAAAAAAGTAATTTCTTCCAAAAAAAGTACAGAAAAGCATTGGAAAAAAGTACATTTTGCAAGAGAAAAAGTACCGAAAACGTTCATTTTCAAAAAAAAGTACCAAAAAATTTTTATTTTTACCAAAAAAAAAGTACCAAAACTATTGACAAAATGTACCAAAAAAATAAAATTTTCTAAAAAAGTACCAATTTTAAAAATGTCCCTTTCCAAAAAAAAGTACTGAAATTTTCAAAGCAAATGATTACCGAAAAAAGTCCCTTTCCCAAAATAAGTCCAAAAACTGTACCCTTTTCAGAAAAAAGTACCAAAAAAAAAGTACAATTTCCAAGAGAAAAAGTACCGAAAATGTTCATTTACAAAAAAAAAGTACCAAAAAATTTTTCTTTTTACCAAAAAAAAGTACCAAAACTATTGGCGAAAAAGTACCAAAAAATTAAATATTCCAAAAAAGTACTGATTTCAAAAATGTCCCTTTCCAATAAAAAAGTACCGAAATTTTCAAAAAAAAAAATAATTTCCGAAAAAGTCCTTTATCCAAAATAAAAGTCCCAAAAAAGAGAAAAAGTACCGAAAATGTTCATTTTCAAAAAAAGTATCAAAAAATTTTTCTTTTTACCAAAAAAAAGGACCTAAACTATTGGCAAAACAGTACCAAAAAAATTAAATATTCTAAAAAACTACTGATGTCCCTTTCCAAAAAAAAGTACCGAAATTTTCAAAAAAAAAAAAATAATTACCGAAAAAGGACCTTATTCAAAATAAAAGTACCAAAAAAATTGAATTTTCTAAAAATGTATCAATTTCAAAATGTCCCTTTCCAAAAAAAAGTACCGAAATTTTCAAAAAAAAATTTTCCAAAAAAAGTACACAAAAATAAATTTTTCTAAAAAAAAGTACAAATTTCAAATATGTACTCTTTCCAAAAAATATTAAATTTTTCTAAAAATGTAGCAATTTTAACAAGTATTTTCTGTATCTTATAAAAAAAGAGTACAAAAAAAAGTACCTTTTCCAAAAAAATATACCGAAAAAGTACATTTTCCAAAAATAAATCTACCAATAAAATTTAATTTTTAAAATGAGTACCAATTTCAAAAAAGTGCTTCTTCCCAAAAAAAAACTTTTCCAAAAAAAGATACACTTTCCAAACAAAAAAGAAAATAAATAAATTTTTCTAAAAAAATACCAATTTCAAAAAGGACTTTTTTCATAAAAAATACTAAGAACTGTAATTTTTCCGCAAAAAATACTTTTTTCTAAAAAAATTTCCATTTTCCACCTAAAGTATCTTCCACAAAAAAAAAAAAAACAAAAAGTGTCTTCCAAAAAAAGTACCCAAAAAATATAATTTTTCTAAAAAAGTACCAATTTCTAAAAAAGTACCAATTTTCCAAAAAAAACATCCATTTTTCAAAAAAATAGCGAAAATTTTTTAGCTTTTCTAAAAAAAAGTACCAAAAAAATTTACTTTTTCTAAAAAAGTACCATCTTCAAAAAAATACCGAAAAAATACATTTTTTTCAAAAATTAAATTACAGTTTGAAAAAATTCCTTTTTCCAAAAAAATTTATAATTTTTGAAGTGCTTTTTTCCAATTTTTTTTTTTGTATTTAAAATTAAAAAAAAAAATGAAAAAACAACACTCAATGAAAAAAGTTCCCGGTTCAACGAATGTCAAACTTTTTACACTGAAGTAACGCTTTAACGAACAAGTCGAACGAAAATAAAAAATATATAAATTTAAAAAATATAAATAATAATTGCATAGTTTTGTTTTTATTCGTTTTGTTGTTTAACGAATATCTCGATTTAACGAACAACCTTGACGTCCTGTAATTCGTTTAACCAGAATTCTACAAAATTTTCTACAAATATAATTTTGTTATAATTACGTTCTAATTCTCTACACTTTTTCCCGTTAAAACTTAATTTTAATGGTTTTTTACACTTATCGTGTTAAAATCTTAGACTACAAATAGAGGTTAAAATATTTCGTGTATATTTTTGTTTTTCATATTAATGTATATAAAGAAGTGGTGTGAGTGACTGACTCGAAATCGCCCAGCCTAGCCCCTGGACCTGGGAACTTGAAATTTACAACGGAGAATGCGAAAAAGTGGAAAAAGTCTTCCGTTTTTGCAAAATAAGTAACGGCATTTTTAAAAAAGTAACCGTTACTTTTGTAACAAATAAAAGTAACGGTTTTTTTTAAAGTAACGGTTTAGTCAAAAACTAACGGTTTTTGTTTTTTAAGTAATGAGTTTTTTTTAAGTAACTGTACTTTTCAAAAAAGAACGGGCTTTAAAACAAAAAGAAACATTTTTTTCAAAAAACGAAAGTTTTTTTGTTAGAAAGTGTTTTGCAACCGTCAGACAATGACAATCGTAATTAATTTTTTTTTTTTATATTAATTACTGTAGAATATTTCTTTAGTTAGTCTCTTTACAGGAAGAAGAAGAAGAAAACATTTTTATTGAAAAATTTTACGGACACAAGGGATACACCAGACTGCCGCAGTTTCGTCCCCCTCCTGGGACTCGTCAGTGGTTAATTTATGTGTCAATTGAACAAAGTATTTTATATTGTTAATTTTGCTCTATATGAAAAACTTTTTATTTTTTGGTGTCGTACTGTGATTTGAACTCACAGTCTTAGCATCAAAGCTATGCATCGTAATCTCACCTCTTAACCAGTTGAGCCACGGTCGACACAGCGTTGACTGCGACTAAATTGGAGTTTGGTTTTTTTTTTTTTAAGTAGTTTTTTTCAAAAATTAACAGTTTTTTATAAGTAATGGTACTTTTCAAAAGAATAACGGGTTTAAAAAAAAGTTTTTTTCACAATATGGAACTTTTTTTTTTTTAAGTAACAGAAGTTTTCACATGTCTATCTATTTATATAAAAGAGTAGTGTGAGATACTGAGTGACTCAACATCGCCCATCCTAGCACCTGCTCCTAGAAACTTTAAATTTGGCATATAGGTTCCTCCTGGGAAGGTGACCTCCACTAAGACGGGATTTTTTTATATTACAACGGAGATGGCCAAAAAGTGAGAAACTGGGCCAAATAACCGAAAAATTGGTATCCTCCTGGAAAGAAGAATTCGAATAAGACGGAATTTTTTGATATTCCAACGGAGATGGCCAAAAAGTATTCAGAAAATAAATATCTTATTCCAAAAAATATCGTTTTCCAAAAAAATACTTTTCCACAAAAAAATACTTTTTTAAAAACAAGTGCTTTTACCAAAAAAGGACTTTCCCGCAAAAGGTGCTTCTACCAGAAAAAAGACTTTTTTCAAAAAAAAAATGCTTTTACCAAAAAAAAGTACTTTTGACAAAAAAAAAATACTTTTTCAAAAAAAAGTTAAGTGTTTTTCCGAAAAAGTCCTTTTTTAAAAGAAGTACATTTTTCAAAAACAAAGGTCTTTTTCCAATTAGCAAATTTTCCATAAAAAACAGATTTTTCCAACAAAAAAATAATGCATTTTTCAAAAAAACTACATACTATTCTAAAAAGTAATTTTATTTTTTTTGATAACAAATTTTCAAAAAATCTAAAAAACTGTAAGTTTGTAAAAGTTTGAGGAATACATCTAACAATTTTCATGTTATATTAATTTTCATGATCATGGCACTATGGGTTATTTCCAAAAAGTTCTTCAAACAAAAAAGTACTTACTAATTAAACATGGCAAAAATGAATACCTCCACTAAAAGGGGATCTTTAATATATTACTGGAAGACGTAGAAACGAGTAAAGAGTCCAATTTTACGAACATTGGCTAAAAAGTAAAAATATAGGTTTTCTGTGATGTGGGCTAATACACTGAAAATGCACTTATTGCATTTTCCACTGAAAACGTGGTATTACGGGGATTTAAAATTTTAAGAAGTGCACATCTTAATCAAAATGATAAGCTAAATCTGAAACTTAAAAAGTAAGTTGTTTCAAACCTTATTTTTCGTAAAGCAATTTTAATCTAAGTTGAAAAAAAAAAACAAAATTATACTTTTCGAAAAACAGGTTAAGGAAAATGTTATTCAGATTTAAAACCACATACAACTTCACTGACGTTTTGGAGTTCAAAAACCTATACTCAATCTCAATATATCTGTTCGCTCAACAGAAAAATTTATTACGTTTAATTACGTTTACGTGATTAATGGCCATTTATCATTTTTGAGCTCTATATTACCATGGTCTTATGATAAATTCCAAAAAGTTTTTCTTCAGTGAATTACCTGAAGTGTTTTGGACAAAAGGAGACTTTTCCCCCGTAAACATTTCCACATGCCAAATTTCAAGTTCTTAGCTGCAGCGTCTTGGTCATGGTGATTAAGGGGACATTTTTTTCTTTGTACCACATTTTCATTGAATTTTTATTGGGAATTCCAAGAGGTTTAAGCAGAAAGATAAGATGGATATTTTTTATCGTAACAATTTCCAAAAATAGTCAACGATTTCAGATTTCTAGCGAATAGGTTTAAGCAGAACGTTAAGCAAAACACTTTTTACTTTTTTTGTGCAACCTTTTAATTATTTCCAAAAATCATGTTTCCGAGAATTGTGTCTACGCCGGAGACGGAACCTTCATACCAAATTCGAAGTTCAAAGCCCATGCGGTTAAAGCTGGGAGATTAGGCGGCACTTATTAACATTTGAACCACACTTTAACTATGTTTTTATTTTAAAAAGTAGTTAATTAGTCTGTACATCAAGGAACACATATTTTATACTAGCGGACAATGCCCACACTGTTGTTGGCTTAGATAAGACGTTTTTCTTGCGTTAAAGTTCCAAATGTAAAGTATTACCTATTTTATTTTACAGATTTGCAGAAATTTTTTACTCAGCGAAGCCTGCTTCGGACATACCACAGAGTAAAAAACCACTAAGTCCGGCCGCAGGCCGGCTACACAGAAAACCTTTAATATTCACTATTTTTTACTGGGGATTATTCGCATAATCATGTTAGTTCCCATGTTGGTTTGGGGTTATGATAGATACATTTTAATCCATAATCCCCAAATCGGAAATTGGGATAATGTCATGTCATTCCTGCCTAAAAAGGTAGATCCCCAAAAGATTAACTTCTTATAAAAATCGTCCATGACCAAATATTTCTTTTTACCAAAATTGTGCTTTTGTGTTCATTTGTTAAAAAGAGTATATAATTTTGCAGCACTTGGAATCTAAAAATTTCAAGAGAATAGGAAAATGTATTTAAACGTTATGAAATAGTACCAACTTTTACCCCTTTTTATACAGTTAACTTCTAAATATCCAAAATATTTTATAATTTAATTTTTATTATTACTCGACTAGCTTAAATATCCAATATATCGTTACCAATACTTTTTAATGTCGGAATACATTAAAAAGAAAATGATTTCCTGTTTTAATTATTTTGTTTAACTATTTCGAAAAGATGTTTTAAATTTTAAGCATAAAGCAATTGTACATGTCATTAAGAGAACACTTTTTCCCTTTAAATCTCTATTTATGACAAGTTTTGATCAGAAAAGCAAAAAATATATCTTAAGTGTACTACGATATAATTACCTAATGGTTTTCGTTATGAGATTGACCGTTTTTGCTCCTCTATTGGTTGATGTCTACGCTTAAGGAAGTACCTACATGTCAAATCTCAAGTACCTAGCTCCTACGATTTGAGCCTGGCTATTAACGGACACTTTTCCTTTTTTAACCCCATTTTTACAAGTTTTAATTAGAAGTTCAAAGAAACACATATTTTAAAGGTCAGATTTGTAGCCAAACGTTAGTTGGCAGAATATTAACAGGGAGATTTTGCCACTCACCTTATGGAATTTCAAAATATAAATTTCTTCTTAGATAATATCTGTGCCGGACGAGGAACCTTCAAGCCAAATTTCAAGATCCTTACTCCAGCGGTTTAAGCTTTGTGATTAATCCCAATTTTTCTTATTTAAACCCAGTGTTTTTGGTGAGTTCCAAAAAATTTTTGGAACAGAAGGAGACTTCTTCCTTTTTGTCCGTCCCCTGAAAAGTTAACAAAAACCCCTCCTTAGTGGATGTCTAATTTAATCCAAATTTCAAGTTCAATTTTTTTTACAATATTTACCACGCCATTATTGGAAATTCTCTCCGGTAAATTAGCCTATACCTCAGGGCATACATAATGTAAAATTTAGATTTCTAGACAAAAGGGTTTGGGCAGTAAATCAAGAGGAAACCTTTTCACTGTTTGCTCCATTACGTAAACATTTCCAATAATGCCATATTTGTTTATATCTACGCCAGACGAGGAACATACATGCCAAATTTCAAAATCAAGCGGTTTGGGCTGAGTGTTTAAGCGAACATTTGTTTTTGTGCCACATTTTTATCAAGTTTTATTTGAAATTCCTAAAGGTATATTTTAAGTGCTTTAGCATATAGATTATTGGCTAATACACTTGACATTTCAGATTTTTAGCCGAAGGGGTTTAAGCAGGACGATGAGGGGACGACTTTTTATATTGTTGTGCCACATACTAACAATTTCCTAAAATCGTGATTAGTTGTATATGATGGAGAAGGAACCTCAATGTCAAATTCCAAGCTCCAGCGGTTTAGGCAGCCTAAATAGGCGGTACTAATTCCCTTTTGAATGCCATTTTTACTATGTTTTTATTGTATATTTTAGAAATTATCTTTTCAGTAAGACCATATACCAATGAACACATGAGTTATGGTAACGGGCAAGCCCACTAGGTTGTTATCATAGATAACACCTTGCTTAGCCTTAAAGTTTAAAATGTAATTTTTATTGGACAACGGAATAAAGTATTAATTTTTTATTTTACAGCCTTCCATAAATGTTTTACTCAGCGAAGCCGGCTTTGGACATACCACAGAATAGAAAAATAATAAACAATGCCGCAGTCCGTCTACGCAGAAATACTAGCGGTATTCGCTCTTGGTAGCAAACTACCCTTGCAGACCTTTCAAAGCTTGCAGATCTTGTATAAATACAAGAGTATACAAGACCACAACAACAAAATACATGAAATAAAAATATGCAAGACTTTTATTTATATGCAAGACGAAAACCTATTGCATATTCTGGGTCTTTCAAACCTTTCAAACTTACAATACTTAACATCTTTTAGTTTTGCCGGAAAACAAAAAAAGAACAGAAATATTTACAAAAAAAAACATTTAATTTTCGTGTAAAAAAAAAAAACAACTGATTTTAACACAAATTTTTTATCAAAAAACAAACTTAAATAAAAAATACGATATTAATATAAAAATGGATCTTCTTCCTTAAAGTTGATATTCACACAAAATAACAACATAGTTTAAAATCCACTGAGAACGAAGAATAATGCCAACCTTTTTTATTTGAAAAAATCGCTAAAGTCTACTTAAAAATCGCTAGAAAATACATTTTCGTTAAAAATTAGCTGTTTTGTCAACATTGAAATGCTTGGGTTGTAAACATACAATACACACAAAAAAAAGACGCTCACGTTTTGTAGCATAAAATCATAGTATTAATGCAACCCTTGCATAAGTGCTATCAAGAGTGAATACCGCTACTGTAATATTCACACAATATTCTTTTGAAAAACGATCTTATAACTACGTAAGACATAGCTCCCATTTTGATTTAAGGGTTAAGACAGAAATATTTTCATTCGCAGTCCCCAAATTTGAAATGGGGATAATGCCATTCCATACCTACCTAAATGTTTGGATGCCAACACTAATATATTGTGTTTTATTTTCCTTAAAAGATTAAATTATTATCCAAAATCAATTACATTGTAAACTTGAAGGCAAAACAATGTCGTCCCCACGCTAACAATGCAGCGGGCATACTCCCTATTAGTAATACAAATACATCTTAATCCGCTATGGTTCGGACCATAGTGTGTACGTATCACTACATCATGGGGATGAGCCCTCTCGGCCGGTTATGGTGGGTAACTGTTCGTAAAAAAAATTTTAGAAATGTTTTAATAAGTAATAAAAATAGAATCGATAGAGTGTGGATTTATCACAATTTCATTAATTATCAAAGGTTACTAATCATAAACATAAATGTTTTTATACAAACAAAAACGAATTAAAATTATTAATTATAGGTAAATAAAATCCAAACACAAACTACATTGTTATGAAGCTTCAAACTCCTTCAGCTAGAGTTTACAGGCAAGGATCTGGATCTGTGATCAACAGCATATGAAATCTGTATAATATTCCACATGTTGGTCATTATATATATAACTTACAATGAATAAAAATTTTTATTCAGAACTACACGCAGAAAAAAGAGCATCGTTTTATAATAGTTTAAGAGCATCATATTCGTAGCAATGATATTATTATCCTAAATGAAAATCATCTTCAATCGTATTTTTTCTCTGCGTGTAGATGTACTCCGGGCAAGCCCGGCTTTAGCCGGTTTGTACTTAAATAAAATCCAAACATAAACTTCACTGTTATGAAGCTTCAAACTCATTCAGAAAAAGTTTACAGGCATGGATCTGGAAGACCTCCATCACCATCACATGAATTCTGTACAATATTCCACATGTTGGTCATTATATAAAAAAACTTCTTAAATATTCACAAAACTTACAATGAATAAAAACTTTTAGACAGAACTACACGCAGAAAAAAGATCATCATATTATGATAGTTTAAGAGCATCATGTTATGACTACAATTCGTAACAATCATAAGAAAAAAGAGCATCATATTATGATAGTTTAAGAGCATCATGTTATGACTACAATTCGTAACAATCATAATAATAAATAATAAAAAATAATAAATGACGATAAAAATCGACCTCGGTAATCATATGATCCAGAATCATGTATATGATAATTAGAATCATTATGTGATAATTTTGTGTCCACGTATTAAATCATATTCAATCATATTTTTTCTCTGCGTGTAGTTGCACTCCGGGCAAGCCCGGCTTGTGTGTCCTAAAGTAAGGCAAAAAAGTTTAACTCTAATTTGAAATATTTTTGAGGATATCACAATAAGACATTATTTAACTATTTTTTTTAATTTTGACCATGGACATAAAGAAGTAAATGTAACATGGTTAGTCACTTATTTTTTACGTTGCAGTGGACTAAGGATCCGTGAGTCTTTGTTTAAACGGGAAATAAAAGTGTCCTATAGTATCGCGAAAATTTTACTGAGATTCGTAAGTGGCGTTAACAGTAAAAAACTAATGAATGTATGATTTATTTTTTGTATACAATCTGGCGTTTAGTAATTTACATATAATGGTTCGAAACGCCAAAAGAGGAACTACTTAGAAAATGTATGAAAATACAAATAAAAATAATAACTTATACCCTTATTCCTACTTCTGCTAAATATTTTTAGATGCAATTTTGTACACTGGTACATGTTGCCTTTATTTATTGAATAGCAACAAAAAAATTGTCAAAACTCATGTTTTTACCTCTCCTGGACACTTTGGTTTTTGGATTTTATAGCCTTGTTCGAGCGAGTCATTCATATGTAAACATTTTTGAAATAAAATTTAAAAATATTTGGTAGACATTCACTGTAGTGAAAGTTTTTGCTAAAATATCTTCCGCTAATATTAACTTTTTTGGCAGAATTTTGGTGCATGTAAGCTCTTGTGTTAGTTTTCGTGTCGCGCAGTATTTAAATTGCTTACAAAGATATGTTTTCTGTGAGTACATTTTTCAAAATTTGTCAAATCATTTTTGTAGGGAGGGAGTGTCCCAGGCCCTGGCTCGTGGGTTTGTCCGGGTTGAAATACTAAAAATGTTCCCTTGTAATATTCCCCAAAAATTTGGAAATAAAAAACGGAAACATTTTATTTCTTAGGTATAAATTGTTTTGGGTTTTATTCAGGATTGCGGGTAGCGAAATGTATATGTTTTTACAGAGTACGTAACAAGGAAAACCATAATAGTACACAACCCCAACCACTAAACTTTATCTGAGGCCTGTTTACACAAAAAAAAAATAAAAAAGCATAGAAAACTATAAGTATAACCTTTTTAAATAAAATGTACCTTTTGACCTCAGTGTGGCAATGGTTAACATTCTACTATTGCTAAAAAAGTTTCCAATTATTTTTTAGAAATGATGTCTCTGAATTCGAAAGTTTTGTTATAAAAACAAATACTGTAAATATGACATTTCGTAACGTTTTTAATATAAAAATTTGTGAAAAGATCTAATTTTTAACAGCTCGTTTTTGAATATTTTTAAACATATTTTTAACGATATTTTTTTTATAAATATAATTTTTTTAGCTTAATATTTCTCAAAGCTCAGATATTGATGCAGGTCAAAATAGCATTCTCATAAGAAAAAAGAGCATCATATTATGATAGTTTGAGAGCATCATGTTATGACTACAATTCGTAACAATCATAATAATAAATAATAAATGACGATAAAAATCGACCTCGGTAATCATATGATCCAGAATCATGTATATGATAATTAGAATCATTATGTGATAATTTTGTGTCCACGTATTAAATCATATTCAATCATATTTTTTCTCTGCGTGTAGTTGCACTCCGGGCAAGCCCGGCTTGTGTGTCCTAAAGTAAGGCAAAAAAGTTTAACTCTAATTTGAAATATTTTTGAGGATATCACAATAAGACATTATTTAACTATTTTTTTTAATTTTGACCATGGACATAAAGAAGTAAATGTAACATGGTTAGTCACTTATTTTTTACGTTGCAGTAGACTAAGGATCCGTGAGTCTTTGTTTAAACGGGAAATAAAAGTGTCCTATAGTATCGCGAAAATTTTACTGAGATTCGTAAGTGGCGTTAACAGTAAAAAACTAATGAATGTATGATTTATTTTTTGTATACAATCTGGCGTTTAGTAATTTACATATAATGGTTCGAAACGCCAAAAGAGGAACTACTTAGAAAATGTATGAAAATACAAATAAAAATAATAACTTATACCCTTATTCCTACTTCTGCTAAATATTTTTAGATGCAATTTTGTACACTGGTACATGTTGCCTTTATTTATTGAATAGCAACAAAAAAATTATCAAAACTCATGTTTTTACCTCTCCTGGACACTTTGGTTTTTGGATTTTATAGCCTTGTTCGAGCGAGTCATTCATATGTAAACATTTTTGAAATAAAATTTAAAAATATTTGGTAGACATTCACTGTAGTGAAAGTTTTTGCTAAAATATCTTCCGCTAATATTAACTTTTTTGGCAGAATTTTGGTGCATGTAAGCTCTTGTGTTAGTTTTCGTGTCGCGCAGTATTTAAATTGCTTACAAAGATATGTTTTCTGTGAGTACATTTTTCAAAATTTGTCAAATCATTTTTGTAGGGAGGGAGTGTCCCAGGCCCTGGCTCGTGGGTTGGTCCGGGTTGAAATACTAAAAATGTTCCCTTGTAATATTCCCCAAAAATTTGGAAATAAAAAACGGAAACATTTTATTTCTTAGGTATAAATTGTTTTGGGTTTTATTCAGGATTGCGGGTAGCGAAATGTATATGTTTTTACAGAGTACGTAACAAGGAAAACCATAATAGTATACAACCCCAACCACTAAACTTTATCTGAGGCCTGTTTACACAAAAAAAAAATAAAAAAGCATAGAAAACTATAAGTATAACCTTTTTAAATAAAATGTACCTTTTGACCTCAGTGTGGCAATGGTTAACATTCTACTATTGCTAAAAAAGTTTCCAATTATTTTTTAGAAATGATGTCTCTGAATTCGAAAGTTTTGTTATAAAAACAAATACTGTAAATATGACATTTCGTAACGTTTTTAATATAAAAATTTGTGAAAAGATCTAATTTTTAACAGCTCGTTTTTGAATATTTTTAAACATGTTTTTAACGATATTTTTTTTATAAATATAATTTTTTTAGCTTAATATTTCTCAAAGCCTCAGATATTGATGCAGGTCAAAATAGCATTCTCGAGTTCGTTATCATGGATGAATTAGCAAATATATATTTTCACATTGATTCTTCCACTGGAACCATACAACTTTTGCAGAGATTGGACTACGAGTATAAAACCCATTTTAAATTTGATGTTTTGGTAAGTATTTTTTGTGTATTTTATTATGTTATAAACGACGACATTAAAATAAAAAAGTCAGCAACATTTTTGCTGAGATGATCTAATATCAGATATATTCAGCAAAATTTTTGATGAATTTAATTTTTTTTTGCTGATATTGGCAATTTTTCTGCAACGATCCTCCCACCAAAACTGGCTGACTTTACTGACTTTTTTATTTGCATAATACTATAATAGTGTATAACGAAGAAATATTGCAATAAATTTTTCATGCATTATTGACCGCGAATGTGTCAATAATTCATACAATGACATTAGTTTATTTATCATCAGAACACGTTTTGAAAGGAGAAAAAAAACGTGTATTGTATATCTACCAAAGGTAGACTTTGCACATAACAAACAAGTTTTCAATTTATTTTTTATCAATGGTGATAATCTTTAACTTCGAGCTCATATATTAGTTCTCATTTAGTGAGAAATCTACTTTATATGAATATTTGAGGTTTTGCATGGGATTGTTACCTCTTTCAAAACGTGATGGGAACCTAGAAAATTCCCGAAATATTTGTAAACAAAAACTCTATAGATTATTTGTTAGGACAATATCCTAATAAAGAAATATACACCTATGTCCTATGAACCTTTGTCCTATGAACCTTTCTGAAAGTTAAACGAAAGTACTTTTTACCTTACAAAAGTTTCTTAAAAGTCATAAGATCTCTTTATAAATTAAACTTTAGTGTTTTTTCTATCTATTTTCATTAAAATAATGAAACTTTTACGAAAACTTCTATATCAATAAACGATTTTAAAAATAGTCCAATAATTTGAACATTTTTATTCGTATTTGTAAAAAATACAGGAAGAAGAAGAACAACATAAAAAAACTAGTTTTCTTACTTTTATTATACTTTTTTGGTAAAAATATCTTAAAATAAAAAGAAAAAACTCACTTTTTCATACATACACCAAAGTTATAAAATTTTAAACGAAGTTGTGTTTAGTTGTAATATAAACATGCAATTAAAGGTAGACTAATAACCACAAACGAATTGTTGAAAAGATATAGAAATTGTTATTATATTTTACACAAAAAGGAGAACAAAAAGTAAACAAATTTGGTTAAATTGTCTTTAATTCTAATGAAAATTTTCATTGAATTATGTGGCATCTCTGTATCATGATTAACATTTGTTACTAGAAAAAAATATAAAATAAGCATATGTTATTGAATCAGAGGTCCAAGTCGATCGGCGCAAAGCCGGCTAGACTTGGACATCGCCATCGAACAATTCGGGCTAAATTTATTAGCCGACTTAACTAGATTTTTGTAAATCAATGAGCGAAACATAGTTTTAAATACTTTATATAATATTTTATTTACTGCTTTTCTTCTAAAGACCATTCCGATTTTTATAATTAATCGGGCAGCTATTAAATTCTCAATTATAAAAAATAACAATATGATAACATATTTTAGAGAGCTTTTTTGTAAAAAAAAAAAATTGTATATGGTGTTTCTAGATAACGTTTAAAACATAATTTTGTTAGTTAATTCTGTGTGCGAGCCGTTTTTGGACGTATTCCTCCATCGGCTTGAGCCGCCGCCGATAATTTTTTGCTACGCCGCAGCCGCCGATTATTTTGAGGCGGACCGGACCTCTATATTGAATTGATCAACAAATATTAACAGCTGACAGCGAACATATGTTTTCGAAAATATTTCAACGTTTTTCGAATATTAGTTCGAAATTTATACATTTATGGGAATTATAAAGCACCAAATTTATATTTCATGTGATTTTCAAATCCATTCGCATTCAAAAAGTAAGAAAACACAGGATATGGGCGATAGAGTATAGCCTCGAACTTGAATAATTTTCATTTTCATTGCACAATTAAAGGTCGAAAAGACATAATTTTTATTTTTAATAAAAATTATATCAAACTTAATTTTTAATTTATTTTTAAATTTATTGCGACCCGTTGAAAAATTATAAAGTTAAAGTAATATTTTTGACAAGCCGATTAAAAAAATGGATACGGGTCTTTATGTTGTCATTACAATATTATTGTATCTTATTTAATTTCATTCGAAATATTTGCCCATATAATCTGATGTGATTAACTAGATAAATGTCCAAAACAATTTTATCAGTTTTTTATCGAATGGTATCAGTTTATATCTAAACTGGTACAAATATATGTAACTATTAAATTTTAAATTCTAAAACGTCCGTATTCAAATCAATTTGCATATTAAATTTCAACTAAAACTAATTCTAATGTTTTAATTGAAATTTCTATAACATCAATTGAAATTTTGAAAATTTCATGTAATATTAAAACTAAAATTTCATTTAAAAATTAAAAAAAATAACGAAAATTCTAAAATATTAATTTTAAATTCAAAATTTTCTTTTGAAAAAAATAACATTATTTTGAATATTCGTTGTATTTAAAAATCAGAAAATATTAACTAAACTTCAGAAAACATCATTTCAGAAATATCTAATTTAAATACCAGTAATATTTAATTTAAAATCTGGAAACTCTCAATTGGAATTTAAAAAATCGAGTTGAAATCCAAAAACTCCATTAAAAATTCAATAACACAGATAAATTTATCGGCCAAGAAACAAAGAAAATTGTTATTAAATTCATGAAGTTTTTCATCCGAATATTAAAAAAAATCTTAATATTTATAAAAGTTTCCCAAATTATATGAAACATGATTTTAAATTAAATTTTTTTATTCAGTGTATAAAAATTTTCATACTTAAAAAAGAAATTATTTTGACTATAATATCTGATTTTAAAAAATATTTTACAAAAGTGTTGTTAATTAACCCCTTTAGAGAAGAGCGAAAATCGTTATCACGCACACTACCACTACCTCACGCTCACTTTAGTAAATTCAACTTTTACTCACACTTGATTCTCCTGAGTTACCCAAATATAACGATCAAACCTCATTATGAAAATACAAATTCCTAAATAGTGAAACATCGAATTGTTATGATAACATATAAATTTTTTTACAAAAAAGAACAATTAAAAATTGAAATTTAAAACACAAATATGAATCACGCACAATCACCCTCGAACATTTTTTAAACTCACTCACGATAACGTAAGTAATTTCAACTTCCACTCTCAATTTTCTCCTCACGTGCGCATCAATAATTTATACCACAGTTTAACAAAATTTTGTCAACATGCAATTTCTGTTTTTAGTATTATTTTAGTATAAAAATTTATTTGAAAAATATATAAGATTAATTCTTTAAAATTGTATAACTTCTTTTTTCAAAAAGCGGATCTACTTCCAATAACGTCATTTTATTAAGAAAAAGTATATGATTACTTCTTGAGTACAGAAAGTTATACATATAAGTTTATAACATTGTTATTTACTTTTAAGTAAATAATTACTTTGTTATTGAGTTCATGCTTTCTGGTTTGAATTTAAAGAATTGATTACAATTCTATTTGCTTTTTTGAGTCTATCTTTGGAATGTGTTTGGTATTGCAGTTACTAAATTTGGCAATGTGTAATTTTTTCCTGGGTATTTTCTTCCTCCGACTTAGACCTCCACTAAGAAGCAATTTTTAAATATTCCAACGGAGAAGGCCAAAAAGTAAAAAACTCCTTCTTTTTCGGAAAATAATGTAAATTTTTCCAAAAAAAATAGCTTTTTCCAAAATAAAAAAGTACCGAAAAAGAATCTTTTCCCAAAAAAAGTACCGAAAAAGTTAATTTTCAAAAAAAAGTACCAACAAATTTACCTTTTTACCAAAAAAAAGTACACCTTTTTCAAAAAAATAAATACCGAACAAGTCCAAAAAAATGTACAATACATTTTTTGGTTCCAAACCAATTGGAAAAAAGTACCAAAAAATTTTCTTTTTCTAAAAAAGTACCAATTTCAAAATAGTACTTTTTCAATAAAAAAAGTACCTCTTGCCTACAACTAAGTATCTTCCAAAAAAAGTATCTTTTCCAAAAAAAAAACGTAACGAAACGAAACAGTTCCCTTAAAAAAAAAACTACAAAAAATTTACATTTCTACCAAAAACTGTACCAAAAACTATTGGCAACAATGTACCAAAAAAATTTTATTTTTCTAAAAAAGTACCAATTTCAAAACAGTAGGTTTTCCAAAAAAAGTACCGAAAAAGTTTATTTTCCGAAAAAAGTACATTTTTAAAAATATTTCCAAAAGAATTCTAATTTTTCTAAAAAAAAGTAAAAATTTCAAAAAAGTACCCTTTTCAAAAAAAGTACCAAAAACGTATTGGAAAAAGTACCCTAAAATATTTTTCTAAAAAAGTACTAATTAAAAAAAAAAAAAACACTTTTTCCAAAAAAAATGTATTTTCCAAATAAAAATACCTTTTCCAAAAAAGTATTTTTTCTAAAAAAGATTCTTTTTCCAAAAAAAAAGAAAAAAGTTTTCTAAAAAAGCACTAAAACATATTTGAAGTACTTTTTCCTAACAAAGTACCTTTTCCAGAAACAATTTTCAATTTTCCAAACAAAAGTATCAAAAAAAATAAATTTTTCTAAAAATGTACTTTTTTCAAAAAAAAGTACCGAATAAAGTACCTTTTACAAAAAAAATACCGAAAATGTACCTTTTCCAAAAAAAAGTACCAACAAAATTTTATTTTCAAAAAATGTACCATTTTAAAAAATTACTTGTTCCAAAAAAAAAACTTTTCAAAAAAAAATTTATCATGTTAAAAAAAAAAAATTATTTTTCTGATAAATACCAATTTCAAAAACTACTTTTCACAAAAAAAATACCTTTACCAAAAACTGTACTTTTTCCAAAAAAAAAAAAATTTCCTAAAATAATGTCCATTTCCCAACAAGTTGTCACCAATTCTTGAGAGTCTGAAAATTATTCCCGAGCATCAGTTTGGGTTTAGACAAAAACATGGTACACCCGAACAATGCCATAGAGTAATACATGTTATTCGAAAATCATTTGAGGAAAAAAAAATACTGCTCTGCGTTTTTCTTGGACAGCCAACAGGCTTTGGCACATTGGTCTTTTATCAAAAATAAAAAAACAACTTCCAGCACCATTTTATTCAATCATAAAATCGTTTTTACAAAATAGAATGTTTTCTGTGAAATCGCTGATGAAAGATCAAATATTCTTGATATAAGAGATGGGGTTCCTCAGGGCAGCGTTCTAAGTCCTGTGGTTTACACAATATTTACGGCCGACATGCCAATTTTAGAATATATAAGTGTTTCAACATATGCAGATGACACTGCCATATTAGCTGCAGACGAATCCCCATCCAATGCATCCAGACTTGTACAAAGTGAATTAAATTTATTGGAATTGTGGCTAAGAAAATGAAATATTAAAGTCAACGCAGAAAAATCAGTAAACGTTACTTTTACACTAAGAAGGGGAGATTTCCCAAATCTTACTATTAATAACACACAAATTCCCAAAAAGGATTGTGTTAAATATCTTGGTATGCACTTAGATCGTCGACTAACTTGGAAGCAACATATAAAAGCTAAACGTCAACATTTAAATATACAAAATAAAAAGCTCTACTGGTTGATTGGTCCAAAATCTTAACTTAATATTGAAAATAAATTAAGGCTTTATAAATCAATTTTAAAACCAGTGTGGACCTGCGGAATTCAACTGTGGGGAACTGCAAGCCATTCTAATATCGAAATAATTCAAAGATATCAGTTCAAGACACTTAAGGCCATTATTACAACTTGCCAATAGCTAAAGTTCGGATGTTATCTGACAGATTATTAGTTTTTCGTTATTATAAGTATACTTTAAGCTAAAAGTGACCGATAAGCTAAAGGGAAGCTATTGTTGCCTTTAACTTTTAACGTAAGGTTTATGTGTTTAAAGTTGCCACATTTTCTGCTCTATAAAGAAGAAGAAGAAAATAACCGAATTTCACAACCGAATTTTACAAATTATTGTTTGTTTGTAAACAAATAAATAAAGTACGTTGCCACTACGTATTTTTATAAACCAATTCATAAACCAATAATCGGTTTTTAGTTTGGTGCTGCCACATTATCAAAAATATTAATTTTATTTTATTGGGAAGTTGTAATAACGAAAAACATTATAGCTTCATTACTCAGTTTAGCTAAAGTTACCTTTTACTAACATTTACTTTAAAGGCAAGTTGTAATAATGGCCCTTAGACTTATAGTCCAATCACCATGGTATATTACAAACGAGGCTATCCATAATGATCTCAAAACTCAAACACTTATGGAAGTTATCAGATATTATAGTGAAAAGTATTTGACTAGACTAAGCAATCATCACTTTATTAGACGAAACAGGCGAAATTAGGAGACAAGAGATATCATATCTTAGACCTTCCTTTCCGAAGCTAGTTATAAAAGTATTAAAAAATGACTTTTCAAATTTATTTACACTAACCCTAATTCGTATTATCTATCTGTATGTAGCATACACATTTAAATTGTTAGCATTTCTAACTTTTATTTGTGTTTTGTAAATAAAAAAATTTTTTTGTAAAATATTTGTTATAAATGTAAATAATTCTTTAAATTTACAGTTAAATTTACTGTCCATTCAAAATGTATATTTTTGTGAAAAAAAAAAAAAAAAATTAATTTTTTTTTTTTTTGGACTTATAGTTGTCTTTCATATCAGTCATCAAATTTGCTTATTATCTTATTGTTTAGAGATAGATTGCAATTAAAATAAAGAGAAAAAAAAATTTCGCAACAAAACATCTTCCACAAAAAAAAAACCAAAAAAGTAGCTTCCAAACAAAGTAAGAAAGTACCTTTTCCAAAAAAAATTTCCATTTCTGTAAAAAAAAGTATTTTCAAAAAAGTACCTACTTTTTCCAAAAAAAGAACATTTTCCTAAAAAAAAGATACCATTTCCAAAAAAAAAAAAAAATTTTAAAAAAGTATCAATTTCAAAATTGTACTTTTCTAAAAAAATACCTTTTACCAAACAAAAACTTACCGAAAAAAGGAAATTTTCAAAAAAAAAGTTCTAAAAAAATTTAATTTTTCTAAAAAAATATCAATTTCAAAACAGTACTTTTTCCAAAAAAAAATCCATTTTCCCAACAAAAGTATTTTCAAAAAAAAAAAAAAATAGCGAAAAAGTACGTTTTCCAAAAAAGCAGTATCAAAAAAAATTACTTTTTCAAAAAAGTAAAAATTTCAAAAAATACCGAAAAAGTGCATTAGTACAAGTTACATTGAAAAAAATACTTTTTCCAAAAAAATGTATATTTTTTAAATAAATCCTTTTTTCCAAAATGTTACTTTATTTTTTGTATGTACAAAATCCATTGTAGATGAAAAAATATTATTTTTAACAAATTTACAAAAAAATATTTATACAAGTTTGATATAATTTTTATTAAAAATAAAAATTATGTTTTTTTTGACCTTTAATTATGCAATGAAAATTTGAAAAAAACTCTATAGATTATTTGTTAGGACAATATCCTAATAAGTAGACCTCGGATTTTGCATATTTTCATATTTTTCATCAGATTGGTACCAAACTTTTTATTTAGACGTTTTATCGTTCCAATATAACAAATTTTAATGCATATCGAAAATATGCAAAATATATGCAAAAAATATGCAAAAACATATGCAAAAAAATATGCAAAATATATGCAACATATGCAAAATATATGCAACATATGCAAAATATATGCAACATATGCAAAATATATGCAACATATGCAAAATATATGCAACATATGCAAACGAATTTCAACGACAAATTTAATTCCACTAGTTAAATATTAAACTGCGAGCAATACAGAAGAATAATTGTCTTGGTTTAGTTCAATTAAAATTAGTCAATATATTAATAAATTGAGTTTTTTATGAAACATTTGCCACAAATTTACAGTTTCTGGTAAATTACTTAAATTTTCAATAGCTTTATGTTTTGTTTGTCTTTTTAACCCCATATTTACCCCATATTAACATGAGAGAGAAAAAGTTACGCAAGCTTGTCTTTGAGAAAAATTTTGTCAAGGCAGAGTTATGGGCTAAAGGGTCTCAAATGTGTGTGTATGTGTTTTAAATTAAAAATAACGATTGTTTTAACATAACAATAATAATTGCACAAAGAAATTTATAATTAAAAAAAAATTATAATTTGTTTGTGTAATTTCATATGGTTTTGGATAATTTTGACCCTACGTCTGTTTAACTTTTGGTTCTACTGGTGGCAACACTGCTAAGCACAGAGAAAGTGTAACCAAACACAGATGCAGGTTCTTTATTTGCAGACTCTCTGCAACATATTTGTTAGTGTAAATTGTTAACTGTTTGATATTTGCCGTTATTTTATTGAACAAGCTATTATATTTCTAATTGCTTAAGAATATTACTATTGTCATGTCTACCCTCAAAACAAAAAGTCGCAAAATTATCACATAAATAAATTCAAGTTGAGTGAAGTGTAGTGAAATGCCAAAAATCAACAAATATAAGGAAAATTTGACAGGAAAATGGTTTAACAGCCTTCCCGAAAAGTGTTTTAAAATTGATGGAAACAATATAATTTGTACAACTTGTGACAAAAAGGTGAAATTTTAATATTCAGGCTTATGCAAACCAATTTTTAAATTTTTTACGAATTTCAAAATTTGTTCATCGACATATTTGTTTGCAGTAAGCCTGATTGTTAAATTAAAAGTACGTTCTAACGTTTTTCATATTTTAGGTTCCTTGCGAAAAAAAATTTCAATTGCAGCAGCATTTGACTACTTCACTTCACAGAAGGTCAAATGCATCCAATAACAACAACGACGAAACTGCGCATACTTCGAGCAACACGTCCATCAACTTTTCCGAGAATTCCAACAATGAATTTAAAATGGACTTATGTGCAGCGTTGGTTGCGGGAAATATACCATGGAATGTGCTTAGCAATGCTACATTTAATAATTTTTTAAAAAAATACACAGGGCAACTAATTCCAGATGAAAGTACTCTCAGAAAGGGCTACTTGGATAAATGCTACCAACAATCAATCCAAAATATTCGAGACAGTATCAAAGACGAAAGCGTTTGGATATCAGTGGACGAAACAACAGACAAACAAGGGCGATATGTAGCGAATTTGATTGTAGGAACATTGAGCGAAAATAAATCTTCATGCTCATTTTTATTGTCGTGTAAACAGTTGGAAGAAGTAAATAACGCAACTGTTTCTCGATTTGTGAACGACAGCATTCGTATATTGTGGCCACACGGGAATGAGTCAAAAGTTTTGTTGCTTTTAACGGATGCTGCGGCATATATGATAAAAGCTGGTGAAAATTTAAAAGTTTTTTATCCGAATCTCATACACATAACTTGTTTGGCACACGGTTTAAATTTAATAGCCGAAAAAGTAAGAACATCGTTTCCTTTCGCTAACTCGTTCATATCCTGTGTAAAAAAAATATTTATAAAAGCACCGCTCAGAGTACAACGCTACAAGCAAATACTAAATAAGGAGTTACCACCAGAACCGATCATAACCAGATGGGGTACATGGTTGAAGGCGGCATCATTTTATGCAGATAACATGGAGGGAATAACAGAGGTAAGATAATTTTTATCAACAAACAACATTTTAAATATAGCGTCGTTGTCAAAAAAGTGGGTCATCGGTAAATTTAAACTTTTTTTATTCCATAATAAGAATCCATTTTATGCCAAAACTATTCCTCTGAAAACGGTGTTTCGATTTTTTAATGGTTAAGGCGGTGGATAATTAACGAATGGGTTATCTGTTAGAATGATGTTTGAAATTAAAAAAAATCAAAATGGTTTTTTTATGGTTTTTTACCTTTGGCTTAATTTTCCAAATAATACATTTGAAAAAGCTTTTTCTGTCACATATTGTGGTGTAGGACTCACTTTTGGCTCTCCTGCAAAATAATGGAACATCCGATAACCCATTATTTTTGGACAACCACGATATGCATTCACTTTAGATTGGTAAAGAAAAAAATTCTAAATTTGCATTTTAGGTTATTGAAACACTGAACCCAGAAGAGGCTGAATCTATAAAGCTGGCAAAAGAGCTGATAAAAAATCCCCAACTATATCGGGATTTTATATATATAAAATCGAATTTCGAGAGAGTTGCCGAAATCATAACTTCCTTGGAAGCGAAGGGTCTACCATTAGCGCAGTCAATGAATTTATTCAAGGAAGCTGAAAATATTGTTCAGAACATAACTGGTGATTTTGGAATGGATTTAAATGAGAAATTTGAAGCCATTTTGAAAAGAAATCCAGATTTTAATATCATTTCGAAAATAAATAATATTTTGAATCTCAATGCTGAAGATTACTCTGGACTCGGACCCGTCACAAATGAAAATATAATTAAATATAAATTTGCTCCAATTACTTCCTGTGACGTTGAAAGAAGCTTTTCCGCTTACAAAATGGTTTTTGGAGAGAAACGTCAGAGCCTCTCAATTAGTAATTTAGAGAAAATTATGGTTGTATATTGTAATACCAATTATGTTAAATAAGTTTAAAACCTATAAAATATCGTATGTA
The DNA here is from genome assembly GCA_021234595.1 of Delia radicum. Lineage (NCBI taxonomy): Eukaryota > Metazoa > Arthropoda > Insecta > Diptera > Anthomyiidae > Delia > Delia radicum. The sequence continues at coordinate 186,535,245 of CM037853.1, forward strand.
TCATTTGCTCTACTTTAATAGCTGACCATAATAAATAAAATTTCAATATGTATACCACCCTCCGAATCGCTTTTATATTATTTTTTTATTTCTTTAACATAGAAAATTTTTGCATACTTTGCATATTTTTGCATATATTATGCATATTTTGCATATATTATGCATATTTTGCGTATTTTGGCATATATTATGCATATGCATTTCATGCAAATATGCAAAAAAAAATATAAATATGCATATCGTTTTCAACTGTACTTTCAATGAAACGAACTTTGGTGTCATCAGAATTTACCTATCTTAATCTTTCAAAAATATGCAAATATGCAAAATCCGAGGTCTACTAATAAGGAAATATAGAGTATGGCCTCGAACTTGAATAGTTTTCATTTTCAAAAAATATTTATATTTACAAATTTCTGAGTTAAAAAAATACAGTGTAAATTCGATAATCCGGACTCCACTAATCCGGAATATTCGGTAATCCGGACAGCATTTTGCAGCTCATTGCGTATTCTATAATCCGGATTAATTGCAGGTCTATCGTCCGGATTGAATAAAACCCGTTTTTATTTATTTTCTTATTCAAATCACAGCATGCTTTGAAAAATACAATCATTGCGTATTCTATAATCCGGATTGATTGAAACTCTATAGTCCGGATTGAATAACAGCCGTTTTTATTTATATTGTGAAAAGCCAAGGATGCTGTACAAAGTTTGGATGTCTCAATAAAGTAGGCCGAAGAAAATGACGTAGGAGTAGAAAAACTCTTAATTCTTTATGAATTACGTGACCAAGCTTTAGAAAGAAGTTTAACAAGTTCGCGACAAACAACCGTATTAGATTACTTTGTCAAACGAAATTAATATTATTTATTGTTAAGTATGTAAATTGGTACTTTTTTTATTTTAACTGAACTGCACAAATTAATATTAATGTTTTTATGCTATGAATTATTATAATTTTTATAAAATACATACATACATTCGCTAATCCGGAATATTCGCTAATCCGGATTGGGGTCTGCAATCAATTATTCGGATTATCGAATTTTTACTGTATTTTATTTCTTTTTATAATACAAAAAATGTGTTAGTATTTACAAATTGCATCCACAAAAAGGTGTTTAATCAAACAACCAGAATTTTTTAGTTTATTTTAATTTCATTCATTTATGTTAAGAATTGACAAATTGTCAATTATTTCTATTGGTTTCTGTTGTTTCAAGAATAATCTACATTTGAGGATATTCAAAAGTCTGTTGTAGTTGTAGAAAAGATTTTGTCGAGTTAAGATTTTGTGATTGGAAGTTGTAGGAATTTGTAGGTGTTGTAGATTATTCTTGGTTGTAGCAAGAATATTGGAAAGCCTAAGTTGTAAGAATTTGTAGGTGTTGTTGGTTGTTGTTCTTGGTTGTAGTTGAATATTTGTTGGAATATTTGTTTGAAATTTAATATAAATAATACAAAATTAATGAAATAATATTGAATTTTATAAAAACAAAAACAAAAAAAGAAGGCAATTGAAAACAGAAAAAGAAATTTTTAAATAATATTAATATTTTTGTTAAAAAAATATTTTATTAATATATATGTAGTAGGAAATTTTTTCTAAGTTTTGTTGGAGGTTGGAGAATTTGTTGGAAATGTTTGAAATTTAATACTCCAACACAAATTCATGCAAGGGTGTTGTAATATATTCACGTTTTTGCCAAATGTTGGTACAACTCATTAATAGTCGAGTGGTTAATGGGCTGCCCTTAAAAGTTATCGATTGCTGAAGGTTCAGCGATCGATTCCCACTAAGGTTTAATGGAAAAGTTTTTTTTAAGTTTTTTTCCACTTATATACGTAATAAAAAAAAATCGACAAAATAAAATTTCTAAATATGATGTTTTCTTCAACTTTAGACAATTTAAGAATTTGCGTTGTTGCCAAGATTCAGTTGAAACAAAAAAATATATAGAACAGAAAAAATATGTAAATTTGTAATATTGAGGAAAAAATAGAAATAGAAAAAACCTTAAAATGTGAAAAAGTATATGAAATGAAAATAATAATTCAAAATTCAAAAAAACAACAAAAAAATATAAATACAAAAAAAAACCTTAAAATGCGAAAAAGTATTATATGAAAATAATAATTCAAAAAACCAGAAAAAACTAGAGATACAAAAAACCTTAAAATACGAAAAAGTATATGAAGATAGTAAAAATTTAATTTACTAAAGCGATGAGAGAAAAAATAAGCAAATTTATTTTTTTTTACATTTATATTAATTGTTAGTTAAATATATTTATTATTTTAATTCATATTTTATATTTTAATTCAAAATGGACAGTATTGGTCTCCGAGTGGATATGTGCCCTTGGGCACATAACCCTTCTTAACCTAACCTAAATATATTTAAAATTTAATCAATATTCAAGGATTTTTAATATATAGAGGATATACAATCCGGAGTTTTGTTCCAGTTAAGATCGTGCGATGACAAGTTACTAATTTCAGCATTGTTGATATTATACAAAATACTATTTAACTTTTATTAATTTGCGATATAATATGATATCGATTCATGAAATGTGCAATTCCAGAGCTAACAAAAAATAAAGCAACACGATATAAGTTAAAAATGAAAATTGTAGTAAACATACACAAAGAACTTTAAATAAACTGAAAAAGCAACACGATGTAAGTTAAACATGAAAATCAGAAACATACTCAAAGAGCTTTAAATAAAATTTCTAAAACACATCCTTACTTTGTTAAATTTTAAATATGCTGGAAAGAATAAGAGATATTTTCTTATAAAAGAAGGAGAGTTTTTTTATTATGAAAAAGGAAAGATAACCAATAATAAGCCAATATTACTTTTGTATACGTTTGAATACGTGTGTTTAGTTTTGAAGTATTTCTTTCTTTTTTAAATGAAATTATATAGAATATAACAAAATATTTATAATAGAGAATTTGATTTGAGAACATATTAGTAAACATTTTAGACAATTTAACGTATTTTCCTTGTCTACATTTAAAACATCAATTCAAGGAAAAATCAATTTGAAGTTTTTATATCAGGGATTTTAAAAAAATTTATAGATGCGCATGCACTAACACCTTAAAAAAGATCTTATTGAGGGAGAGAGAGAGAGAGGGAGTTTTTCTTATGAAAAAATATAGATTTTTATTGAAAAGGGAGAGTATTTTTTAAAGCAAACTACGAATATATGTACATATATAATATTTTTTAAATATTTATGTGTACTTGAGTAAAGCTTTGAAGAATTACTTTGTTTTTGAAATAAAATTGTATGGAATATAAGAAAATATTCATAACGAGAGATTTTAAAATGAAATTGTAAACATTTTAGACAATTTAATTTAAAAATCAAAAATTTTGAAGTTGTTACGTTTATTTTAGTATTAATTTTATACATTAATTTCTTTCACAATTCTTTCCTCATACTACCTTAAAGAAATGATTTAAATATTATGTTAAATTAAAATTATTTTGTATAGCTTAATCCTTGGAAAATTGCCTAGTCTTTCCAAATATATATACTTTTCCTAAATTATTAATATAAATATGTATAAATTTTCTTCATAACTAAAATTTTCAGTTTTTTTTTTTTAACTTTTTAAACTTCTACGGGGTTTTTTTCGAATCTTCTTTCAAGCAACAATATTCTTAAAGTAGATGTTTTCCTGATTAAAATGAGGCATCACGTGTTAAAATCGGTTCAAAATTGACGAAAGTTATGGTACGTTTTTCCAAACACTGAAAACTCGATTTTTAATATATTATGATTGAATGAAAAAAGCAGTAATACGACTTATGTTTTCTAATATATAGGTACTTTAGTTTAAAAATGTTTATTTAATCTATAACTTTTATAAGTCAAATCATCGGTGTCACGTTTAAGAGACCAACAGTAGTTAGCTAACATTCTAATGTGACTTTTTTGGTATTTTTGTAGATTATTCTTGCTACAACATAAACCAAATGAAATAATTGATAATTTGCCAATTTCTTAACATAAATGAATGAAATTAAAATAAATTAAAAAATTCAGGGTGTTATATTAAACACCTTTTTGTGTATAAAATTTGTAATATTTACACATTTTTTGTATTTTAAATGGAAATGAAATATTTTTTTAACTCAGAAATTTGTAAATATAAATATTTTTTTGTAAATTTGTAAATATTTACAAAAAAAAAAAAAATTTAATAATAGGACTTATATCAAAAATTATATATTGTTTTTGTAAAAAGTAATTTTTTCAAATTGTAGTTTTATTTTTGAAAAAATGTATATTTTCGGTATTTTTTTGAAACTGGTACTTTTTTTTCGCTAATTTTGTTATTTTGAAAAAATGGAAATTTTTTTGGAAAAGTTCTTTTATCGGAAATAGTACTGTTTTGAAATTGATATTTTTTAGAAAAATTAATTTTTTTTTGGAAAAAGTACTTTTTTTTCGGAAACAGTACTTTTTCGGAAAAAGTACTGTTTTGTAATTGATATTTTTTAGAAAAATTAATTTTTTTTGTAATTTTTGTTGGAAAATGTCCTTTTTTAGTAGGTTTTTTTTTTTTGGTAAATTTAATTTTTTTTGGTAACGTTACTTTTTTGCAAAAACGACATTTTTAAAATGGATACTTTCTCAAGAAAACATTTTTTTGTTTTGGAAACGTTATCTTTTTTTGGTAAAGGTTCTTTTTTTTTGGAAAAAGTACTTTATTTGAAATTGGTACGTTGTGGTACTTTTTTTTGAAAAGGGTACTTTTTTCGGTCCTTGATTTAGGAAAATACTTTTTTTTGACAAAATAGAAATTTTTAGGCAAAAGGTACTTTCTTTTGAAAAAGATTTTTTTGATAAAGTACTTTTTTGAAATTGGTACCTTTTGAGAAAAACTAAATTTTTTTTGGTACTTTTTCGGTTTTGTTTTTGTGAAAGATAATTTTGATGGAAAATGGATTTTTTTTTAGGAAAAAGTATTATTTTTTTTTGGAAAACGTTCTTTTTTGGGTGAAGTTAGTTTTTTTTTTTGAAAAAAGAACTTTTTGATAGAAAAATTTATTTTTTCTACTTTTTTTTTTTGGCAACAAGGTAAATTTAATGGTATGTTTTTTTTTAAAGGGAACTTTTTCGTTAGTTTTTTTTGAATAAGATACTTTTTTGGAAAATATACTTATTTTTTGGAAAAAGGTACTTTTGTAAAGAAAAAGTATTATTTTGAAATTGGTACTTTTTTAGAAAAAGACAATTTTTATGGTACCTTTGTCCAATAGTTTTTGGTACGTTTTTCTGAAGAGCAAGTGTGCGTATTGCTAACTTCTGAACCAGTGGTCGAATTTGTTGTATTTGGGCTTGTTAGAAAGGTCTTTGGGAGACCTCTCAAAATTAAAAAAAAGTGAAACCGCCGAGATACAGAACTTTTAAAAAAATGGAAAAAGACATATGAACGTGCACATAACCTCAATTTGCTCAGCCAGATGACAGGTAAATTATGTATTTTTTTTCTCTTAAAAGATAGCCCCACCTCTTTTCAAAATGCGCTAAACGAAGCCCAGAGGTCTTACCGTTCCCATTTGACTAAAATGCAATATTTTTTTTTTGTTTTTGGAAGCGAAATAACAGCACACATTCATTTGTTTTTGTAATTTCGCTTCCCAAAACAAAACAAAATGTTTGCATTTCAGTCAAATGTTCATAACCAAAGACAAAAACAAAAAAATCCGACAACTGGTTCAGAAGTTAGCAATTTTACCCTACTACCCTCCGACCACCAATACGAACATTTTCAAACCGCTCCCATTTCGCACACTTGCATATTCTGGGATGGTCGCAGTGGTTAAATTTCATTAAAAATGAAAGAAATGAACATGTATTTAAAGAAGGATGCATAAATTTTGTAAGAAATAATTTAGTTTTGTAGAGTAAAACCATATGAAAATTTTGTAATATTATTTATGTTAATAATTTGTATTTAAAAATATAAAAAATACTAATAAAAAATAAAAAAATATATAATCTCACAATTGGTTTAACAGTGAATTACGAATTACGAAGGGAAAAAAATATGAAATATCAAATTGCCAAAACGGAAAACGCTAATGCAGCGTGGAATAACTATAAAATAGAGCGTAATACTTATAAAACTAAAATAATTAATACAAAAAATAAATACGTTAATAATAAAATAGACAATGCCAAAGACCAAAAGGAAATATGGAGAGAAATAACATATCGCACACCTAGTTCTAAAGTGACTCAACTCAAAAGTTTAGTTTTTCGGGTTTATATGTTTAAACTATGCACAATACACTTGTTTATCTATAAAAAAAATATCAGTGTATTTTGTTGTTGTTAACTGTTGCTAAAAAACATGTCTTTCTTTATGTTTCAATTGGTATAAAGTTGCAAATATTTTTTTCCGATTTCTGAAAAATTAAATATTTTGAGTTGAGTATTTCTTTATGTTTCAATTGGTAAAAAGTTGCAAGTCCGATTACTGAGTCACTTTTGAACTAGGTGTGCGATATGTAGTACTAAAGAAAAATCCAACTGTGATACAAACTGTGATATTTGAACAAACTGAATATAAAGAAAATTACCAAATAGCTAGTCAATATATAAACATAGTAACTGTGATTAATTCTAAATTTAAATTTCGTACAATAAATATAAAGGGTGTTTTTTATGCAGGTATAAAACTTTAATTTGGCAACACTTTTTTCACATAAGTCCTAGCTTGATATGGAGAGGTGGCAGTATTATGCGATCCCTGGGCACAAGTGGTTGATTAACTATATTCTGGTTACCTGGAACCATAGCTTCCCTCGAAGGCCAGTCTTTCTTACTCCAGTGTTTAGATCTGGCTCTGCTATCCCGTAAACAAATAAAACACGGATATTTTGTGTAGCCTCCTTCTTGGCTTAGAAGAAAATTCACCATTTTTAGATCCACACAAATTAGCCACCGGTGTTCGTTGTACTTTATTTTATTTATAACCGAGGCAATAGTAGAATATTCTTCTTTAGCTTAAGTTGAATGTGCAATCGGCAACGAACCCATCGCTGTTACTAAACCAGGAACATCTGAACAATAAACAAATTCATCGTCTTCGGAAAAAAATGGAAGTAAGTTTTTCTCTCCGTTACTGTAGTATGAAATTGTTATTCCTTGGGTTAACAGATTTTTTTGTTTAATCGAGAAGCAAGAATTTCAGATGCTTTCACTAAGCTCCTCCTGATTAAATTGCTCGCGTTCAGAAGAAATATCTAAATGAATGAATGAATGAATGAATAATGATTTATTAAAAAATATGTAATTACAATTCATATAAATATCACAAAGAAGTAGCTATGATTAAATCATTTGAAGACATAACATTTAGTGTTGTGTGTCTGATTGGCATATATCTATAAATAAAATTATATAATTATATTGATTATTTTACTATATAGATGAAAAAGTATTAAAATAACACAAAATGAATTTAGGAAATATATAAAATATTAAAGGATTTAAATAAACTTTTTTAAATTTTTTTTTTTTTTTTTCTTTAGATGAATTCAGATATTATAAGTTTTCTATATTTTAAACATATTAACAAATATTTGTATAAACGCATGTAATCTTTACCATTTAGTACCTCATAAACTTCATCAATAGCTAGAAAATATTGGGCATCTACCAAAAAAATGATGAGTGTTTTCCTCTTCATTACAGTTACAAAGCGTGCAAGTAGTTTCTCCATTACATAAAAAGCACGAGTGTTTAAACTAAGCAACCCACCCCTGGCCTTCATAATTAAGCTAACAAGATATGGCGAGTTTCCATCGAGAAAGTAAGGAGGAATATCATTATATTGCAGTGTAGGGTACAAATCATGAAAATGAAATCGCGGATTTCTGGCACTAGTAATTAATTTTTCGTACTCTATGATTCTCAAATTTTCGAGAATATTCTGGTGATAATATATAAAATTACCCCTCCAGGTCCCAATATCCAAAGTAATCCCGATTTTCTCACATAAAGACCCCCAATTGGAGAACCAAAAAGTACATGATAGGGTACAAATCATGAAAAGGAAATCGCGGATTTCTGGCACTAGTAATAAATTTTTCGTGCTCTATGATTCTCAAATTTTCGAGAATATTCTGGTGATAATATAGAAAATTACCCCTCCAGGTCCCAATATCCAAAGTAATCCCGATTTTCTCACATAAAGACCCCCAATTGGAGACAAGTACTCCTCGGCCAATATTCGCGGTAGTCTAGTGACAGGTAGGTCGAGAACTTTTCTTACATAACTAAAATGTAATTTTAGTGTATCCAAGTAAAGTGATGGCAAACCAGTTTCTATGTGCAGCATATAATTTGGAGTATTTTCAGGAAGGTATAACATTTTTTTCAAGAAATATCGCAACAATTTCTCCACTTCTTCAAAAACCATAAATCCCCAGACCTGCGCGCCATAAAACATTATAGATTTTGCAGCAGTATGGAAAATTTTCAATTTATTTGAAAAGCTTATTTTTGGATGGTGAATGTAACTTAACCATGTGGTGTTAATTGCAATCTTGGCAGAAACGAGCTTAGACTCTAAGTGTTTTTTAAAGGACAAATTGTAACATATATTTATACCAAGATACTTATACTCGTTTACCACCTCAATTTGAGTGTTACCATACCTCCAAGATAGCCCACGACTGATCCTCGTACCCTTTCTGAATATCATTATATTAGACTTATCAAGGTCTATTTTCAGACCCCATTGCATGCAGTAGTCTTATAATGAGTCGATCATCTCTTGCAGACCCGTTGGAGAATCTGACAAAAGGACAATGTCATCTGCATATAGTAAAACTTTGACAACAGTCCCAGCCACATTGACGCCACCAGGTAATTGGTCGTTAATGTCATTTATATAAAGCGAAAACAATAAAGGACTCAGCAGACACCCCTGTTTGACACCCTGTGTGACAGTAAAAGGCTCAGACAGTGAGCTACCGTCCCATACCCGGCTAGACGTGTTGTTGTACAATTTTTGCAATAGGAGAACCATTTAACGAGAAAGCCCTGTACAACACAACTTGTTAAAAAGCGAATTCCTTGGAATAATGTCAAACGCTGAGGAAAAATCAACAAAAAAGGCATATGTTCTGCAATTTTCGTCAAATCTCAGATTCACAATACTTGTTAAATTAAACAAATTGTCAACAGTGGAATATTCCTTGCGAAGGCCAGCTTGGTATTCATTAATAATACCATGATATTCAATCCAGCTATTTATACTGTTAAGTATTATGCCAGTAAAAATTTTATAAAAAGTGTCGAGAAGAGAAAGTCCTCTATAATTCGATACTGTATTAAGGTCACCCTTCTTAAACAAAGGTATTATAATGGAGATCCGAAATGTATCAGGTATATCCTCTCGCAGAAAAATTTGGTTGAAAAGAGTTAAAATTTCGTTCAAAAAGCACATTGGCGCGTGCTTAAAAAATTCGTAGCTGATTCTGTCCTGGCCAGGGGCCCTATTTGATTTAACAGTTTTCAAAACTAGTATTAATTCTCTTATCTCAAAAGGTGAATCCAGAAACGGATCAATGACATTTGTAACAGACCATAAGATATCACGGTTAAAATCAGACTGTGATAAGAGCGATTTGAAATAATCATAAAAGTTGCCGACACACAAATTGTTGCCCATCTTAGGTTTGCATTTTCTCAGCGAATTAGCCAACTTCCACCATTCACTACTATTTGGAACACCATTTAACTTTTCTATATTGTTTACTAGCGGGCGTTGCCCGCTACGTTGTTAGCGTGCCTTAGACCTAGTTTTTGGGATGATGGATAACTTTTCAGTTTGCCCACTATCTGTGTACCAACATTTAATAAAATCCTTTAAGCCATATAAAAGATAACAAAAAGTGGGCGTAAAACTGCCACGCCCACCAAATCTTAATCTATTATAGCAAATAGTGCTTATGAGTCATCCCAATATCTGTGTACCAAATTTCAATTGCATCGGTAAAGCCATATCGAAAATAGTGAAGATGTGGGCGTTAAAGCCCACAATATCTAAATTTGATATAACTTAAAGTGCTTATCTGTGACATCTCTTTCTGGGTACCAAATATCAATTGCATCGGTAAAGCCATATCGAAAATAGTGAAAAAGTGGGCGTAAAAGTGCCACGCCCATTATATAAAAATTTCATATAGCCTATAGTTCCTTCCAGACCGCCCACTATCTATGTGTCAAATTTGAATAAAATCGTAACGAATATAGCGAAAAAGTGGGCTTAAATGTGCCACGCCCACAATATCTAAATTTGATATAACTTAAAGTGCTTATCTGTGATATCTCTTTCTGGGTACCAAATATCAATTGCATCGGTAAAGCCATATCGAAAATAGTGAAAAAGTGGGCGTAAAAGTGCCACGCCCATCATATAAAAATTTCATATAGCCTATAGTTCCTTCCAGACCGCCCACTATCTATGTGTCAAATTTGAATAAAATCGGTTCAGGCGTTTGGACGTGATGCTCACACAAACAAACAAACAAACCAACAGTCATTTTTATAATATTAATAAGGATAAGGATTTTAAAGCTAAGTTTCTTTTCATTACATAGTCTGGAATTCTTCGACCTACTCTCTACATAGGACTTCCTGTTTACCTCCGCATTAAGAGAACGAGAATCATCTAGTTTTTTAAGCATATTTTTGCGTGCATTTTCGCACTGAGAATCAAACCATATGCTCTTTGGGGTAAAGCGATGCCTTACAAAATTGTTACCAGAAGCCATACGAATTTTCTCAATACATTTATCAACCTTCTCCTGCATACTAAATTCTGATTGTAAATATCGTAGGTCAACCAAATTTTTGAGGGCGTCAATATACCTTACCATATTTTTGGAAAACCAGGGCAATTTTTGTGTCAGAACTAAATCCTTTGCATATGGATTATTTCCCAAACACAATGAGAAGGCCAAAGGCATTATTTCCCAATACATCTACAGAGCAAATACAGTAATCAATCACTGAACTTCCCATAACCCCACAAAAAGTAAATTCGCCATCGGAATCACCTGCCATGCGCCCATTAACAATAACACCCCCAATGTTATCTAAAAGCGATAACAATTTTCTACCTCCGCCATCAATGTTCAAATCCTTGGACTTACGGGACCAGGATACTAAAGGAGAAAAAGACAACACGTTATCATCCAAAATCTGTGCATCAGAAATCCGCGCATTCAAATCGCCGACAATGCAAAATGAAGCGTCATTCAATTCATATAATAAATCTTCAAATTTGCCAAAGTCATGAGACTAATTAGTACAGCTAAGATACGTAGGAATAGAGTGTAAACAGACATCATTAAATTTGGCATACAATGTAACACCGTTAGAAAATTCACAAAATTTTAACGAATATTTGTTCTGCATGGTTTTCTTGAAACCATACAGACAACCACCGATAGCACGGCCTTTGGAATGATTTTTAGTTGCGTCTACCCAATACAGAACATAATTTTTCAAAAAACTATAAAAGTTTATGCGTTTATCAGAGAGTACGTGCGTTTCATACAAAAAAAATATATCAAAATTGTTAATATAAGTAAAGAAATTACCAAAATTAAGCTTACTATTAAGGTTAGCAACATTATAAGATACCAATCGACACTGTTTTAATTGCTAGTTGGAAGCTTGTACAACGGAAGTGACATCAGCTGTTTTTTGGTGGTTGTTAACTATAATGGTGCATTCGTAGTTCACCGTTGGCAGTATTTTCTGAAGAAAATCGGCATCCGTTTTATTCCCAGCTACGATTTTTTCACCAGCACACGAGAATGGTTTGTCGTCGATAAAAATGCGATGATCACCATAACGAACTTTTATTTAATTATTGGATTTTTTGACGTTTTTTTCCAATTTGACGTAAAAAATATCTCTTGCTACGTTCATCTGCTGTATAATCTTTGTCAATATAAATGTTTGTACCAACAAGAAAACGTCTCCCAGAAATAACGGCATTTACTTCCATAGGGGAATTTAGAGTAAGTAGGAATGACTTCCCAGATGCTATTTTACGGATCCCAACCACGTTGACGGTGGTTTTGAGCGTATCAGAACAAAGATTTTTAAATTCAGTAAGTAGCTGTGGTACAGATGCACTTTTGAGACCACTTACTACAATATTATTCCGTCTGCTTGCCTTATCAACTTGTTCTAGTCTACCTTTCATTACTTGCAGCTCAGATTGAAGGCGGTTGTTTTCGGAGCGGAGTTGCTGAATCTCTGAGGATAGGGGTGCAAGATCTTCTTTTTTCACAACATTTTCCAATTTAGCATCCAGAGCGTTATTAAGTTTTAGGCCAAACATTTCCCAAGGAAAGACATTTAAACTAGGCGGAGGTGTCATTGCAGATGGTGCTGCTGCATTGCCGACGTGCCCAACTCCATTGACAGAGGAAGATGTGTTTGCAGCTCCAAAAGCACTGTTGCTCATGATGTTGTATGTTGTATGTTTCTTTGGAGTATTATCAGCAAAACTGTCGGGGGAAGTTTGTTGCAAATTTCTTTTTGTTGTTTCCATAAAATTTGAGGTTAAATAAACACTGCCTGCATTAAATAAACAATGCCTGCATTTACTGCATTAGAAAAATAATAGAGAGCAAACAAAAAATATCAGCTGTTTCACTTTTCAGTGCAGGGTTGCCATTTCTAAATGGAAGTCATCTGATCCACATTCAGAAATTGGTGAAGGAACATTTTGTCGTAAGTCGTGATAATTGTGTGTTCTGTAGATTGTTGTGGTTCTGAATCATTACTAGAGTACAGGACTGGTCGGGTAATAGACAACACTGTTATGTTGACACTGCAAAAATAACAATCATCATGATGATTCAAGGGTTCCCGCCAGATCATTGGTGTTTTATATTTGAACTGGGTCCGTTGCTTGTTTGCCCATAACCTTAAATACTCTACACAGTTTTTACATACAATATTAGGAATCCAGTACTTGTCACGGGTTTCCATGGTAAATCCCAAGTAGTCAAAATAAATTTTTTTAATAAAATCTGACACACTTTATCTATTTTTTATAAACGTGTATTCGCCACATATGTTACAAAAATAGTTGGGATTGATTTTACAGGTGTTTCTTGATGTAGTCATTGCCCAATTTTGACGTGTATTTTAAAGTAACACAGTTTTCAATAAATAACGCAAGGGTTAAAATTCAAACTTTTTTTGTGTTGACTGATAAAATGTTCTAGGTTAAAATGGTTTATATTTTTGTGGATTTGCACTTCTATTTTTGTCGTTATACTTTTCGCTTTCGTAAACACTTTTAGAATGAGAAAACCCATATAAATACTTCGTACTTTTTTACTGAAGTACCTAGAAAAAATTATATCCACAATTTCACCTATAAATGAACACATGTCTTAAGGGGCCATATGTACCTGTTTCAGCCTTCTTAAACCAAGGTTCATACAAATACGTTTCAAATTTTTCTCAACTTTCCAAATAATGAGCACTCATAAATGTGGGTGGAATTTCTGTAAAAAAATTATCCGTTACAGGTAGCCAACGAAAAACCACACATCAATAAAAAAAAGTGCACTTTCCTTTTTTCCCCTTTAATTGACTGTGAACTGACTAGGTGTCATAAAGGAACAAGAAAATTTATAGGCGTTTATAAGTTTGCTACCGCAACAACAAAAATGAAATAACCTTTTTTTATTACTTAATTTTTTTAATTCTTAGAATCATAAAAACTAATGAAAGTTTTTTCCTTCACTTCAAAATCAAGTACCTTCACTTAATTGTGAATAAAAGCGAAACACGTTCATCGATTTTTATGATCTATGTCTCATTTTGTTCATAGGTTTCTTTAAAATCCTCTTTTATTGTTAAATTAAAAAGTATAGCTGAAAAAATCTGACTTAATATCTGAAATCATTAAAAAATGTTATTTTTGTATGGAAATCTCGATTTTTATCAATTCAGTAAATTGTGAACAAAATCAAAAGTTGTGCACCGATTGCAATGAAATAAAGCTCATTTCATTCGAAATATATTTAACTAAATGTGTTTAGACCAAAACTGTAATTTTTGTGGCATTTTTATTTTTTATAAATTTTTAAAGAACAAAAAAAATTTTTCTTTTAAAAAAATTGTTATTTTTTTTCAAAACTTCAACGATATCTCTGAAACTACTGGGAAAATTTAAAAACAATGTAAGCACGGCTTAAAGATAATATTGTTGGGGAGTTTCGATTTTTTTTTAACTGAATATGGTAAACCGTTTTCAAGTTATTCTAATATATGTAGCGGAAGTGCCTCAATTTCGGACATAACGGTATATATCGAAAAGTCGAAAAATGGCGATTAGATTTGAAATCAGCGACCTCAAATTAGTAAAAATTTGCTATAAATTTCAAGTCAACATAAAAAAAGTTCAATTTTGTTCCCTTGTGTAATTGACGACGATCGATTTATAAAACACAAGCCAGCTAAAGCCGGGCTTGCCCGGAGTGCACCTACGCGCAGAGAAAAAGTATGATTGAAGATGATTGTCATTTAGGATAATAATATGATTGCTACGAATTGTAGTCATAACATGATGCTCTTAAACTATTATAAAACGATGCTCTTTTTTCTGCGTGTAGGTCTGCCTAAAAATTTGTATTCATTGTAAGTTTTGTAAATATTTAAGGAGTTTTTTTTATATAATGACCAACATGTGGAATATTAAACAGAATTCATGTGATGTTGATCACAGATCCAGATCCTTGCCTGTAAACTCTAGCTGAAGGAGTTTGAAGCTTCATAACAATGTAGTTTGTGTTTGGATTATATTTACCTATAGTTAATAATTTTAATTCGTTTTTGTTTGTATAAAAACATTTATATTTATGATTAGTAACCTTTGATAATTAATGAAATTGTGATAAATCCACATTCTATCGATGTCCAATAAAGATGTGTAGATCGGCTTGAGTCATTGTACTTGCATTCTTATAATGAGGTAGTATCCCAATTGCAAAATAACCCATGATATGTATACACTAAGGTCCGAACCATAGCGGCTTAAGATGTATTTTTATTACTAATTAAAACATTTTTAAACATTTTTTTACGAACGGTTACCCACCCTAACCGACCGAGAGGGCTCATACCCATGATCTAGTGATACGTACACACTATGGTCCGAACCATAGCGGATTAAGATGTGTTTTTAGTACTAATGGGGAGTATGCCCGCTGCATTGTTAACGTGGGGACGACATTGTTTTGCCTTCAAGTTTAAAATGTAATTGATTTTGGATAAGAATTTAATCTTTTAAGGAAAATAAAACACAATGTATTAGTGTTGGTATCCAAACATTTAGGTAGGTATGGAATGGCATTATCCCCATTTCAAATTTGGGGATTACGAATGAAAATATTTCTGTCTTAACGCTCAAATCAAAATGGGAGCTATGTCTTACATAGTTATAAGATCGTTTTTCAAAAGAATATTGTGTGAATATTTCTGAGTAGACGGACTGCGGCAATGTTTATTATTTTTTCTATTCTGTGGTATGTCCAAAGCCGGCTTCGCTGAGTAAAACATTTATGGAAGGCTGTAAAAATAAAAAATTAATACTTTATTCCGTTGTCCAATAAAAATTACATTTTAAACTTTAAGGCAAAGCAAGGTGTTATTTATGACAACAACATAGTGGGCTTTCCCGTTACCATAACTTATGTGCTCATTGGTATATGGTCATACTGAAAAGATAATTTCTAAAATATACAATAAAAACATAGTAAGCCCAACATTGCCCAAACCGCTTGATTTTGAAATTCGGCATGTATGTTCCTCCTCTGGCGTAGACATCCACAAAAATGGGATTATTGGAAATGTTTACCTAATGAAGGAAACAGTGAAATGGTTTCCTCTTGATTTACTGCCCAAACCCGTTTACTCCTAAAAACATAGTTAAAGTGTGGTTCAAATGTTAATAAGTGCCGCCTAATCTCCCAGCTTTAACCGCATGGGCTTGGAACTTCAAAATTGCTATGAAGGTTCCGTCTCCGGCATAGACACAATTCTCGGAAACATGATTTTTGGAAATAATTAAAAGGTTGAACAAAAAAATAAAAAGTGTTTTGCTTAACGTTCTGCTTAAACCTCTTTGCTAGAAATCTGAAATTTCAAATGCATAAAGAGAACATATTCCGTCGTAGTAAAAGTATTTGGGTAATAGCTATCGAATTTTTTGGTAGTTATCACCAAATTTCTGTTGAAGCAATCGAAATTTTATTGTCGTGTCAGAATGACTGTAACTTCAACAGAAAGATTTTCATCACAATCTAATGATCCAGTTGTCGCGATCAAATCTTTTGATTGCGTTAAAACTTATTCGATTGAAGCAACGGATTGAACCAACTACAACGAGCGAGTATGTTTTCTGGGTGTAGAGTATGGGCTAATGAACTTTTTGGAATTTTGAACAAAAACTTAATAAAAATGTTGTACAAAGAAAAAAGTGACTCCTTAATCACCCAGTCGAAGCGGCTGAAGCTAGGAACATAAAATTTGGCATGTAGGTTCCTCCTGCAGCGTAAACTATTTTTGAAAATTGTTACGATAAAAAATATCCATCTTATCTTTCTGCTTAAACCTCTTCTGCTAGAAATCTGTAGTTTCAAATAGAGTAATGGCTAATGCACTTAAAATATACTTTTTGCAATTCCCAATAAAAACTCAATGAAAATGTGGTACAAAGAAAAAAATGTCCCCTTAATCACCTTGACCAAGCCGCTACAGCTAGGAACTTGAAATTTGGCATGTAGGTTCATCCCCTCGCATATACATCCACTAAGATGGGATTTTTGGAAATGTTTACGGGGAAAAGTCTCCTTTTGTCCAACACACTTCAGGAAATTCACTGAACTTTTTGGAATTTATCATAAAACTATAGTAATATAGGGCTCAAAAGGGATAAATGGCCATTAATCACAAAGTTCAAACCACTGGAGCTAGGAACTTGGAATAAAGCAAATAATTTAAATGTTTAATTATTAAAAGATAAAATCTTAATATATTCCGATATTAAAAACTACCGTTAACGGCGTCTAGGATTGTTAAGATATAGAGGATTTTGAATATTCAGAAGTTATGGGTATAAAAAAGAGCAAAAGGTGGTAAATGGTACTCTTTACAACTCTGAAAGAAATTTACATATTCACTTAAAACTTGTAGGTTTCAACTGCAGCAAAATTATTTACTCTTTCAAACAAATGAACACAAAAGCATGAAATTGGGAACCTGTAAAAAATATTTGGTCCTGGGCAGCCATTTGTAAACAAAATTTGGTCCTAGACGATTTTTATCTCTCGATCCTAAATTTATTTTTTAAATTTTTCACTTTTCAATTTTAAGAGGACATCTTCATTATGAGCCTTCTAGATTTCGATTTTTTTTTGCGTAAATCGAGAGTAGAAGCTTTTCCACAAAAATTCTTATACTAAAATTTCAGAACGAAATTCCATGTATTTCAAAACAATAAACATAAAAAATCTATTAAATGTGTTTTAAATCGAATTGACTATTTTTGAACCAATTTTTTGTTTAAAAACTGACTTAAGCATAGATTTAAGTTACCCTTATTTAACAAAATAGTAAAAATTCGAAGTGGGTTAACCATTTTTTAATGTTATTTTTCAAAACTCTTTTCTAGAATTTATTTGTTAAAATTTATTGTTAAAATATGATATTATCTGGTAAATGGCTCCATCAGGTTATCTGAAGTTTTCAAGACGGCGCTATTTTTACCTTTTCTGATTATAGAATATGACCCATAGCTTGAAAACTGAGAAAGTTAAAGCAAAATGGACGAAAATTTGTATTACTCCTAGCTTCACCATACGCCAGTGCTAATGACATCCCTATCCGAAATTGGACCTTGGTGGGGACCATTACCTCGTATTTTCTTTCCAAAAATATTCTATTTTATTAAACGGACAAAATTTTCGTTTCTTCGGAATATCCACAAATGTTCTAAATAAATATGAACCAGGTCTGGGAAAGCTTCCGCGACCCTTAACCTCCTACAAAGAGCGCAAAACTAAAATGTAATGACGCAAAGGAAAGACCAAAGTTTATTATTATATTTCACATCAATGTAGCAGTGTTTTCAGTTTTAAAAAAAATTGTGTGTAAATTAGAAGTAGGAATAAGACTGTAGATATTTTGTACTTTAATTAAGAATTGTAAAAATTAACAAAAATACTTGTTCTGAGCCAAAAAAAAACAGGAATATATTTTGTTAAACGTAATGAATTTTTCTGTTGAGCGAACAAATATATTTAGATTGAGTATAGGTTTTTGAACTC
This sequence comes from Delia radicum, assembly GCA_021234595.1. Lineage (NCBI taxonomy): Eukaryota > Metazoa > Arthropoda > Insecta > Diptera > Anthomyiidae > Delia > Delia radicum. The sequence goes on from CM037853.1 coordinate 186,553,659, forward strand.
CAAAACGTCAGTGAAGTTGTATGTGGTTTTAAATCTGAATAACATTTTCCTTAACCTGTTTTTCGCAAAGTATAATTTTTGGATTTCTTTTTTCAATTTAGATTTAAATTGCTTTACGAAAAAGCAAGGTTTGAGAACAATGCTAATGAAAATTAAAAAATACATACAATGTGAATGAAGTTTTTAGTTCAAAAGACTATTATTTTGGAACTACTTGAAATATTGAAATTTAAATATAAAATTTTTGTGAAAAAATGGTATCAATTTATGCAAAATATTTTTCGATGTCTTAAAGGCAAACATTTAATTATTTTAGCGGTTTTTAGCATTCTATCCTCTTCATCTCCGAATTCTTAATTAGCCCTTCTCAGTGCGCATGTTTCCATAACTACATATAAAATTTAATGTTTCGACGATCAAGTAATCGAGTTTCCCCGTTCTTATAAAATTATTCAAAAACCATATTTTTACTGATCCGCCTATTTTAGAAACAACTTAAATTTTAAGTTTCAGATTTAGCTTAACATTTTGATTAAGATGAGCACTTCTTAAACATTTTAAATCCCGGTGATACCACGTTTTCAGTGAAAAATTCAATAAGTGCATTTTCAGTGTATTAGCCCACATCACAGAAAACCTATATTTCTACTTTTTAGCCAATGGTCGTAAAATGGGACTCTTTACTCGTTTCATACGTCTTCCAGTAATATATTAAAGATCCCCTTTTAGTGGAGGTCTTCATTTATGCCATGTTTAATTAGTAAGTACTTTTTTGTTTGAAGAACTTTCTGGAAATAACCCATCGTGCCATGATCATGAAAATTAATATAACATAAAAATTGTTATATGCATTCTTCAAATTTTTACAAACTTACATTTTTTTTAGATTTTTTGAAACTTTGTTATCAAAAAAAATAAAATGATTTTGTTTTTGTATGTAGTTTTTTTGAAAAAAACATTATTTTTTGGTTGGAAAAATCTGTTTTTTTATGGAAAATTTGCTTTTTGGAAAAAGTCCTTTTTTTTAAGTAATACTTTTTTTTTAAAAGGTATTTTTTTTTTGAAAAATGTACTTTTTTTAAAAAAAGTACTTTTTGGAAAAACACAATTTTTTTTTTAAAAGTATTTTTTTTGTCAAAAGTACTTTTTTTTGGTAACAGCATTTTTTTTTAAAGTCTTTTTTCTGGTGAAAGCACTTTTTTCCGGGAAAAGTCCTTTTTTTGGTAAAAGCACTTGTTTTTAAAAAAGTATTTTTTTGTGGAAAAAGTACTTTTTTGAAAAAGTATTTTTTTTTGGAAAACGATATTTTTTGGAATAAGATATTTATTTTCTGAATCTTTTTGGCCATCTCCGTATACCAATTTTTCGGTTATTTGGCCCAGTTTCCCACTTTTTGGCCATCTCCGATGTAATATAAAAAAATCCCGTCTTAGTGGAGGTCACCTTCCCAGGAGGAACCTATATGCCAAATTTAAAGTTTCTAGGAGCGGGTGCTAGGATGGGCGATGTTGCGTCTCTCAGTATCTCACACAACTCTTTTTATATAAATAGATTTTCATCAATACGTGATGAAACTTTTTTCCCTGAGTGTAGTTAGTATTAAAGTGCATAAATAAAGTTCAAGATTTTCCAATATGAAATAATTTTTAGCTTTAGAAAAAATCCTGTTATTTAAATTTGGTTGCTAATTTTAGCAAATCGGTTTTCAAAAGTTAGTAAAAATAAATTAGTTAATTTAACAACCAAAATTGGTAAAAAATTTTGTAATTTGTAAACAAGAATAGCAAAAAATGTTACTAACAATTACTGTTTACTAAAAATTAGTATAATCATAGTAAAGTGAGATTAATAACTGATTAACTAATATTTTTACTAACTTTTTTTTTTGAGTGTACGTATATGGTTTTTGTTTTAGAATATCTTTATAGTTTCCAATGATCTTTTAAAATCTAAAAATATTGCCATTTTTCTGGTATTTTGCACAATTTTTTTCCATTTACATAGTTCACTGAAGTTTCACAAGAGAATTTTTTTTGAAAACCTGATTGAAATTTCGAAAATAATTATTTTGTTCTTAATAGTTTTCCAATCGTGTTTGAACACTTTTTCTATTATCATTCCACGAGTTTTCAACGTATTTATTGGATTATGTTCTTCACAATTTTTGTTCTTGCTACTTTTTCAATTCATTCCGTCACGTTGCAATTATTAGAATAATCTTCACTGTAACTTTATTGAAATCAGGTTTTTTTATATTCTTCTTATAAAGGGTGTTTTTATTATAGATTTATAGAACTTCAAAGTGGAATGAAACAAAGATGAATTTTTTGAATTGACATGATATTTACTTTATTCGAAAGATAATCTTCTGGCATTATAATTCAAATATGAATTCTGGCATATGATGTCTAATCTGGAGGTTAAATTTTCGATGACTTTTTCAACATTTGTGGCCGTACATTGGCAATCACTACGCGAATGGTGTCAAGGCTTATCGGCGTAGACTAGCGACTTCACATATCTCCACAGAAAAGAGTTAAGCGGCTTTGAATAGTACGATCTTGGAGGCCAATTCACGGGTCCGAAACGTGAAACTATGCGGTTACCAAACGTTTCCTTCAATAAATCAGTTGTGGCACGAGCTGTGTGACATGTTGCGCCGTCTTGTTGAAACCACAGCTCCTACACATCATGGTTGTTCAATTAATGAAGGAAAAGGTCAGTAGTGCGCGATACGTATTTCGAACAGAACCGTGATTTTCAAAATAAATTTGCACAATTTGGAAGCGTTGTTCAGCCGTCAGTCTATGCATGTTGAAATGCCAAACCAAACTAAAAATAAATCACTTGACAGCTGACAAAATGGCCGCTAGCGAAAAAAGTGTTGCCAACTTAAAGTTTTATACCTGTATAAAGAACACCCTTTATATTTATTGTATGAAACTTAAATTTAGAATTTGTCACAGTTACTATGTTTATATATTGACTAGCTATTTGGTAATTTTCTTTATATTCTGTTTGTTCAAATATCACAGTTGGATTTTTCTTTAGTACTACATATCGCAAACCTAGTTCAAAAGTGGCTCAGAAATCGGAAAAAAATATTTGCAACTTTATACCAATTGAAACATAAAGAAAGACTCAACTCAAAATATTAAAATTTTCAGAAATCAGAAAAAAATATTTGCAACTTTATACCAATTGAAACATAAAGAAAGACATGTTTTTTAGCAACAGTTAACAACAACAAAGTACACTGATATTTTTTTTATAGATAAACAAGTGTTTTGTGAATAGTTTAAACATATAAGCCCGAAAAATTAAACTTTTGAGTTGAGTTACTTTAGAACTGGGTGTGCGATATGTTATTTCTCTCCACATTTCCTTTTGGTCTTTGGCATTATCTATTTTATTATTAACGTATTTATTTTTTGTATTAATTATTTTAGTTTTATAAGTATTACGCGCTATTTTATAGTAATTCCACGCTGCATTAGCGTTTTCCGTTTTGGCAATTTGATATTTTATATTTTTTCCCCTTTTAAGTGATCGTAATTCACTGTTAAACCAATTGTGAGATTATTTATTTTTTATTAGTATTTTTTATATTTTTAAATACAAATTATTAACATAAATAGTATTACAAAATTTTCATATGGTTTTACTCTACAAAACTAAATTATTTCTTACAAAATTTATGCATCCTTCTTTAAATACATGTTCATTTCTTTCATTTTTAATGAAATTGATAACCACTGCGACCATCCCAGAAAATGCAAGTGTGCGAAATGGGAGCAGTTTGAAAATTTTCGGATTGGTGTTCGAAGGGTAGTAGGGTAAAATTGCTAACTTCTGAACCAGTTGTCGGATTTTTTTGTTTTGGGCTTGTTGGAAAGGTCTTTGGTTATGAACATTTGACTGAAATGCAAACATTTTGTTTTGTTTTGGGAAGCGAAATTACAAAAACAAATAAATGTGTGCTGTTATTTCGCTTCCAAAAACAAAAACAAATTATTGCATTTTAGTCAAATGGGAACGGTAAGACCTCTGGGCTTCGTTTAGCGCATTTTGGAAAGGGGTGGGGCTATCTTTTAAGAGAAGAAAAAAAATACATAATTTACCTGCCATCTGGCTGAGCAAATTGAGGTTATGTGCACGTTCATATGTCTTTTTTTCCATTTTTTTTGTAAAAGCTCTGTATCTCGGCGGTTTCACTTTTTTTAATTTTGATTCTGAAAGGTCTCCCAAAGACCTTTCAACAAGCCCAAATACAACAAAATTCGACTACTGGTTCAGAAGTTAGCAATTCGCACACTTGCTCTTCAGAAAAAAGTACCAAAAACTATTGGACAAAGGTACCATAAAAATTTTCTTTTTCAGTTCATAAGGAATACCGTCCAATAGCAATTTTACCCTACTTGTCAAACGTTTTTGAGCGTTCAGTGCACACACAGATGAGTAAATATTTCCACGACAACTCTTTACTAACTGACAGGCAATCTGGTTTTAGGCCTAAAGATAGTTGTCTGACTGCACTTATCGATGTATCAGAGGAATTAAGAAGCAAAATTGATGATATATTATTGATTCGGAGTTAAAAGAAGATTTTTTATTTTGTGAAGAGCTACCAACTCGTACATCAGATGAAATATTTCAAAAGTTAAATGAATTTATGATGGAAAATACGCTAACTGGAAGCGATATGTTGGGTTATGTACAGACGGTGCTCAAACTATGACAGGCAAATACAATGGGGTAATCACAAAAGTGAAGGCTGTTTCTCCCGATTGTAAATTTACTAACTGTGTTATACACCTGGAAGCATTAGTGTGTAAAAAAATTCCTGATGACGTGAAAGAAGTGCTTAATGATGCTGTCAAAGTAGTTAATTTTATTAAATCTAGATCTGTCTGCCGATATAGTGCACACACCAGTCTGCTTTTAAACACTGAAGTAATATGGCTGTCATGAGGAAAAATGTTAAATCGTCAGATAGAACTAAGAACAGAAGTAGAAATATTTTTAAATGAAATGCAATTTGAGTTGCACAAACGATTTTTGGATGATATTTGGTAACAAAAATTATCATATCTAGCGAAAACAGACCAGTGCCTCTGGTGGGAATTGAGCCCACTACCCTCGCACTGATAAGCCAGCACGCTACCAACTAGCCTACCGGGCGTACTTTGCGTATATTTTTACCCGATTAAATGATTTAAACCTGAGTTTACAAGGTCCATCAAAAACACCTTTTATTGCAGAGGGATCAAAATGCTATGAAGAAGAAGTTGAAACTAATAGTGGATACTGTAGTTCAAAATAATTATCAGTCCTTGCCAAACTTAAAAACATTTTTAATCGAAAAGCAAATTCAAGACTCATGTCAAATTAATACTTCAATTATAAAACATTGCAAAATGTTAATTAGCAGTTTCGATCAATATTTTAATGAAGAATATGGGGAATACTTGTGGATTCAACACCCATATTTAGAACAACAACCTTCTACAGCGTTTTTTAAAGGCCAAGAGGCATTTATTGAGCTCTCTTGCGATCCTACGCAGAAACTGATTTTCGAAAATACAGACCTGTAAAACAGAAACTTGAATATAATTCGTTATACAACGAAGCTATGAAATTATTATTGCCATTCACATCCACATATTTGTGTGAAGCTGGATTTTCATCTATGGTAGGAATAAAAACAAAATTTAGAAATAAATTGAATTTAGAATAATATGAGACTAAAATTAAGCAAAATTTATATTCTTTTATCACAGGTTCAATGCCAAATACCGCACTAAAAACTAAACTCAATTTAATTGTTAAGCTTTTGTTACCTCTAAGTTTTTTATATTTTTATGAATTTAATGTATGAAATATAAATAAACCTTACAATATTAATTTGTTGTCTTAGCTTCTTAAGCATATTAAAAAAAAATCCATTTTACTATTATAAACTTTTAAGTTTTTGTTAATTTTGAATTTTTTTATTTTGTTTTTTATAAACTTTAAGTTTCCTATACAAATAAAAGTAATACAATTAATTAAACTTTAAAATATAATTTGTTCTAATTTTCTTACCTTATTTATGTGTGAAATTTATTGCCAAAATCAAAAAACTCGTTAGGGGGTAACCGGCTGCCAAAATTTAAAAACTAAACTGATGAAGTTTTCTTCACAATGTAAATTAAATATTTATGAAAAATAGAGATCTAATGCAAAAATTCATTAATATCGTGCAGAGAATTCTCTTAGTGCAGTAGTTAATTATAAGTAGTTAATTTTAAGATTTCAAATAAATATAAAATGTCCTATTTATTTTCAGGTTAGCGATAAAGGAAATCCTAAATTGTATTCGAAGTCAATGGCAAATGTATTAATTCATGTTTTAAATGTAAATGATTGCTCACCAGAGTTTGCAAATAAGGAAATGAATGTTACAGTATATTTACCAACATATTCAGGAGTACAAATTACTCAGTTAAAAGCTCTTGATATGGATAAAGATGATAACTCGAAAATTCGCTACGATATTGTGGACGGAAATGTCAATAACAGCTTTGAAATAAACAAGTTTACAGGTGTAATCACTATCAGGTACGTTATATTAATATGTATTTGTAAGAAGAAAATTTTTCCAGTTTAATAATCAGGGCATACTAGGGGTGCCGAATCGGTGAAACAATCCAATTAAAATAATCGGCGCACACTGGTTCATATTTTGAGAAGCGTCCAAAATTGTTTTTTTTATGTTCTCCGATTTTAAAATTTTTTTATTCATATCAAAGTAAATACTAGTAAACCTGGGAGCCAAAAAATGTCAACTCTATTTCTGCAGTTTAACTATAACCAAGTACTTTCTCAGTACTTGGTTATAGTTATGAATTTTTTAGTCAATTTTTAAAGTTTAAATGCTCATAACTTTTTTTTCAAGTTTTTTTTTACTTAATAGAGCATAAATGAGTCAAAATTAAAACTGTACTCTTTTCTAGTCCGGACTCTCCCCTACATTCCTATACCCAATTGTATATGCGTCTGGTAGCGGCCGTGCGAGCTAGAGCAATTTCTCTGAACCAAGGTAAGATATTTGGTTCAAAATATATGTGCTACAAGTAAACGTTACTGAAATGGAAGCTAAATATAATCATACACTCCTGCTCAAAAAAATTGGATTGGCTGCTCTGGCAGTTAACCATTAAGAAAATAGATTTAAGATTTGTTCACTTATTGTAAATTCCTTAAGGGAGAGATTCAATAAAACAGAAAATTTGCAACAAAAAAAAATGGAATAAGGGGAATCTTAAATAATTTTCTACGCTTAAAACAATTCCGCCCATATAAATTGTCTAGCACGTCAGGGTTCTGCGTAATTATTTTGGAAAAGGTAAAAAATTGCTTTTATTGGCATTTTATGCATTTATTGTGGGGTGAACGGATGCAACAAAAATTAACTGGCACGTCAGTTTCTGAGTACTTTAAAGTTAAAAGGTTAAACATTATTAGCCGCAGCATAAATTACATTGTTTCAATACCTGTAAATTGCAATTAAATTTAAAGCAAATGGAAACAACAAGTAAACGGTAGAAAAACAAGTACGCAGCTCTATGTTACCTGAAAATTTATCTATATGTTACCTGTTAACTTTATGCCGGTATGGTGCCCTTTTAAAAAGTGTGAATGAACAGGGTTGTTTATGTTTTAAAGAATGCCAATAAAAGATTAGATTTGTATTTAACAAATTTTAGGGTTTTTTATGTTTCAAAGAAGTGGCAATAAAAGATTACTTAAAAAACTTCGGACAAGAGTATATTAATGCATGCATTAAAATTTTTACTTCATTATTGTTTAAACAATGGCTAAGTTTAGTTATAAAGTTCTCGCTGATATATATTTTCAACAGAAAGATGAACACGAAATCAAAATTCATAAGATAAAAATCAAATATTTTTAAATTACGTTAAGAAAACAGTATAATAAATGTTCTAGAAAACGTTTATTTACACCACCAAGAATGTCTAACAAATGAACTTATTTTTAAGAAGCCATCGATAACCGTCAAGGAAACTGGAAAAGTTGGTCGACCAGCAAAACCAATTGACAATTGTAGTGAAAGATCACGAAGACGCAAGCTTGAAAGTATCAAAGAAGAAATTTCTGATAGTAAGCGAGACCCAGACGCACAAAGAGGATTTTAAAAAAATATGCCTACCCCAACTGAAGAAAATAAATTTACTTCAGAAGGAGCAGTTGCACTCTTTTTGGATTTAAAACTGATTACAAATCAGTACACAGAATTGCGAAAGCGAACCAATGAAAAAAATTTAAGAATTTTTCCAACATATCGAGATTTAGTTTCTGTCAAAAAAGTGTAACTTCAAGTTCAGCAGAAATAAAATTACAGGATCTTTTTGAACACACTGCAGAACGATTATTAAATACACTTGATAATGGCTATTTAAAAAAACTAAAAATTGCAGCATAACTTTAATTTCTAAATGGGGATGTGATGGATCCACTGGTCAGAAACAATACAAGCAATGTAATGCAGAAAATTCATCAGATGCTAATTTATTCATGGTATCTTTTGTTTCATTACGTTTAACAAAAACTTATATCGGTTTAGAGCCGTCAACTAGTAGAGTTACAGAAATGGCTATATGGAAAAATTAAATTCCCTCCTCAACAAATTATTGCAGACCAATAAAGTTTGCTTACAAAATGGAAACTAAAGATGTCATAACTGAAAAAGTTCGAAAAATAAAAGATCAAATTAAAGAACTTCAACCAGAAATATTTGAATTTGATGACTAATGCGTCGAAATTAATTTTAAAATGTTCCTTACAATGATCGGTGGAAAAGTTGCACAAGCTTTAACAGAAACAAAGTCTTCGTCAAGCTGCACCATACGCCAGAAGAGCTAGGCCTTATAATTGAATAGCCATAACAAGGAGAATGAAATTCAAATGATGGAAACACTACAAGAAATTTTATTTCCGATCCAGAAACTGCAGCGTCCATAACATGAGTGTATTATGAATTAATAAGACGATTTCAAATCATATTAGAAGTTATAACATGTTGCAGAAAGATAAATGCAAAAAAATTTGGCCAGTATGCCAATCAAACAGCAATTCTTTATAACGAAAAATACTCTTGGAGACTTATGCCAACTACAGTACATAAAATTTTGTACCATGGGGGACAACAAATTTAACACAACATGCTACCAGTTGGGGATCCATCTGAAGAAGCGCAAGAAAAAAGGAACAAAGACTACAGATTCTTTCGCGAGCACACTACAAGAAAAATTTCCAGATACTGTACTAATGAAGTTCTTAACACTAATGACCTGTTCTACAATCTCGAACGAAAACCTAAGCGAACGCAAGCTAGTCACTCGAATTCGAATCAATTTGGGTTTCTCTATTTCGAAAGCTATCGTTCGCCTACACTTACGTGTGTCAACTTTTGTGTTTTACGTATTTACAAATCATAGTGGTGCCAGACCGGATATTTTAAACTTCTATTACAATTTCCTTTAAAAATACCAAAAATACTACTAAATTGTTTGAAGATAAATACAACATTACTTAAGAGTGATCAGCTGTATATGAATAAATAAATAAAACAAACAAATAAAACAAAAGAAAAATTAATAAATCAAAAGAAGAAAATCAAAAAAGTACACCAGCGTTTTTAGATGTTCCATTGTGGATTTCATTAAGCTGAAATTTAAAGTTTAATTAATAACATGCGATATACAATTAAAAAGTTATGGCACTTCAAAGAGAAGTGCTTTTAGCATTTTTTTGATATTTATGAGAACTAAAAACGTGCATAAAATCATGAGTTTTTACAAATTTGAAGATCTGCAAAGGGAAATGTACAAATGGTACCATAGAGTATTCATGTACAAAAAAAAAAAAACAAAATCAGAGGACCCGTGTTCAGATTTTTTGCGTATTCTAATGGAATGAATGATATATTTTTTTGAAAATATTTTGTTACTCGAAATCAAAAAAGCAAGTGACTGGTTATGACATTTACGTTCGCACTGTTGACAACTCGTTCGAAATAGAGAAACCAAATTTTGTATGAAAACTGTTACGTTTTCATTCGACTTGTACTTCAAGTCATCGTTCGCATAGAAATTAAGTTAGAAAAACCCAAATCAAATCAAAATTGATTTCTGAATTAGATGAAGAAGCTTTTGGAAACTGAAAATCAAAGCTATTTAGAAGACATTTTTACTAATATTGTTGAATTTATAGTAGTTTATTGAATAAAATTTGTTTACGATTTAAGTATATATTTGTATTAATACAAAGAAATAAAATATATTTTTAAAACAAATAATAAAAGTTGAATTACTTCAGTTTTTATCGATGTTCTGTTCCGATATATCCAAGAATACGATTTGGACATTGTTAGGAGTTTCTAAATGTTCTTTTTCAGTTGTATCCTTTTTCCAAAAAAAGTAAACCCCTGTGAAAATTGAGACTTAAAAATTAACAGGAGCCGAATGTTGTCACTTTCTGACAAGATTTAAGTTCGAGAATAATAAATAAGAATCAGTTGTAATAATAAATATCACAAAAAAAAATAAAACATTATAAAAAAAGTACCTATTTGACTTATTAAAACATTTAACTTTTACACTGAAACTTAACAAAAAGTTAAAATGCATTTTTTAACTCCCCATAACTGTTGTTCATATCAGTCGATTATTACGTTTTAACGCGAAACAAAAATTCAATAAAAAATACATATAAAGTCAGAAGTTATGGAATTTTGACTGCCTTCTCGTAAAATTACCCACTCTGCGACTGCACAGTGGGATAAATCATAAAATTTGTGGAAATAATTCGGCCATTTGTTAACTTGTGGCCCGATTGCAATGAAATTTGGAACATGCATAAAAGACATAAAATAGAGTTTAAGTTTTGATTTTGAACCTTCCAGACCCTTTGGGGCGGCAAAATGGCTGCCCAAAGTTGGGTACTTTTTTCATAAAAAATTGAGTGTTTGCCATTTTTTTGTTTCTCATCCGATTTTCATGTATGTTATGTTCATAACTTCTAAACAGAATATCTTCAAATGTTAGCCCTTATTCATATATTTCTTCTAATGTGTCCTCGTTTTCACATCTTACATACTTGGGTCAGGTAAAAAGGGTTTTATGATGATGATACCTGAACCAATTATGTAAGATGTGAATACGAGGACACATTAGAAGAAATATATGAATAAGGGCTAACATTTGAAGATTTTCTGTTTAGAAGTTATGAACATAACATACCAGTGTTTGGTATCGTTGAAAAGAAAATTACCTGTAGATTGCGATTTTTTTTAAAAAAGGTTAAATTTAGCCATCTTGGTAAAACAAAACCTTGGGTAATCCAAATATGTAGGTAAAAATTTCAGTTTTTGCTTAAATGAAAATTTTCACTATTCAATAAAATATTTATTAATAGACATAATCCAATGGTTTTTTGGATTTAACTAGACTTTAAGGTCAACAAATCGAAACAAATTTCAGAAATTATGATTTTCTGAAAACAATCCCACTATTCCTACAAATAAAAAAAAAAATCCAAAAATGGGATTTTTTTCGTTTTTTGCTGCCATGTCGTAATTTTAAGCGGGCATTGGAAATGGCTTACACACTACATTAGGCATCTGTTGGAGTATCTAAAACCGGTTTCCACTACCCAATTGGAGGCGTGCACAAATTTTAACTGTGAGTAAAAGTTGATATTTACCTCAAAAATATGGCAACTTTGGAAGCGGATGGGGGGGGGAAAAGTATTTACAAAGCAAAATTTTTTTTACCACAACTCGCATTTATATAAAAAGACCTTCCAGAAAAGTATACATACTTTATATGTTCAGAAGAAAAATAGATAAGAAGTTTGGTGCTTTTTTGGAAAAATATCGCCAAAATTTACTTTTTTTTTTAATTTCTATTTTAAACTAATGTAATTTTTGACTGAAACAAGATATTGAACTAATTTTTTTTTTATTCAATCAAGAATTTTATTGGCTAAATAACCGTTATTTTAAAACAAAAATTGGTCCCAATTTTCTCCCGATATTCGAAAAACTTTGGACCTGAGTCGGACAAAATTTGGAATTTCACATTTTTAAATCGGAATATCTCGGAAACTATTGGAGGTAACCCACACATGTAAGCATGTTTTTAGTTCATTTTTACAAGAAGATTACTAATATGTTAATTTTTTGAAAATCGGATGAAAAACAAAAAAATGGCAAACACTCAATTTTTTATGCCCTTTGGGCAGCCATTTTGCCGCCCCCGAAGGGTCTGGAAGGTTCAAAATCAAAACTTAAACTCCATTTTATGTCTTTTATGCATGTTCCAAATTTCATTGCAATTAACAATTGGCCGAATTATTTCCACAAATTTTGTGATTTATCCCACTGTGGGCTGCGGCGCAAGCAAAATATCGGCGGCGGCTTGGTCGGTTTAAAACAATTTTTTATATGTACACAGAAAAAAATCATAAATGGAATAAATTTTTTCATTAACTGTATGAATCCTACATGATATTTTTTCAGAAAACTTTTTCGTTATATTTAAAAATTTGTATGAACAAATTTGAAAAATATTAAAATTTCAAGGAGATTTCTCTACCGCTATTGTATAAAGAATAAGTAGTATTATGATCAAATTAATGTATCCATTAATTCATAATGCAGTTTATTATATGAAACTTATAAATACAAACACATTTTTTACAAAAAAAAAATAAAAACAGTTTGATAACTAGAATCTGGAGTTCTTTTTAATTTCACATCATTAGCCATGCATCTAACAAATGGAGCCACTAAATTTAACCCTCAATTGTACTGTAGGGTTGTCCATTTCGACCACTAGGTGGAAATTGTGAGAAAGAGCGTCATAATAAGACTAAGTCGCCGAAATGTGTAAAAATTTCCTATAATTGTAATTTTTCGTTTTTTTTTTACGTTGAACCAACACTTAGGGGATGCCCCCTACTAATGCATTGCATTGTGTTGATATTAGGAAAATTGATTATGGGGAGGAGGACAGAGGTTTGGTTGGTTGGTTTAAGTGGCAGCTCACGCTACTCGTGAGCATCAAGTAGAGTCAAAAAGCGACTCCGTTTTGAAGAGACCACACTACCCGTAAGGAACTAGTATCCGGAGTACTAGACCCACCCCGTTCGGTTAATATAACGTATGAGATCACCAAATCCCACACGTGATATTACCGAGAGGTCGTCCAGTATATGGTCACCCAAGATCGAATATTCTGCAGCGCCGGACAATCGCAGAGAAGATGCTCCACAGTCTCCTCCTCACCCGGTATGCCGCAGCTGCGACAATGCGAACCGCGTACAATCCCAAGTCTAATGCCATGCCTACCAATCAGCCAGTGACCGGTCAGAACAGCCGTCAGCCTCGAGACATCCCTCCTGCTCCTGCTCAGGAGAGGGTTTGTACGCCCTAGGTCGTAGTTGGGCCACGTAAGTCTCGCGGTCTTACAGGTATCCAAATTATGCCACCTGTCCCCCTCCCTCCCCGAAAGAGGGAGTAGTGTTTGTGGACATTTGACTTAAATTTTTGTAATTGTAATTTGCAGGGAAGACCTCCGCAGGGAGACAATTCCACATACGGCTAGTGCGACTGAAAAACGAATTTTTCCTGTAATGCGTTGTGCGATTTGCCGGGCTATAGACAACAAACGGACGAGATCTACTTGACAAGCGGGTAGTACGAATAGAGACCCGGTCCCTCGGGATGAGTCGGCTTATCTCAGCAGAACACTTCCCATGGTAATATCTATAGAACAAAGTCGCACAACCCACATTCCGACGATACTCCAACGAGTCAATAGGGTTCGAAAACCTACTGTCGTTGATGTGCACCAACGCTCTCCGTTGCACATGATTCAGAAGCCCCAAAATAGACTTTGAAGCACCTGCCCATATATGGGAGTTATATTCCATCTTCGGCCGGATGTAGGTGGTATATATAGTAAGGAGGTCAGATGGAGTGAAGTATTTCTTACACCGATTTAGAAAACCAAGAAACTTGAAAGCTTCTTTCGATACTTGAATAATGTGTTCTGTCCAACGGACATCACACTGTATTCTAATGCCCAGAACATCAAGACTATCTGAATTATCAAAAACGATCCATCCATATACACAGATGACATAGTTGAGTCCACGGACCTATGGGTCAACATACAACATATAATGCAAGAGTTGCAAAAGATAATAAGTCTCGTTAAAATGTCATAAGTTTACATAACAGGGACTACAGGACCTCCAAAGTTCATAAAAGGTAGTCACAAAAAGATGAATAATTTGATCATTTTGATCAAACCAATATTAATGATTTATACATCAAATGAAATGTATTTTAAATATCTTTCAAGTGCTATGCAACACGATATATTTTTTGTGATAGTTTTTTTAAATCTATTTATAAATTTATGTATATCTTGTTTTTAATTTTTGCCATTTATTTTTTAAATGTGTTCATAATTATGAACACTTGAAAGCTTCTTTCGAAGATTTCATAGTTTTTATAGTATAAATCGAAATTATATTAGCTTAGCAAGAAATATAGAACCATGCTTTATTAAGAAATGTTTTTAATATTTTTTTTTTTGCCTTAAAGCGCCCTCTAGTGGAAATATTGGCAACCAAAGTTAAAATTTTGACAGCATATAAATCTTAGACGGATGAAAGTTTTAATTTTGTATAATTATGTAAACAAATCTCTTTTCAAAAATATATGAAAAATAATTTTTTTAATCGATTTTTTAAATTTTTTTGAAGATCGTGGATTTTTCTATTCTTTAAAATTGCCATATGACAACCCTGACGATATAATTTTTATATGTTTAGTAGTATTTGAATAAAAAACATTTTGTTATTGTTTTTCTTTTTTTAAAGAGAAGCAACACTCAGAAAATTCTTCCTACTAATTAATGTGTTGCTTTCTGAAAGGGGATAGTGGAGAGATGAAATGTGATGAAAGATGAAGGGTTTCAAACATGGCAACACTGTAATTGCGCGAGATGATAAGTCTTAGAACAGTTGTTGCTCGCCACCTGATGTAGAGTTGGCGAATTTATTGAAGCTTTTTGTTTCATAGCCCTGAATCATTATTTTACTTCGGCGGGGTTAAGTGCTATGGGAATACCGAAGGTGGGCGCAGCGATACATATAAGTGATAGAAAACTCATACATATTATTTTTTTTAAATTAAAATAACAGTCCAACGCGTTAACTATTACATTAAGTGAATACGGAAGAAATTTTGGAATATTTTAGACAGATTTTCAAAAATTATATACCATCGATAAACTAATTTCTAGTATGTATTTTTTCATCAAAATAACAATCAAAAATATAAAATATTAGGTTTTTAAAATAATTTTTTCGCTAAAATGTGAGCAATTCACGTTTATTGTTATAAAAAATATAAATTTTTCTGACAACCTTTTCTGTGTGTTTTTAAATTGGCATGTGTTTTGTTTAAATTTAATTGTGAATGAAAAATTTATAAATGGTATTGAGACGACCAAAAGTCTTGTAAATCGTTTTTGGGCTCATCCTGTATATAAGTATATATTTTGTATTTAATTATCGTAGTTATGAACAAACAAAAAAAAAAAGAAAAAAAAGCAAAAAAAAAAAATTAAAGAAATAAAATTAACAACTTTTTTTTATATTTAAAAAAAAAAAAACCCTGGATTAATGTTCCTTTTATTTTATTTTTATTTCTTATTTTGTATTTTATTATTTGGCTATAAGAATCTCTAAAACTACAAAGAAAATAAAATGATATGAAATGAAATTTGAAATATATTGTGAATGAATACTTTGCACAAATTTTATCAACCATACACTCTAATTTCTTTCAATGTAAAATAAGTTATACTATACTACAGCGCCATCTACCGGATAGTAATACCATTAGTTTAACTACTAAACAAATGCAACACTTTTTAAATTGTAACTTACTAAATTTTTCTACTGTGAAATACTTGCAACTGTGTAATGTTTATGTGTTAGTGTGTCTGTGTGTGATCGATCAACAGTATAAAAGGCCTGCTGTTGTTTGATATTGGGGAGTTAGCCAGTGGACGGCCAAGAGGTAAGACCAATTTAATTGATTGAAATATTCTTTCTTCACTTAAATATATCTGCTCAGTGGTTACGAAGTTTGAAATATTCTTTCTGCTTCTCTAATTACATTTCGGGAGTTTGAAATATTCTTTCTGCTCCGACAAAAATACTCTCCCGACCGGACCCGAGTTTGAAATATTCTTTCTGCTCTAACAAAATCCTCTCTCAACCGAACCTGAGTTTGAAATATTCTTTCTGCTCCAAACAAAATCCTCTCAGAACCGAACCCGAGTTTGAAATATTCTTTCTGCTCCAAACAAAATCCTCTCCCAACCGAACCCGAGTTTGAAATATTCTTTCTGCTCCAAACAAAATCTTCTCCCAACCGAACCCGAGTTTGAAATATTCTTTCTGCTCCAAACAAAATCCTCTCCCAACCGAATAATTTACCCGATTTTAAATTGGAATATTGTCACCATACTGAGAAGACGTGTTACCAAATAGTGAAAGTCTAGTTGTTCTTAACCGCATTATTTAAATAGAGCGACCTAAGTACGACGTAGATTTTTTTTTTTATCACGCGGGGTTTAAGGTCAATTCACCTTCCTTTACCGGTTAAATCAAGCCCGAAATCACGTACTTCTCCTTCGTGGTTAGACCAAGGACCGTTTTACTGACTAAAGATTGTATTCCGTGTAAAATTTGTGTACCGTATAAAGAAAATCGTTGTAAATACAGAATTAAATGCTCAATAAATATATTTATTATAACGTTTAACGAAAAATAAAGTGTTTTTTTCTCTCTTTCATCGAATATAAATGGTTTGTAACGAACCCTTGGCACGCTGAGTGTGCCCCAGCATAAAGCGGAAAAGCGTGTCGTTACAATGGCACCCGAGCAGGGTAGGTCGTAAAACAGTTCCCGATAAAAGAGAGAATCGGTAAATGGACAAATAAAACGTGAAAACCTGAAATGAAAATAAAAAATAATAAAATTGTGGACAAAATAATATATCAAAATATATAAATAATAAAATAAAAGTGAAGCGAATAAAGCGAACTGCGAAAAAGAAAATTAAAACAAAACTGTGGAATAAGAAGCAAATATTGTATTCGTAAAAAAAAAAAAAATTGTCAAACTGTGTTATTGTGAAAAACTGTGTAATCAATAATAAATGAGAAAAAGAAAATGAGAAGGAAGAAAATTAAAAAAAAAAACTTACAATAAAAAGAGACTGTAAAAATGAAACAATAGAAACAAAAAGAAAAATATAAACATTGAAAGTAAATTGCAACGGGACTGCTGTTTTTTTTAATAAGGACAATAATTGGCGATAATAAAACAACAACAAAATAAATAGAACATAAAAAAGAAGAAGAAAATAATACGAACAAGGAGAATAGACTCAATCAGAAAAGTGTGACACCCAGAAAAAACAAAAAACGCGACGAATTAACTTCGTATATAAATGAATTTGAATTGATCCTTCGGGTAACGTGGAAGAGTTAAGGAAGAGGTTCTCAAAATTTTTATCCACTGATCATACCGAAAATCACACGCAACGACTTTTAGAAATACAATCGAAATATGATTCATCAAACAATCAGACCCCCTCAATTGTTAAAAGTGTATTTAAAACACTACAAGTGCCAGGACAAAATACTAATCAATTGTGTTCCTCTCCGATAAAAGATGAGCATACAAAAACCACTGTAACGCCTACCTTACCAACTATAAATGATAAAAGAACTGTGGTAATAGATCAGGTGAGAAAATGGGGAATCAAATATGATGGTGGCCGTGATCCGCTAGGGTTTATAGAGCGTATTGAAGAACTGGCAAAAATGTATGACGTCTGCCTAGACCAGCTACCTAGAATAATGCCAGAATTTTTAAGGGATAAAGCATTAACATGGTATCGAAACAACAATAAATATTGGCAACTATGGCGATTATTTAAAAATGATTTTTGTGAATTTTTCCTTCCACCTAGATTTTTTGAAAAATTAGAAGATGAAATACTTAAACGTACCCAACGTCCGAGAGAAACCTTTAAAGATTACGTGCTCTCGCTGCAAACTCTTATGCGACATACTAATATGAACGAAACCGAAAAATTGGAAAGAATTTTTAGAAACGCTCAGGCTGACTACCAATTATATATTCGTAGGAAAGATTGGAAAGATTTCGAAACACTTCAGGATCTTATATCATTGACAGATGACCTAGAAAATATTTCAACACCATCACTGCAAAACCGTGGAGATCACGCTCGAATGATAGCCGGTCCAATGAGACAAATAGAACCACCGCGAAATAGGTGTTTCAGATGTGGAGGAGGTCATAATTACAATAATTGCCCAAATAATGAAGAGAGACGTTCGGGAAATGCCTTCGGAGGTCGGCAACACTTAGGGATGACGGTCGTCCTAGAAAACGACCCTCAATCAATTTAACTTCCCTTCATTGCGAAGAAACCAGACTTATTGCCAAAATACTTATTGAAAATAAATTAGTTAATGCCATAATCGATACGGAGCCACCCGAAGTTTCATCAAACCGGAGTTTGCCATCACTTTAGGAACCAACCCCGTTTATGTGTCAGAAAACATCGATGTCATACTAGCAGATGGATCACGAAAAACTGTGTCAAGAGCCGTGAAACACACTATCACTTTGGGAAATGTTACAACTAAATTTGACTTTCTACTAATGCCCGATTTTAACGAAGATGTCCTCCTCGGTCTGGACTTTCTAAGAGTTTTTAAAACCACCATTATCTGCGTCGGCCTGTCTATTACTTGTAAAGCTAAGAAAAGTTCAACCGAACAATGTCGAAGTATTATGGAAGAAGAGGTGAGTGAAAAAGAAAACTCAAACCTAAGTAAAAATAGTGAAATAGAAGAAATATCAGAGCAAGTACCTCACCACCGAACCCGAGTTTACCACTCCTTTGAAGACCAACAGAAAATTAAAAATTTTTTAGAATCAGAATTACCAAAATTTCAATATCTCAATAGTTTATCAAACATAGCAACCCATAAAATAGTAATGAAAGACGATAGACCCATCAAAATTCGCTCCGGTCAACGGAATCCGGCTATGCAAGCCATTATTGATCCTTGAAATTAATAAATTAATAGCTAGGGGGTGTATTGAACCATCAAATAGCCCTTATAGTTTTCCAATCACATTAGTTAAGAAGAAAAATTGCTCATGGAGAACTTGTATGGACTTCCGCCAATTAAATCTCTAGTCAGTACCCGATGCATACCCTTTACCTCGTATCGATACGATTTTAAACCGGCTCTGCGATGCCAAATATGTGAGTAGTCTAGATCTCAAAGACGGGTATTGGCAAATACCTATGGATAAAGAAAGCAGAAAATACACCGCGTTTGCTGTCTCTGGTCGTGGATTATATCAATGGCGGGTGATGCCATTTGGCCTACACTTCGCTCCTGCAATATTTCAAAGAGCCTTAGATAGCGTAATTGGGCCTGACATGGAACCTCACGCGTTTGCATACTTCGACGACATTATTGTCACTGGCAAGACCTTAGAACATCATCTTTCAAATTTAAGAGAAGTTTTTCGACGACTACAAGCTGCTAGCCTTAAAATAAATCCGGAGAAATGTGAGTTCTTTAAACGTGAAACCAAATATTTAGGACATGCGTGAGCGGCAACGGTATAAAAACGGACCCAGACAAGGTATCAGCTATAGCAGAAATACCCGCTCCCAAGAGTGTTAAGGAAGTTAGAAGTTTCTTAGGGGTAGCAGCATGGTACCGAAGACTTGTCCCAGACTTTGCAAACATCTCACAACCACTTACCCTTTTATTAAAAAAAGGAAAACACTGGAAATGGGGAGAGGAACAACAACGTGCATTTGATAACTTAAAAATAAAATTACCGGAAGCGCCTGTTCTAGCTTGCCCAGATTTTACCAAAACATTTACACTCCAAACCGACGCCAGTGATTATGGATTGGGTGCAGTAGTCACTCAAGAATTGGATGGCGCTGAACGTGTGTTTGCATATGCAAGCCGTCATCTAAATAAAGCTGAAAATAACTATTCTACGTCCGAAAAAGAATGCTTAGCGATTATATGGGGTGTGCAAAAAATGAGATAATTTTTAGAAGGCTACAAGTTTACCGTACTCACAGACCACTTATCACTAAAATGGCTAAATTCAATTGAGAATCCAACTGGGAGACTAGCTAGATGGGCATTAGAATTACAGCAGTATAATTTTTCCGTGCAAGGAAAACATAACGTGCAAGGAAAACATAACGTAGTCGCTGATGCATTATCTCGTCAACCTTTAGAAGTTCTAAATCTTGCCAGCATTAGGAATGCCAATCAAGCCGAATGCCCATGGTTAAAAGGAAAAATAAAAGAAGTACGTCAGAATCCGGGAAAATTTTCAGATTACACTATCATAGAAAATCAACTTTACCGTCACTTTCCTTGCCATCTGAATGATGAAGATGATATTCCTTGGAAATTATGTGTAGCAGTCCCAATGAGACAACGAGTTCTGCAAGAAACCCATGATAACGCTGCAGCAGGCCATCTAGGTATTAGAAAGACAATTAATAGAGTTGCAAATAGGTACTATTGGCCTAGAATGTTTCGCGATGTGGGTCGATACGTTCGTCGTTGTGAATCGTGCCAACGCCATAAAGTCTTACAACAACGTCCTGCGGGAGAAATTTTAACACGAATCCCTGAGGAACCATGGGCCACAGTATGCGCATATTTTGTTGGACCTTTGCCCCGATCGAAACATTGCTACACAATGCTTCCGGTGTTTTTCGACAGATTTTCAAAATGGAGCGAGTTAATACCCTTACGAAAGGCAACAGTAGAAAGTTTAGTTAAATCATTTCGCCAGAGAATAATCTCAAGGTACGGCGTTCCGAAGACCATCATTACAGATAATGGTACACAATTCACTTCACCTATTTTTCAACGCTATTTGGAAGAAATCGGAGTTCATAAACAATTGACAGCCCCATATACGCCACAAGAAAATCCTAATGAACGAGCAAACCGTACCATTAAAACAATCATCGCACAGTTTTCAACTAATCAACACAATAAATGGGATGAGTCGTTACCAGAAATTATGTTAGCAATCAACACCAGTGTGTCAGAGTCAACAGGTTATTCTCCAGCATACCTAACTCAAGGTCGAGAACCCCGTTTACCTAAAGCATTATATGATGAAGTAACAGTTGGAACAGAAGCTAGAAACCCAAGTCCAGATGAGCGTGCTGAGGAATTGAAAGAAATATTTAAGTTAGTTAGAAGAAATTTGGCCAGGGCTTCACAGGACCAAAGAACGTGGAAACCCAAGATTGGTTACTTAGTTCTCGTACGACAACATTCGCTTTCAAAAGCGGCCGATAATTTCGCGGCTAAACTTGCACCGAAGTACGGAGGTTCTTATTCGGTAGAAAAATTTGTGTCCCCCGTTATCGTTAGGCTTCGGGGGGAAAATGTCAGCGAGACTCGTACTGCTCATCTAAGCGAATTAAAACCTTATGAAGATTAACTTTTATGTCTTACTAATTTATAATTTTTTTTTCTCTGTTTTTTGGTCTTGCGTAGATACTCGGAAGAAATAAAAAGAAAAATGGCAAAGAAATACGAAGAATCGGCAAGAAAATTCCGTGAGAATTTGGAGAAGGAACAGACAAAGGGACGAAGAACCATTATCATTGATGACGATGATATACCATCAACCAGCAAATTAGGACGAGGAAAGCGTACAGCCACCAGAGATCCTCGACTAAACAGCTCGTCTCAGCAGCAAAAAAGAAAATACGCCACTGTATACCGTATGACGACCACGAAGAGTGAGAATCAACTTCCTCAAAGCGTCAGAAGAGTGAGGAGCCTCGTCAACCACCTCCTACCGAACAACAACAAAAGCGTCCACAACCTAGATCGTCAGGTCAACCTTCTTCAACTGTTCAACCTCGTCAACCACCTTCGACCAAACAACAACAACCTCCGACCGAACAACAACAAAAACTTCCACAATCTAGATCTTCAGGCCAACCTTATTCACCCGTTTAACCACAACGACAATCTGCAGCTCAACAACAATTTTTGGGACAACAACACCAAATCGACCAACAACCTCCTACCGGTCAACAACAACAACAAACATGCCAACCCAAATCATCATCAGATCAAAAATCTTTTTGTGCAAAATTAACCGTAACAAAAGAAGTAGATGATTATTTTACACCAATCGATGGCCACCCTGCGTCATTTTCCCCTGCTTCCTCAACAGCACCGATGCATTATGCTTTATATGTCCCAGGAGAAGACGACTACATAAAAATTCCTATGTATAATGATGACGATGCAAAAAATGAGTCGGAGCGATACTCTTCGATGGCAACTAACCAACTTCTGAACCCAGACACCCCTCTACGAGCTCAGAAAAAGTTTCCACGTCCACCAACGCCAGGAGGACCAACTTTTTCCTGGCCGATTGAAGACGATTCAGAAGATGAAATTGAGACACTTTCTTCGTTAAATGAGGAAAATGAGAATAGAGAACCCGATGACTCCGCAAAGGAAAATGATGACCAGAGAGATGAAGAGATTTGGGTATGGAGTGATGACCCGATTGCTTTTTCATAAAGTTTAAGAAACTTATCATTCACATTGTGAAGCAAACTTTATTGGTTTAGTGAACAAATTTCATTAAAACTCGTCCAAGGAATTCTCTCTGTGTACACGTAAACATTAAGAATTATTAAAAATATAATTTGTGACATTACAAACGCTTTAAATGACAATGATGAAACATTTGGCCAATGCTGCCGACATTTTCATTATAAATATTGCTACACTGCGTTGCGAAACTATAATTATACATTCATTTCACTAAATTTCGTAAGTTAAAATAAAAGTTGAAGAGTTTAACCGAGTTAAAAACTGTGGAAAATTAATATTTAACAAAAAAACAATTAATTTATTTTTTATTTTACTTTTTAAAAAGGAATAACAAAATCAATTAGTGTTTCATAACTGTATATACACTTAACTTAATTAATCAAAATTTAAAAACCTTTAAGAAAAGTGTTTTAAAGCAGCAGTTTTAATAACACTGTACAACAAAAAAAAAAATTACAAGGTCCGACCAATAAATTTTGATAGAAGAGACAAAAAAAAAGACACGTGTATCGCCGTTTTGAAAGTTTACATCTGGGTTTCATTTTAGGGGGAGGTAAAGTTTCCCCCAAATGCAAATTTTGTATTGTCAATCGGCATAGATAATCGAGTAAAGCTTACGTTTAAAGTATATACTGTGTGTTCAGCGAATTTATGTAAAATGTTACGGGGAACATTTTTGTAGAATATTTTAACCCTCTAACTAATCAATGTAAGGGTCTTTTTTGTCCTTCTTTTAAAAAAGAGCAAAAAACACCATTAAAACAGGTATTTATTATGTTAAAATGTTAAAATTTTACTATAAGTCTCTGAATACACCAAAATCAAACATTTTTGTAGGATATGTTAACCCTCTAGTTCCTCAAGGTAAGGGTCTTTTTTGTCCTTCTTTGAAAAAAGAGCAAAAACACCTTTAAAACAGGTATTTAATATGTTAAAATGTTAAAATTTTACAATAAGTCCCTGAATACACCAAAATCAAACATTTTTATAAAATATGTTAACCCTCTAACTCCTCAAGGTAAGGGTCTTTTTTTTCCTTCTTTTAAAAAAGAGCAAAAACACCTTCAAACACGGATTTAAGGGGTTAAAATGTTCCGCAAAAATAGTCGCCGTTAAATTTTACTATAGGTCCCTGAATACACCAAAACGGAAAATTCAACCAGATAGTCAGGAATAGGACACAACAAAAGAGAGCTTAGGGTTAATTTCGCATTTATCAAGAATTTTATTTTAAAGTACCCCAAAAATTTAGCATGAAAATAAAATAGTTCAAATGTCTTAATACAGTTTTATTTGAGAAATGTGCCCATATAATTATATAAGTTTGCTTTAGTTTAGTTTTAATATGATAATATCAGAATAAATTGCATGCGAATAATGGCGCGATATAATTTAATCCGATTTTGTATAGTGGTATAAATTTATATCTGATTTGATACTAATATATACAAAATAAGTTAAAGTAGTATGCTATTTTTAATATTAAAACTTCATTGAAATCCGAAATATGTGCAGAAATTATGATGTGAACAAGATTATTCAAGTTCAAGATCATTTGTTTTTTGTTAAACAAAGTACAAAGTACAATGCTTATTTATTAATTAAAAAAAGTTTTCTATCCGCTAATTTAAAGCAGACTTTATCTACTGACAGGTTCTTACATGTTTCATTTCGCGTCACCGAAAATCTTCGTTGAACCAATGTGGAAGGGGTAAAAGATTTTTACCCAAATTTTGAAGGAGAAAGATCAACGGGTATTGTTTTATTTACCCGATAAGAAGTAAAAAACAAAATTGGAAGAATTGAACTAATTCAAATAAAAAAAAAAAACAATTTTAACTAATAAACATTGTTTGTGTATAAATTAATTTATTTGAAGTTGAAAAATTAAAAAAAAATATTTTTTTATGATTTGTTAACTTTCGTTAACAAATTCAACTTTATTATCTGTAAACACAAAACCGACTGCAAAGAATTTACAATTAAAATATTATTAAATACATTTACTTAATTTACAAACTGCAGATGTTGTGTTTCCCACAATCAGGCCGTACATGCACTTGCTGCATGTGTGGAGTTTTGTGGTTGTTACTATTTGTAGTTGTTGTTGTTATTATTGCTTTACTTCAGGTGTTAACTCCTCCCCCTTTAAGTTCATGCGTCCTCGCATGAATAACTATCTTTCAGAAAAATGGAAGGTCGGGGATACTCTGTTTTTTAGAACCCCTTGATGGTAATGATAAGGAGATTTTTGGATTGGTAGATTGCTGATCCTCCACCGCATTTCCTATTTTTTGCTCTGTTTTTGTTGATTTCGTTTTATTTTTGGGTGAATTTCCTCCATCTGCGTTAGTTCCATTTGTCCTCTTCCTTTTTATTTTGATGATAATAATAATCGATATTATGACAGTCATCACCAGTCCAATATTGATGGTTAAGTTTATTTTGTTTTCAACTTGCAGTTTCTCGATTATGTGAGAGTTGTTGACATTAACTGCCTCCATCCTTTCCAAAGTTATAACTTGTTCTTGGATACTAGAGCTACTTGGTTGAAGTAATGCCGGTAGGGGTTTAGTAAGGGTGGCCTGAGTTGTTAGGTATGTTCGATTTCCAATCCGTACGATGAATTATGAAGGTGCCATCTATTTTAATTGTTGAATTATCTATTTCAATTTGTCCTCTGTACTGATTCAATAAAATCATGCTCTCGTCTATTTCTTCCACTGATGCTACGTGCTCATCGTTAGTTGTTGTGCAGCGTGATGGTTTACTCTTTAGTAGGTTGGGAATGCAGTCAGATTTACTTATGTCTATGATGTTATCAATTTCACAAATACTTATCTTATTATAATTCTTGCAGTCTTGTTTGGTACCAAATATTTTATCATTACATTTCAAAACATTTTTAAAATTTGTCTTAACTACTTCATTATCTTTTCTTACAGGTTTAATTAACAAATTGTGACAACTCTCACTATTGGTTGTTGGAATATTAACAATGTAGATAATTTCTTTATTATTTGAGGCAACTTTAATTTTTGAAAAATTTAGTAATTCATCCATATTGCCAAATGGAATATTATCGTTATAAAAAATATCTCTCAAAGTATTAACTTCAGTGTTAGAGAAAATAAATGAATTTACAATGTTTGATTTAGCCTAATGAATGGCATATTCAATATTAGACAATTCTTCCTTAATAATTTCTAGTTTATACTTAAAATCTAACAAATTGTCTTCTTTACTTTTATTCTCTAATAGTTTAGAAACATTATTGGTTACTGTTGATAGTTGGTTTACTTTATCTATTGTTAATTGATTAATTACGATCTGATTGTTATTATTTACCAAAACATCATTCATTTTATCTATTATTATTTCGAAGACATGGTGATCCGGGCTACCGGCTAACCACTTCCAAGCACTACCAATGAAGTCAAGAGACCTCTTTGTCTTAGTTTTGGATTTTAATCTAGATAAACAGGATTTCCTCTGGGATATGGTATAGGATAGGTAGGGTAACAGTGAGTTGTCAGTATTATTGTGCAGGTAAATTCCCTTTTCCAATTTCCCTATCAGGTCCTCGTATTCTCCCAAGTCAATTGTATGTACCAGTTTGAACACGCCGGTATCAATCTTCGCCGATCCTATATTGACCACAACTAGTCTAGAGTTGGAGTAATCCATTATCTGGAATTCGCTTCCAGAAGATTGGAGCATCAAAAATAACCTGCAAGTAAATATGATAAAAAATAGTTCCTTATAAGGTTCTTGTGGACAATTCTCCCACTTTCGGTCACCACCGTAGAGTGTCTATTTTCCTTTACTAGTTCGCGTTTGAATTTTCCAGTTAATTTGGTACCAAGCCTTTTATTTATTTTGACAAAAATCTTCCTGTCCAGGTATGTATTGTTTAACTTCGTTCCTTCCTTTATTGTGGTAGTCCAAATCCTTTTCTTGTTTTTTCTTCAGCATCGCGATGTTATTTTCCCTAGTCTTTTCATAGCTTCCGGGTGAAAAATCTACAGTCCTCCCAAAGAACATATCCACCGGTCTTCTACCTATCGTGGAATGTATGGAGTGATTATATTCATTTACGGATCGTTCCAATAGTTCCTTGAAGTTTCTGCAAATGACCTCATCTTTGATACTCCTTCAAATTTCGGCCAGAGTTGAATGGAATCTCTCATACTTGTTCTTCTTGCATATGGAACAAAGCTTTACTATTCTCTTAATTTTCGAAAGCATACTAGGGAAATAAGATTTTTCTAATATTTGGGACTTATTCTCTATGGCATTTCTGTGTGCTCGATTGTGAGTTTCTATAATTAAGGTTTCTTGATCAGATTCTGATAAAATATCCTCGACAAGATTTTGGGTAAATCGAATTTTAAAATTTTTAAAATGATGTGGGTAAATTTCCTGAATCTTTCCCATAATAAATTCCAGAGTTTTAATGCAATTTATGACAGATGGGTTCAAATATTTTTTTAGCATGGAAATTAATTTTTCGGTATCATATTCTGGTTCCGTTATTAAATGTCTATGATAACCCGGAAAAATTATTTGGAACTGGTATGCTGGGGTATCGTTGATTTGAAGAAATATTTGATTTTTAAATGCGTTTATGGGCGCTTCCACACTAGCTATGAGTTCCTCTGGAGAACTTTCGCCACTATGCACAGTTCCTGTTAGTGAATTGATTTTTGTTCCAGGGGGCGTCAGCCACAACATTACTTCTACCTGGTTTATATTGAAGTTCATAATTTTACTCCTCCAATATCGCCTTCCATCTTTTCATCTTTGCATTGCTGTTCTTATGGCTAAGAGCATACATTAGCGGTTGATGGTCGGTGTAAATTTTGACTTTGGCTGATCCGTATAGGTAGTTCCTCAAATTTGTCAAAGACCAGATTATAGCCAACATTTCTCTTTCGTTCGCCGCATAGTTTTCCTCGGTTCCCGTTAATGTTCTAGAAATAAAGGAAATTGGCCTGTCATCCTGGCTTAGTACCGCTCCTATAGCAACATTGGATGCATCTGTAGTCAGCTGAAATTCTTTTCGGAAGTCAGGATATGATAACACTGTGTGTAATTTTTTAAGTCATGGCAAAATAACCATATACGGACACCACTACGTGATAAAAGACTAAAAAAAAAGACCCGTGTCTCCCAATTTTTCCCAAAGTCATATCCTCTTTTTGTTTATGGGCCGCCAAAGATTTGGGGCCTCGGTATCATTTTCGCAAAAAAGTGATCATTTTCTCAGGCTCATATCTTGCAAACCGTTCAGAATTTCGATTTACTCTCTATGGCAAGTTGTAGCTCTTGTCATAAAGAACAACAATTGCGAACATATAAAATCAAAAAAACTTCACCTTCCAGATCAAAATCGCAAAAAACTTAAAAAAATTCGATTTTTTTTTACCTTTTTTCCCGTGTTCAGGTCCATAGGTAGCAAACCGTTCAAAATTCAAGGAAACAATCAACTAGAAAAATTTACCTAAGATCTCAATAAACAAATTTCTAGAACATATAAACTTCCTAGAAATTATTCTTAACACTGTTTAGGTAGCGCGCAAAAGTGAAAAAATTTTTAATTTCATTTTTTTCCCTTTTTTATCCTGTTCAGGTGCATAGGTAGCAAACCCAATTCCCAGGAAGTTTATATGTTCTAGAAATTTGTTTATTGAGATCTTAAGTAAATTTTTGTAGTTGATTGTTTCCTTGAATTTTGAACGGTTTGCTACCTATGGACCTGAACACGGGAAAAAAGATAAAAAAAATCGAATTTTTTTAAGTTTTTTGCGATTTTGATCTGGAAGGTGAAGTTTTTTTGATTTTATATGTTCGCAATTTTTTTGCCATAGAGAGTAAATCGAAATTCTGAACGGTTTGCAAGATATGAGCCTGAGAAAATTATCACTTTTTTGCGAAAATGATACCGAGGCCCCAAATCTTTGGCGGCCCATAAACAAAAGAGGATATGACTTTGGGAAAAATTGGGAGACACGGGTCTTTTTTTTAGTCTTTTATCACGTAGTGGTGTCCGCATATGGTTATTTTTTTTTTCGTGTTGCACTGTGTAATATTACCTCTTTTGATACTAAAGCATTTTTTTAACTGTCGATAGCATGTCTCGCCTCGTTATCTAGCTGAATTGTTCTCTGGCTCGATTGTTTTTTTGGATATCAAGCCTCCATCTCCGCGTAAGAGTTTCGTCAGTGGCTTCGCGATGTCCGCATATCCTTTAACGAATCTCCTATAGTATCCCGAAAGACCAAGGAACGATCGAAGCTCTTTTATGTTATTAGGGTAAGGGAATTCCACAATTGCTTGAACTTTCCTAGGGTTAGCTCGTATTCCGTTATGAGAAACAATAAATCCGAGGAATTCAACTTCCTCTTTCAAAAACATACATTTGTCCAGCTGCACCTTCATATTAGCACCATTTAATGTTTCGAAAATGGCATCCAGGTGTTTTAAATGTGAATCCTCATCTGAAAATAATAATGTCATCTATATAAACGTAACACCTCCTGCCAATATGTTCCCTTAGGATATCGTCAAGAGCGCGTTGAAATATCGATTGAGCTTTCTTTAGTGCAAATGGTAATCGCAGGAATTCATATTTCCCGTTGTTGACTGAGAACGCTGTTTTTTCTATGTCTTCCCTCTTGAGGAGTATTTGGTGAAACCCACTTTTTAAATCGATAACTGTAAAATATTTATTTCCTCCAAGATGGGAAAGTACGTCATTTATTTCTGGAATCGGATATTTATCTAGAATAATTATTGTATTGAGTTTTCTAAAATCCACTACAACTCTATACTTGTCCTTTCCGGATGCATCCCGTTTTTTTGGAACTATCCAAATTGGTGAGTTGTAAGGAGATCGCGATGGTCGGATTATTTGGTCCCTTAGTAATTTAGAGATTTCCTCGTCAACAACACTCTTTAGGGCCATTGGATAGGGATAATTTCTCGAATACACGGGATTATCAGTTGTTGTTCGTATCTCGCCCACGACCCTAGTCGTATACATAAGGCTTTCATCGGGGTCTGCGAATAAATTTCTATGGCGATCAACGAGGTCCTCTAATGATGCCTTTCGACTCTTTGAAAGATGGTTTGTTTTAATTTCAATATTATTAACGTTTTGGGAAATAAGTTGTTTTATCGGGATTTTCCTCCCTCCGTCAATGGTAAAATAATCTTCCGCTGTATAAATGACAGCTGAACGTTTTTTCAGGCTATCATTTCCTAATATTGCATCAAATGTTTCCAATTCTGGTAATAGGAAAAATTTTATGGGAGTATCATCGAATAGTTTTAAAAATTTGTGCTGCGTAATTTCGATAAATCCTTTAACGGATTTTGCTCTAAAATTTTTTTCGTTTTTCTTAGGACTTGTTATTAATTTTTGGTTAATATAATTCTTATTGCTGCCAGTGTCTAATAGTATTTTCAATATTTTGTCGTTCCCCATTTTTGCCTCAAAGTAGGCTAATGAGGAACAGTTTAATCTAAAAAATTAACGGCCAAGTTGAACCTCATCATGTTCCTCCTCCTGTCTTCCAAGTGAAGCTGCCTCCTCAGGAATCTGTGGAAAATTTTCCTGAACGTCCTGGGTTTCCATACTCCCTGGGCAATAGTCAACTTCTCCTCCCTCCGATAGCCATAATAAGCTTCCTCTGGCATGTAATCTGTTTCTATGTGAAAGTTACGTTGCAATTTCTTTACTGGGACTTGGAAAGACGCAGTTGTTGGTCTTTTTAACGCTGGATTGTTCTGTGGTCGATTAATGTAATTAACCTGACGGGTTTGGATCGATTTATCCACATCCATTGGTTCTACTCGATGACTCTGAGGATAATTTTGAATCCCTGCATTCAGTCCAGAATTTTTTTTAAAATTTAAGTTGTGACTATAGTTTGAATTACGACCGTAAGTTGGGTTAACGTTTGATTGGAAATTTGGGTTATGGCCGTAATTCGGATTACGATTATAATTTAGGATAGAGTTTGGTTGAAAGTTCGAGTTAAGGTTATAGTTTGGAACGGGATTATACCGCGGGGGTATTGGTGGTCTAATAGGTATTGTTCTACCAACATAAGCGAGTTCGGGGTAGAATCCTCTCCCATTTGTGAAATTCGCCGCACCAGTCTTATCCCTCTGTACATTATTCCTGACAGATTCTCCATGTGCGTAATTTCTGCGGAATGTCATATTGTCTAACTTAAGACAAATATGTAGCGCCTGTGGTAATGATGTTGGTTCACGTACGCTTAACAATCTCGGCAGATCTCCATTTAGTCCCCTTACGAATGTGTCTAACGCCTTCTCCCTGTAGGTGTTCGTCATGGCGTGAATGCTGTTTTCCTCCAGCTCCAGGCAAGAGACCTTGTCAAGTAGCAGTGAAAGGTGCTGGTAAACACTCTGATAGAATTCAGTTATGGTCCTATTTCCCTGGTACAATACCATCATCTGGTATTCTAGAGTTCCGATAACCCTCTTATCGGAGTAATGCATAGCGAGACATTTCCTTATTCGTGGCCAATCCAGTGGAGTCCTATACGACTTCAAAGCGGTATCCGCTTCGCCAACGATTTTCGTACGTATAGTGTGTAAAATTGCGTAGTATCTCCCCGTGCCCCTTACCGAATCTTAGAGATTTAAGACTAAGGTAGCCAGACGTACTTTTTTCAACAGTACGCGTACTTTTTTTTAGTCAATGTACTGTTTTCTGCATAACCCCTAAAAAAGTACGCTAAAGTACTTTGTTTTGCCTTTTGTACTTTTATTTGTACTTTTTTCCCCCTATTTAGTATCTTTAGGAACATTTATTTTTTCAGTGCAGAAAGACTCACACAGTTAGAAGAACCCTGTTAAAATGTCTTCACAAACTGAACACATTTGTGGCGACTAACAGAAGTATTTTTTCGTGTTTTTTAAATGAGACGCAAAAAATTGCCAGTCGTGACGACTTTTCTTCTTTATATTAATCAATCGTCAGTCGGCAGCATTGTGATGAAGCTCTTAATCAAAACAAATCTATACTAATATTATAAAGAGGTAATGTTTGTATGTTTTTGTTGTTTGTTTGTTTGTAGAAAGTAATCTCCGTAACTAATCATACGATTTCTAAATTTTTACCAATAAATAATTTTTTTTTTTTTAAAGTTATGAGCGGAAACATAAAAATAATACTATATAAAACAGGATGTGTGTATGTATGTAACGTATGGACTCCAAAACGGCTGGGCCGATTTTGATGAAATTTTCAGGGAATCTTTAGAATATTTAGGCGGGTGACACTGTGATCAGATTTTTTATTTTCGGTCTGTGGGCGGAGGGGCGTGGCAAAATCCAATTTTCATATTGTACCACCAATGACATACATATATTTATTTTTTTTTATTTTATTTTATTTTTTTTGAAAGCCGTTGTCATGTTTTTCAAAACGAGATATCAAACTCTTAAATCGGTTATGTAGTTCCGAAGATATTTACAAAAAACCTATGTTAATATTTACAAAAAACCTATGTTAATCTTAAAGCTATGTGACACGAACACAACATCCTCATCCGTCTATTCAAAACAGATGACAGATGATTATACGGTTGTGATAAGAGCTGACAAGACACCGGCTGGTGAGCATGAGCGGCGCTTCAATGCACCGGTGATAGGTGACGTCGCAGTTGTTATGGCAGTTGTTTTCAGCTATTCATTTTATATACTTCAGCAAATAAAGGCGATAGAAGGACAAAGAGGCGTTGGGCTTCCCATGAAATTACAAATTTTAAAATGATTTACTAATGTGAATTTATTTTTTTAATTATTTATTCGCTTAAAAAAAATTTCTTGATTTAAAGAATTAATTACAATTAAAATTTGAAGGCAAAACAACGTTTGCCGGGTCAGCTAGACATAAATATTCTTGAAATTTGTATGTTTATTTTTTCTATACCACAATGCGGCAACTGAGAGAATATTCAGTTTAATGTTTACTTTTTGGAGAAAGGAAAGAAACAATCTTTTAATTCAAAATTTAGAGAGTGAACTGACCATTAAAGCTAATTTTGAATTTACATGTGTAGAGTCTTTTAATTTTTTAAAAACTGAAAATATCAAAAATGGAATTGTTAATTGTTATGATAAATATTTGTAAAAATTTTTAATTATTTAAAAAAGAAATAATATAATTATTTAATAATTATATAAACAAACCAAACCGAAATGTTCAACAAATTAAACAAAATATAAACTTGTTCAAATTAACTTTGTTTTTAAACACAATTAAAAACCTGACTAATTTTAAGTTTACATTTACGATCTCATTTTTATATTCTTTACTGAAGTATATGTTATTTTATGTTATTTAATGAATTTAAGGACGTTTTCAATAAAAATACAAATGTACTTTTTTTTATTAATTGTACTGCTTTTATTTCCTTGATGTACTTTTATTGCCAATTCAATATCTGGCTACCCTATTTAAGACCCTCTCCACGGATTTTCGCCAGGAAGTTGAATTCTCCCGGTTTCCCGCAAAACTCCCTCAGTGATCTTACTATGTCAGGAACCCTATCTAGTTCCTCTAACCTGGTAGTAACGGTCCCAATAGGATGGTAGAACCCCTCATCCGACAAATGGTCGGATTGTGTTCTGAGGGCATCGTCGGGCATACCGGTCAAATGATCTCAAAATGAAAGGATCAGGAAAATAGTTAATCTCAAAGAAACTTGGTTAGTTCCAAGAATAATAAAATAATAATTTCAACCAACTTGGGGAAACAAGACGACAAAAAATAATGAACTAATTCCAGATCGTAAATAATCGATTATAAATCATAAATTTAAGAAAATTTAAATTGGAAAGTAATTATAAAACTATTGTTTTAATTTAGGCAAGGTAATCTACTTCATAATACTAAATAAAATCTTACATAAATGCTGCTAGTATCATCTCTAGGTTGTTGCTGTTGGTGAAGGTTGTCGTGTTGTTTGTGGATCTTGATGCTTCCTGCTGTTGTAAGAATTGTAGCAAAAATATTGGCTGATTTCACTTTTAAAGTTTTTATTTTTTTCGATGTTAGATTTTTTGCTTTTTTATTTTTGATTTTGTTCATTCAATTACTTGTTGTTTTTTCAAATTATGTTTCACTTATTATTGTTTAAAAATTTGTTCACTTATTAACTATTTGTTTTCTGTTTTTTTTTTTCTTTTTTTAAAAGTTTTGCTCACTTATTGTTTATTTGTTTTTCATTTATCGTTTTTAAAAAATTTTTTGTTCAAAAATTCACTTATTGTCCATTATTATTTAAAAAAAAATTTTTTGTTCACTTATAGAAAAAAAAATGTTCACTTATTATTATTTGTTTTTTATAAAAAGAAAAAAAATTTTCGTTCACTTATAGAAAAAAATGTTCACTTATTATTATTTGTTGTTCACTTATTCTTATTTGTTCACTTATTCTTATTTGTCTTTTATTTGTTTGCTCACTTATTCTTATTTGTCTTTTATTTGTTTGTTCACTTATTCTACATCGCGGCCTCCGTTTTACCTCTTATTTACAGAAGTGGTTACTTCGGCGCACTTTTTCCGCGGTCTCTATATTTTTTCCGTGAAAACCCTTTTGCCGAGGGTTTTATTTTTTTACTACAAAGGACTCCTCTTATCTTTTTAAAGAGGGTCCCTGCTCGGGCGCCAATTAATTTATTAAAAGTTGAAAAATTAAAAAAAATATTTTTTTATGAATCCAACTTTATTATCTGTAAACACAAAACCGACTGCAAAGAATTTACAATTAAAATATTATTAAATACATTTACTTAATTTACAAACTGCTGATGATGTGTTTCCCACAATCAGGCCGTACATGCACTTGCTGCATGTGTGGATTCGAATTTCGTCTGGGAATTTGTTGTTGAGCAATTTGGTAGTTTGTTGAGGTTGCAGATTTGATGTTGGCACGTTTTGTGGTTGTTACTATTTGTAGTTGTTGTTATTATTGCTGTACTTCAGTTGTTAACTTATATGCTAGAATCTCTAGTCATAATACACTGTTGTTATTGTTTATTAAATAAACACCAACACCTCCTGACTAGAGTATTAGGACCATAAGTCAGTTTTGCAATACTCTGCAATTTTTCAAATGTTTTACTTTTCAATTTTAAAAAATTAAAAAAAAAAGTTTAACAAAAAACGAATGATCTTGAACTTGAATAATCTTGCTCACATCATAATTTATGACAAAAATTTGAAAAATAAACTTTTGGTTTTAATTTTTTAAAATTTAAAAGTAAAATATTTGCAGAAATAATTACCGTCGAATACGTTATTAATCCTTTTAGACTTTAGCCACTTGCAAAAAGTTTACAACTTTATAATTAGTAGCAAATTCCTTCCATTTGGACATTTTATTTTATTAAAAAAATTCTCTTGAAATTACCTAAGAAAATAAGTGGCTTAAGAAAACTTTGAAAATTAAGATA
Organism: Delia radicum; assembly: GCA_021234595.1. Classification (NCBI taxonomy): domain Eukaryota; kingdom Metazoa; phylum Arthropoda; class Insecta; order Diptera; family Anthomyiidae; genus Delia; species Delia radicum. Next base: position 186,588,995 of record CM037853.1, read on the forward strand.
TAATGAAAATGAAGATTTTATGGAATTTAGTAACTTACACCATTGAACAACAATGGTTTTGTACATTGAAAAAATCTAAAACTAAATTAAAAACTTCTAGTAATGTTACAAATGAAACAAGTTCTTATTTTTGAGTTTCAACATCTATTGTGTATAAGGTGTACAAATTTAAGAAAAGAAAATCACCTCAAAAGTCAAAAATTATAAACAAAATGATATAGGCAGATAATTGTACTATTGTATTGATGTAATACATATTTTTTGATTGACAAATTTTCTAGTGTGACTCTGCATGGGGTAATATACAATTTTATCCAAAATTAAATTGTGTTCTTTTAAATAAGATATAATATCTAAATATATATTATTTTGTATTTTGCAATGTCTAAGTATATATAACGACATTATTAATTGGATTAGTTTCAGAGTATTCTAAATGCAACATACAATTATATATTGAGCGAGATGCGATAAGACTCAACTATATGTGACATCATAATAACATTTTTCGACGAAATTATTTTTTTATATGAATTTATATAATTATGTCCAGCTAAATACACTGGCAGACAAAAACTTATAAGTGTATATAAAATAATGTATTATTTTATGCAAACATTTTAACTCGGGAAATTAAAGATTTAAAAACTACGTATTTTTTTTTCGTGAACTCAAAAGTTTTAGAGCAAAAAAATGCGATAAAAAAATGCGATAAATAGCGTTGAAATACTCAAGAAAACACACATTTTGAAAGCCATTTTGTCACTATGTCGTGGACCCAGGCTGCCACTTGAATTATTTAATGAATAAATTATTCGATATTTTTCTCCTTTTTCATATATCCATCTTTTTTTAAGATCGGAGGGAGCCCATCAGGGCTATACTCCATGTCTTGTATTAACAAAATCGTAAATTTTCCAAGGAAGCGTTTAGTGATTGTATTATTTCGTCAATAATTACAATTTTCTTTAATCAATTTTTTAAATGAAAACTAGACTAGTCTAGCTGCTTAATTTTAAAATGTCACATTTGTAGGAGCGCAGATCAAAATTTGTTTACATTTAGGCTAACAAAAAATTGTGAAAATTTAAGTCAAATTGTCTCCCGTTAATGCAAAATAGATCAAAGTTTGTAAATCGACCAAAGTTTGGGGCTTACATTTATTTCGAAAAAAAAAAATCTCTGTGTCTTGAACACTAGTCGCTTTAATGGATTTTGAGATATCGTAATATATATCGTAAAAAAAGTAAAGTATCAACTTCTGCAATGACACTACGCAACACGTAAACTTAAGTTTGGGTATTAGTGGTATCTCCGTTTTAAAAGATTATGTCAAAATACACAGAAAAAAGTATTGTCAACAAAAAATCAATTAAATTTTTTTTAGATTTCAAACTTACTTTCAATTACATGTTTAATAATTAATTAATAATTAACTGTTTAAATACATTTTTTATAACGTTTTATAACAACATAAAAAATGCCAAAATTAAAAAATGGATTCATAGTAAAAAATTCTCGTTTCTTTCAATTTTGGCGATTTTTTTTAATTTTATCAATTTTGTTTTAATTTTAGAGATTTTTTTTTTCAAATTTTGGGTTTTTTTTTAATTTTTGGAAATTTTTTAAAATTTTTTCGAAGTAAAAAATAATTATTTTTACATTAAATTTATCAATACCATTGTTGCTTCCGAATGAATTGTATTAAGTTTTTAAATTTGTCAAATCATTTCGATCATTTGTGGCATTCTCACAAAAAAATAAGGTTGTGCGCCCCGGTAGACTAGTTGGTAGCGTGCTGGCTTATCAGTGGGGGGTCGTGGGTTCGATTCCCACCAAAGGCACTGGTCTGTTTTCGCTACAACGCGCCGTAGGCCATAGTAGCTAGTGCTCGGTTAGGGTAATAGGATATAATTTGTAATTATATGATTATTAATTAATAAAATAAAATAAAAAATAAAAATAAAGTTCGTCGAAATTAATGAAGTATCAAGAAGGCAAAATAAAAGCAAAACAAGTGCTACACCATAGCCCACTGAATTTAAGAATTTATGTAAGATTATCCAGTAAAGCTGCATAAAAAGTCGAGAAATTTTATACTTATAAATGTTTAGGGTATAAATTTACATCAAATTAAAAGAAAAAAAAATTAAATAAACTTTACTAGGAAAAAAAAACAAGCAAAAATAAAAAAGTACATTAAAAAAATGTAAGCTGTAATTTCTAGATACTAGGGCAGATCAATAAGTCCGTGACTTTTCGAATTTTCCTCGTAGTTATATGAAATGCAACACTGCTCCCATCAAGTACTACCTGTTAATAGACTACTGTAAAATTTTGATCAAGTTCCGTCATTTACTTTGCGTTTAACAGCTGTTCAAAACATACAACCTCGTAGATTTTTTTAAAAATGGAAAAAAGTGAATTTCGAGTGCTAATTTTTTTAAAAATGGAAAGAAGTGAATTTCGAGTTCTCATTTGCGAAAAAAAACCGTCAATCAAACCAAGGAAAAGCTTGATAAATACTATGGGGACTCTGCATCATCGATTTCAATGGTAAAAAAGTGGTTTACTGACTTTCGTTGTGGTCGCACAAATACAAATGACGCTGAACGTTCTGTACGGCCAATTGAGGTCAATACACCCGAAAATGTCGAAAAATCCACGATATGGTGTTGGCCGATCGAAGAGTAAAAGTGCGTGAGATTGTTGATGCCATAGGCATTTCATATGGCAGTGTGGTTTCGATTTTAAATAATCAGTTGGGTTTAAGAAAGCTGCCTGCAAGATGGGTGCCGCGTTTTGGTCTCAATTGACCATAAACGTAATTGTGTGATAACTTCAAAGGATTGTTTGGAGTTGTTTAACCGCAATTCGTATGAGTTTTTGTGGCGTTGTGTAGCTGTGGATGAAGCATGGATCCATTACAACACTCCAGAGACCAATCAGCAGTCTAAACAATGAGTTTCTCCGGGTGAACCGGCTCCGAAGAAGGCTAAGGTAAGTTTGTCGGCCAATAAGGTGATGGCAACAATTTTTTTTTTGGATGCACGCGGTATACTCCACATCGATTACCTTCAAAATGGAAAAACAATAAACGGCAAATATTATAGCAACTTATTGCACCGATATAGCGTGGTTAAAAAAAAAAAAACGACCCCATATGGCCAAGAAAAAAGTTCCTTTTCACACGTGTGCAGTCTCAATGGCAAAATTCCATGAATTGGGCTACGAATTGGTACCTCATCCGCCTTATTCTCCGGATTTAGCTCCCAGTGACTATTTCCAAACCTAAAGAAATGGCTCGGTGGAAATAGATTTAGCTCCAAACTATGAAATTATTGATCAAGCTAATGCTTATTTTATGTACCTCGAAAAATCCTATTTTTTTGGAAGGGATACAAAAATTGCAGAAACGTTGGACTAAGTGTATTGAGCTAAAAGGAGATTATGTTGAAAAATAATTTTTTTTTTGCAAAAAAAACTGTGTTTCATTCAAAAAGTCACGGACTTATTGATCCGCCCTCTATTACATTATTTTTTTTTTTGGCTGAAAATGTTTTATTTTTAACAACAAAAAAAAAAAAAAGTTAATGTGTAATTTTAAAACAAAAAAATATATATAAAATTAGTAATAAAAAAGATATCCAATTTTATTACTTAATTTACAATTATAAATATCATTATTATATATATTTTTAAAGAAAAGAAGATGAAAGTTTAAAATTGAAATATAAATAACCAGTTGTAAGGGAAATGGTTTAAAGAAATAAAAATAGTGGAAATAAAAAATATCCAATAAAAATTATCATTTAGATACTAACATGAGTGTAAAAATATTTATATAAATTAATAAATTATGTTAATTATTGAATTATAAATGGATTGAAAGAAAAAAAGGAGAATAAAGAATAAAATGCTCCTTGGTATTTAAAAAAATAAAATTATTTTTGTTGTCTCTTTGAACAAATGTCGAGTTTCATAATTCATAGTTGAAGTGAAGGAATCAGACTGGCTTAATGCCTAGTAAATGACACGGTTTAAGAGACAAACCGGACTAATGTTTTTGTATTTGGGCCGATTGGCAATACGACGGCACATACTTGCTAAGTATACACCTTTTGCTGGAACACATCTACTTCTGATGTAGAGCAACCATAACATGTGGCGCCCAACGAAAGGATACCTTGTTTACTGTAATAGTAGTAATGCGATTTGTTACGGCAAGCTTGCAGTGTGTGTGAATTGGAGAAGCGCGGAGTTGAGTTTCATTCGAAGTTTACTTTTAGAAGGTTTTGGGTAAGAATTCAACTTTTGTAAGTTTTTTAAATATGGTTTTAAATCCATGTGAATAGTTTTGGCTATTATTTTGTGAGCATAACTTTAATTGAATTGTGTGATTGAATGAATTTTTGTGGTGGTAATTTTTGTATATTTGAAGAAATTTTTAGGATAGGTTGCACAGGTCCTGATGTTATTCTTTGAATGGGAGAGGGAGGGGGGGAATTATATCCGAGAATGCTAGGTAGAATCGCAGAAATTCTTTTAATTTAGGATTGTGGAAAGTATCTAGTATGATTTCTTGGCTATCGTATGAATGTGATGGGTATTCTGATTTTCTTAGCTTCAAAGGAATTGACTTGACCTCAGGGACAGCACCTGAGAACATCGACTAAATTCTTATGATATAAATTTGGGATATATTTTCTTTTAAAAGTTTTGATATTTTTTTGAAGTTTTTTTTGTGGCTTAATATTGACTATTAGTGTTAGGTAAGGTCAAGTAGTTAATGGACAATATTGGGAGAAATAAAGAGATATAGTTCTTGATGTTAGGTGGGTCACTCGGAGTTAGGGTAGCCAGACGTACTTTTTTCAGCAGTACGCGTACTTTTTTTTTAGTCAATATACTGTTTTCTGCATAACCCCTAAAAAAGTACGCTAAAGTACTTTTTTTTTGCCTTTTGTACTTTTATTTGTACTTTTTTCCCTGGTTAGTATCTTTAGTAACATTTTTTTTTTGTGCAGAAAGATTCACACAGTTAGAAGCGCTTTGTTAAAATGTCTTTACAACCTGAACACATTTGTGGCGACTAACAGAAGTATTTTTTCGTGTTTTTTATATGAGAAGAAAAAATCGCCAGTCTTGACGACTTTTCTTCTTTATATTAATCAATCGTCAGTCGCCAGCATTGTGATGAAACTATTAATCAAAATAAATCGTAAATATTTTTGAAATTTGTATGTTTATTTTTTCTATACATACCACATTCAAATGCGGCAACTGAGAGAATATTCAGTTTAATGTTTACCTTTTGGAGACAGGGAAGAAACAAGCTTTTAATTCAAAATTTAGAGTCACTCTCTGCCCATTAAACTAATTTTGAATTTACATGTGTAGAGTTTTTTTTAATTTTTTAAAAACTGAAAATGCCAAAAATAGAATTGTTAACCACGTTGAAAAGAATTATAAATATTTGTAAAATTTTTTTAATTATTTAAAAAAGAAATAAAATATAATTATTTAATAATTATATAAACGAACCAAACCGAAATGTACAACACACAAGTGATATTTAGTATTAAACATATTAATATAAACTTGTTCAAATTAACTTTGTTTTTAGACACAATTAAAAACCTGACTAATTTTAAGTTAACATTTACGATCTTATTTTTATATTCTTTACTGAAGTATATGTTATTTTATGTTAAGTTATTTAATGAATTTAAGGACGTTTTCAATAAAAATACAAATGTACTTTTTTTATCAATTGTACTGCTTTTTTTCTTTGATGTACTTTTTTTGCCAATTCAATATCTGGCTACCCTACTCGGAGTGTCGCACGGGCTCTAGAGTTTCATGTTGTAGGTTCAATTTTGAAGCAAATCGGTAAGGGTATTGAACAAACAATAGACTTTGTTCCAACAGATTATTTAAATAGGTGTGCCAAAATTGGCACACCTACACACAATCTTCGTGAGACGAACTGGACCAAGATCTATTTCTACGGTTCGAAGAACAAACGCACGATAGTTCGTTGAATTTTTCGCAAAAGCTAGAGAGGATATTGGAAATGAGTAGTGAGCAAGAGTAGAATGCGAATCCTCCACTGGGCAGTGAACCAATGGATAATTTACCAGGGGCTTCCCAAACAGGCGGTCTGACCGAAAATACCGCAATCGACATTCACCTTAGTCAAGTGATGGCAATGATATTTCAGCAAAACCAGAAAATTTTTTTTTAAATACTTTATTATCTGGATTATTGAATATGCCCATTCTTGGCCTAACAATAAGTGTATAAATCTTACAAAACTAACTTAAAGGCTAGTGACTCCCTAGGAGCCATTTTAAAGAACGGGCCTCTAAATGAAATGGGCGGTAAGCCTGCACGTTGCAGTCTGGTGTGCGTTTGGGTTCGAGTAAGGGCTTTCGCCAATGGATTTGGGTAGTTGCTGAGCTTTTCCACGTATTTCGTTCTGATGTCCATAAACTCTTCTCTGACTAACGGAATATTTAAGTCCTCGTGAATGCTGATATTTCTGAGGTACCACGGAGCTCCCGTAATGATCCTCAGAATTTTGGGTTGTGCCCTCTGTATAAGCTCAATATTTGACATACTGGCTGTACCCCATAGTTGGATACCATAAGTCCATATTGGTTTTATAATACAATTAAACAGGATGACTTTAGAGTCAATGCTTAGTTTTGAATGCTTATTAATTAGCCAATGTAATTGGCAGGCTTTTAGCTTCATATGAAGCTTCTTGGCTTCTAAGTGTTTTCTCCATGTAAGACGTCTGTCCAAGTGAATACCATGGTATGTAACACTCTCAGACTGTGGGATAATTACACCATTTAACGAGACAGGGGCACAAGACCCCATTCTAAGTGTAAACGTAACGTGCTAGCTCTTAAGTTCATTAACTTTAATTCGCCAGTTCTTGAACCACGTCTCCACAGCTGTAAGATGGTTGTTAAATCTCAAGGAGGCTGTTTGGACAAGAGTTTTTGTTCACGATTATTCAAAAAAGTTGAAAGAAAATCCCGAAAAAAACAAGGTTTCAATAATAAATTCAATTATTTATTTAATTCAATATTTCAATTTTTATAATACGATTTAATTATAATACGATTTGAAAGTCTACGATTTACGAAAGTTAAATTGACTTTTCTCTTTGACTTCTAAGAACGAACTCAACTAAATTTGTGTCTATGCAATGCTTGTAACATCGCATTATGACAGTTCTTGTTTTTTATAACATATTTGATACAAATAAATTCAATAAAGATGGCTAATTCAGCAAGATTAGCGCAAAATTCAAATTTACACTAATCGTCAAAGAATTATAAAATTACAATAATTTTATTTATGATAATTAAAAATTATGAAAAATTGTAAAAATAATAAGAAGTTTTAGAAACTGATAAAAAGTAATAATTATTGAAGATTTCACTTAACACCGGCCCCCTTGTACGGCTGTTGACTCATAACATTCTGCAACATATGGTAACTAGGTGTTGTATTTTCATCATGAATTGGTAAGGGAGCGAGTTTGTGAATAGGCCTTTTAAAAATACCGTTTTTTGTTTGCACCATTGCAACTCTCACCCTTTCATCCTTCCCTGTTTCCACGGAAACGATTCTGCCTAGTAGCTACATTTGAGGTGGAATGTTGTCGTCGTGAACAGTTACCACGGTTCCTACCTCTACGTTTTTGCTTTCTTGAGTCCACTTCACTTTTTGCTGCTGCTGGAGTACATAATCTGTCTGCCATTCAGACCAAAAACGTTCCTTCAGTGACGATAAGAGTTGAAATCGCTTCAAGCAATTGAGCTTGCCTGTCGTCGAGCTGGGCTCGGGCAGAGCTTCCATAGAGGACCCTATTAGGGTCATGGGGTCAGGGACTGGGGCAGGGCCTCCCCATCGCTTGGATCGTTCGAAATTGGTACTATTGGACAGGAGTTCAGAATGGCTTCTACGTCCACTAAAGCTGTCGTCAGTTCTTCGAATGTAAGGTTTGCGCTTTCTGTTGTTCTTTTGACAGCGGCCTCCCACAGCCCCCCGAAGTGAGGGGCTCTGGGAGGAATGAACTGAAACTCTACTCCTTTCACGGCTAACGCTTCTTGTACTTTTGTTCGTTCCTTTTCCTCTAAGAACTTCGGGTTGAGACGATTCGCGGCTCCTGTAAAATTTGTGGCGTTGTCGCACCATATCTTTTTCGGGAGACCCCTCCTCCCTATAAACCCCGAATTCTGGTACTAGTATAAACCGGTTCGCAAAGATCAACGCCGCAAATCCAAAATGGCCTGACCGCGGTCAACCGATCTCTGGGTAGGTTGCCCATGATTTGGTTAAGAAGTTTTGGTTTATATCTACATACTGCAAATTATACAATTGCGAACTGTTTTTCTAGCTTCTTCTCTAGCATTTACCAACCAAATTCGCTCTCTCATTAAAGCAACTAATGTTTTCGGACCTGCATGGGAATTGGTTTTATGAAGGTGCTCCAAATAAATTTTTATAAAATGAGAGCCCTTTTTAATAATAACGGCGCGTTATTATTATAGGCGCGTTCAACAAGCGTCTTCCGACGCGTAGCAGAGAGAAACAAAGGCCAGGCTCACTTTTGGTTTATATCTACTGCAAATTATACAATTGCGAACTGTTTTTCTAGCTTCTTCTCTAGCATTTACCAACCAAATTCGCTCTCTCATTAAAGCAACTAATATTTTCGGACCTGCATGGGAATTGGTTTTATGAAGGTGCTCCAAATAAATTTTTATAAAATGAGAGCCCTTTTTTAATAATAACGGAAACTTTGATTCCTCTTTTATAGGCGCGTTCAACAAGCGTCCTCCGACGCGTAGCAGAGAGAAACAAAGGCCATGCTCACTATATAAATGGGCTTAAGTCACAAATACTTGACTTTAAAGAAAAACCACTTCGAATAATTTTTAATTACTGCAAAAATTCTAATTTGTGCAATATTTCTACAATTTTTAAAAACGACATATTAAGCTCTTTTGGCGTTAAGGCACCACAACTGTGGTTAAAGCCCTTTCTCTTAAATTTCATGATTGCAATCAGCACTAATGCAAACACTCTTAACATTTTCGTGTAAGATGAAAAACGATTTAAAAATTCCAATAACTACTGGCCATTTTCGATGGCCAGTAGTTGCTCGATTTCAGAGTTAGAAACATAAAAAATGCGATTAGAGGAAGCAACGGTCACGAAAGTCGAAGAGTGCTCTGCTGCTGATCTCAGAATGGACGTAAAGTCCTGAACACATTCACCTATGTATATCCCCATCACATTCTAAAGATGGACTAATGTGGATGTGGCTACTGATGTACTTTTTGTATTTTAACCAATTCGTCTTTGACGAAGTGAGTCCACAGGGTGTCTGAACCGAAATTGGAATGGTCTGAATTGAGATCAAATGATGTTTCAGGAGATAACTTACTTCTCTCGATATATTTCATTATCCCAAAATCGATAAGATCGGGAATTTTTCTTGGTCCTGAAGGCCAATAGGTCGGCACTCCAGGCGATATAACGTCCAGACTATTCCTCCGATCAATAAGAGCACAGTAAAGCTGTCTTCCCCTAGGGTTTGTTAGACGTGAACCCCTAGGAAGCGATTACCAAGAGTCTTGAAAAAAAATTCGTTTAATTTTATGTTGTAGTGAATGCATGAAACAAATGACAATTAGTCATGCATTCATTGTGTTCGATTGCATTCAAACCAATACACACACACACTATATGTAAAAGTAACAGTAAAGCATAAAAATATGAATGTGAAACCATTGTATGTAGACTATACATTGGTATTATTCAAGGTCAGTATATTGAACAAATATTTAAACAGTTCATCGTTCTACTCCATAATTGGGTCAAAGATTTTGGGTTTCACTTAGAAACCAAAATAGAACGAAATAAACAAATGAGCTGGGGACACTTGATCTACACAAAATATAAAGAATGCATTTAACATACGATTGGTGGAATTTAAATTACACTCGATATGCACTCAATATTTAAAATGCAGTCGATATCCAATCGGTGGAATTTTAAAATGCACTCAAATATCAAATCGATGATTTGATATTTTGGTTACTAAAAATCATGTGACCCTGGTAGAAATATTCAATAACTCTATAGAACTTAATACCAATGTTTTGCAATGCCATAGAAATAATATAGAAACAATGTAAAATAATTATTTTAAGTTATTTGAGTGACTTTAGAAAGTAACTCAATTTTAGGCTAAGCGTTATTCTCATTTTAGCTTTATAAGCAGGGTAAAATTTAAATAAAGAATCAGTTCTTAACAAACCAACAACTTCGCCTTATAATTTATTACATGGCGATCCAGCTTTCACCCTTAAAGCTACAAACATATTACATGGCGATCCTGCCACTTTTCTAGTGCTCCCCGTTAGAGCACTGAAAAGAATAAAAAATCTTGGAAGTTCCTAATCCACGCCGAGATTAGAAGGACCGTTCGGCCGATGAACGAGTCAGGACTGGTAGAAGTCAACATTATTACATGGAAGTCAACATTATATGAAGAAGTCAACATTATTACATGGAAGTCAACATTATATGAAGAAGTCAACATTATTCAACACTACTGAAACCAAATGGATTATTAATGGTGCTTAGAAGAACCATCACCAAGGGGAATACAATGGGAATCATCCCATCAACAAGAATATAAGTATAAAAAAAAATTAATTCAATAGTAAAAACAGTGCGCTCCTAGTTGAGCAACTGCATGTACGGATGCGATTTCGCCCATGTCCTAACATAAACTAATAAAAAAAAACAAATACAAAAACAAAATCAAAATTATTTTTTCGGATGACGGAAAAATCAGAAATAATTGCTGGTCCTCAACCGATAACAATTGAAGAATATTTGAAGAGGACAAAACCAGCGAAGAAAAAAACACCTTTGAACATTCCAAAGGTGAAACCCCCAAAACGAATAGGGGGATATATCGTAAAAAGGCTGATAAACAGCACACCACCACCACCTTGGGATTTAGCAACCAAATATTGGTTGAAAATAAGTGAAATTGAGGAAGTAATAAAAGCTCATATGAAAACTCAAAAAGTATCTAAGTAATGATTATATTATTTTTTTTTTCATAAATAAATAAAAATGTATGTAAAATATTCAGTACAAATATACAAATATATTTCCTTTCAATAAATTTTTATGCGAAAATTATTAATTTTGTTTAACACGATTTTAAAATGAATTTGAAGAAATTAATAATACTGACTATTATATTATTATTTTTAATTTCCATATTAACACCAGTTATTGTATCTTGGATAAAAGTTTATATTACCAAAACAATAACACAAAGTATCAATGAATTAAATAGCATTATACAGAACAGTGATCTTGTTTCAGTAAAAGATATTTTGGCATTTTTACTAATATGACCATATATGACAATTAAGAGAATATTACCATAAATATATTGGATGGTTTATTCTAGCGATCATACTATTACCACTTCTTATACTAATTAATTACAAAATAATAGATGGTTTAGTGAAACTATTGCAAAAGAAATATAGAATCAAATCATGTTGTAGAACAGTAAAAGAAAAAAAAAAAAAAATTTTCAAAAAAAAAAAATGCCTAGGAAATTTATTAATAGTAGGGCAAAAAATGTAATTGTTTGGGACCCCAATGAGACATTGAAAAGAGAAAAACCACATGACCCTGAGGCTAGACCTGAATGGTTATTAAAGCTCAGAAAAGACATAGGTTTTGTAGAAAGAGAAACTATTCTAATGATGCGAAAATATGCCAAATAGAATTTTTTTTTTGTTTTGCATATTTAATTTAATAAAAATAAATCTAATTCATAAAATTACTAGAACAAATTATACTTAATGCTAAAAAATCCTTGGGAAGACCGTATACTTTAGAAACGGTAAATGAGAAAAATATAGAAATACAGAATATAGAAAAACAATTAGGAGATTACCTAACTGGAAATGTTTTAGAAAAAGAAAAAGAAGTAGAAATTTTAGAACTGTTTAGAGGATTAAAGGTAGAAGCATTAGAGGTACTGGAGCAACATTCAAAGAAAAAGAATATTTTAGGTAAAAGACAAGGAATAATAATGGAGTCTTTAGAAATAACCGAGTTGTCCGCCATTTCAAAGCTCATTCCTATTTTTACTGGAAAAAGGAATGAACTAGTCAATTTCATAACAAATCTCGAGCTTGTTAACGAAACTATGAGTACCGCTAAACGGAACGCATTTTTCAATTATGTGTTCAAGTCACGCTTGGATACAAGAGTACAAAATATGGTGAAACAGGATACAATTCCTACCAATGTTACACAATTAATAACAGCATTAAAGAAGGCTTATAAACCTAGTGGAACTTCTAACAACTTATTATCGAAATTAATGATATTATCACAAAAAGGTGAAACCGTAAGAAATTTTGCCGAAAAGATACAAGAAATAGTCGCAGAACTGAACGATATCCAGATAATTGAAGTTGGTGAGGCTGACAGATCCTCAATAGTTAGAACAAACAATATTTTAGCTTTCAATACTTTTAAAAATGGTTTGAGAGATCAACAAATCCTTTCGACCATAACTGCTAGTAGAGTTTCAACTTTAATGGAAGCTTTAACCATTGCTGAGGAAGCCGAAACCAATTCCAGGCAAAAGCAGGTGTTTTACTTCCTCACACCAATCCGCTAATAATCAACAAAAGCATACAAGATGCTCGTACTGTGACAAAAGTCATGCGTACGGTAAATGTCCAGCATATAAGGTTAAATGCCGAGAATGTGGTAAAATTGGTCATTATGAAAAAGTTTGTCAGTCGAAGAACTCAAGTAGAAATAATAACAATGGCATATGTTCGAAGTGTGGAAGATCACATGGTAACAGGTGTTCAGCGGAACGTGCCAAATGCAACAAATGTAGAGAACTTGGTCATCTCGCAAAAATGTGTTGCTCGGAAGAAAATTAATATAAACAACGAATTTGAATTCAAAAGTAACAAGTTTGAAAGAAAATTTGTTAAGTCTTGAATAGAATGTGAAAATTCAATAGTAACAAATATAAGATTTGTTAAGTCCTGAATTTAAAGTAGAGAATTTGAAAGTAGCAAATTTCAAGGAAAATTTGTTAAGGCTCAAAGAAAATATAGAAAATTCAAAAGTAACAAGTTTGAAAGAAACTTTGTTAAGACTTGGAAACAATTCAAAAGTAACAAATATAAAATTTGTTAAGTATTGAATGTAAATTAGAAAAACTCAATAGTAGCAAATATAAAATTTGTTAAGTCTTGAATGCAAAATATAGAAAAATTCAAAGTAGCAAATATAAAATTTGTTAAGTCTTGAATGCAAAATATAGAAAAATTCAAAGTAGCAAATATAAAATTTGTTAAAGTCTTGAATGTAAAGTATACAAATTCAAAGTAGCAAATATAAAATTTGTTAAGTCTTGAATGTAACAGTAGAAAATAATCATGCTCTAAATCAAACGGCCGTCAGATGTAGCGACAATCCCTTTTACTTAGGTAAAATGTTGGAGAAACTACTTTCTGTTTTAAGCAGATTAGACTATAATATGTTCGCACTAGAAAGTAGTGACGAAATATTTAGTAAAGTGAATAAAGAAAGATTCAAAGAAATCTTAAATAAAAGTAAAGAAAAAGACGTCAGAATTCTACTATATAGCAATCCTATAAGAATAATGAATGAAGAAAAGAAACGTGAATTAATTGAATTATATCACAACACACCATGCGGAGGACATTTTGGAGTTAGAAAAACTTTATTAAAACTTAAACAGAAATACATATGGAAGAACATGTGTAAAATGGTAAAGAAATATGTATCAACGTGTGATCTTTGTCAAAGAAACAAACAAATTAGACACACAAAAGAACCTTTGTGTATAACAGATACACCAGAAGGCAGTTTTAGCACGATAGTTATCGATACAGTCGGACCTCTACGACCATCGGAAAATTATCGATATATACTAACAATGCAATGCGAATTAACTAAATATGTAATAGCAGTCCCAATGGAGACAAAAGAAGCTAAATCAATAGCAAAAAGTTTGACAGTAAACTTAATATTAAAATATGGCATTTTCAAGACACTAAAATCTGATTGAGGTACAGAATTTGTAAATGAGTTAATGAAAGAAATATGCAATTTACTAAAAATAGAACAAAAATTTTCCACACCATATTATCATGAAACTTTAGGTACCGTAGAAAGAAACCATAGAGTTTTAAATGAATACTTTTTATCTTTTGTGAAAGATGACAATTGGCATGAATGGATACATTATTATTCTTTCGCCTATAACATAACACCACATGTAGACACAGGTTATTCTCCATTTGAACTAATTTTTGGGAAACTACCGAGTTTACCAGGTGAAGAGATTATGAATAATGATAGAATATATAATTTAGATAACTACGCAAATGAATTAAAAATAAGATTAAAATTTTCATTAGAATTTATAGAGATAGCAAAGAAAACTAGAAGTTTAGAATCTTATAATAAAATTAATAGTATAGACATTAATATAGGAGATTTAGTATTAGTTAAAGTTGGTAATAGAAAGAAAAATGACCCATATCATGGTCCATACAAAATTATAAGCATAGATGAACTAAACGTTACATTAAATATTAATAATAAAATAAAAACAGTGCATAAGAATTTATTAAAGAAATATAAAGAGAAAATAAAAAAATAATTAATTGTCTAAATATAAAAAGAAAAAGTAAAAGAATTTTAAAGTAATACAACAAAAATTTTAATTTTAGAAATAAGAGTTTGTATTGTAAAATATCGTAAGAAAACATTAAAATTTAGAAATAAGAAAATCAAATTTCAAAACTAATCAAAAAAAAAATGAATAAATTAAACATTCATATTGTAAACAAATAACACAAGAAAAGCAAAGAAAATAAACAAACAAAATTTTTTTCAAAAATAACTACATAGCACACTTAAATGGTCAAATTACAATAATAAAAATCAAAATTTTGTTTGAATGCAATACACACCAAAACAATTAAAATCTTACTAATTTAAAAAAAAATTGTACGATTTTACTGAAAGGGTAGGGGTGTAGTGAATGCATGAAACAAATAAACAAATGACAATTAGTCATGCATTCAAACCAATACACACACACACTATATGTAAAAGTAACAGTAAAGCATAAAAATATGAATGTGAAACCATTGTATGTAGACTATACATTGGTATTATTCAAGGTCAGTATATTCAACAAATATTTAAACAGTTCATCGTTCTACTCCATAATTGGGTCAAAGATTTTGGGTTTCACTTAGAAACCAAAATAGAACGAAATAAACAAATGAGCTGGGGACACTTGATCTACACAAAATATAAAGAATGCATTTAACATACGATTGGTGGAATTTAAATTACACTCGATATGCACTCAATATTTAAAATGCAGTCGATATCCAATCGGTGGAATTTTAAAATGCACTCAAATATCAAATCGATGATTTGATATTTTGGTTACTGAAAATCATGTGACCCTGGTAGAAATGTTCAATAACTCTATAGAACTTAATACCAATGTTTTGCAATACCATAGAAATAATATAGAAACAATGTAAAATAATTATTTTAAGTTATTTGAGTGACTTTAGAAAGTAACTCAATTTTAGGCTAAGCGTTATTCTCATGTTAGCTTTATAAGCAGGGTAAAATTTAAATAAAGAATCAGTTCTTAACAAACCAACAACTTCGCCTTATAATTTATTACATGGCGATCCAGCTTTCACCCTTAAAGCTACAAACATATTACAATGTAAGAAAATAAGTTTTCTTATTTTCAAGAGATCGTCAAATTGAACCCCGTATATATGTTTTGTAAAAAGCGAACTACTGTCGAACTTACGACGTGCAAACACATATCTCGAAATATTATTAAACCGATATTAAGTCTTTGCTGACTTCGTTGAGAATTGGAATTAGATATGTTTTTGCTAGTAAGAGTCTTATTTTTACCGGGGTGCAATGTTGAGTCGACCAGATTGTTCTAAGCATTGAATACGTTTTCCACAAGTTGCTGTTACATGACCATTCCATGTAAGCGTACTGTTAAAGATGATTCCTAAATTTTTAGCATTATCAACAATCTCAATTAGTTGGTTGTTAACATAGATATTTGGTTTAACGATTAACTTACTAGTTCGTTTTCTTATTACAATACATTTGGATTTGCGTGGATTTAAGCTCAGTCCATTTGCTGAAGCCCAGAGAAAAACTCTATTCAAATCATTATTAAGTTTTACGATACATTCATCGAGGTTCTTTTCATTTCTGTTGCTCATGTACAATTGAGCATCATCAGCGTACAAACGGATCCTGCAGTGTAATAACTGATCAGGGAATTATAATAATATGAAATGTATTATTTCCAATTAATTTCGTAAAATTGGACACCAATTGGTTGGAGCTACGCTCACGAAGGAATACTGGTGGAGGTTTAGCCTCTTTACGGGAACTTCTCGGATTTTGTAAATCAGTATCTGGTTCATCCAGAACTGCAAAACGATTGTTATTTAAGGGATTAGTGTTATCATTATGAACTTTTGTTACTGTTTTTATCCTAATTAAGGATAGGGTTGAACTAGTTTGTTCAACCTGGCAAAATGTTTAATAGTTGGGAAATTTGTCTAGGCAGTAACACCAAGACAATTCTAGAAGATAACACAAGCACTTGAACTTGGTTATACGGAGAAATAAAACAACTTGTTGTGTTGATTGATTATTACTCGTTTATAAATAAGAAAGTTCAAGCTGATATACTAATTAAATCATAAATAAAATATGCAACTTAGCATAAGCAAGAAAGTAAGCAAAGTTAACAAACCTCAGACTGCAGTCAGCAATTAATTGTTTAAATGTGATACATAATGGTGTATGTATGTCAATATGTTTGTTGGTTTGTTTGTATAAATAAAAGAATAGCTGACTGCATTTCAAGTTTATTAACCTAGCTTACAAAAAAATGTAGTAATGTAAACCAACAGTTTAGGGTTATTTTCATAGTTTCAGATGTATGTAAGTGTGTTTGTTAATTTATCAAATGTACTGACGTACAAATATACGAAATTCATTGTGAAGAATTGAACAGTTACTATTATGAACTTTTTGTTTTTTTGTTTCACTTTTGTTATTATTTTTTTGTGGGCTACGGACTCTTTTGAATTTAAAGTAGCGGTATATACCAGTCTGTATTGCCGCTTGTTTACTAGTTCCTGTTTTTTCAATTGTATTTGATGTACTTACATGTGTGTGTATCATACTTACAGAACTAGACAAGATAAGAGAGGGAGAGTTTATAATACCACCAATGTTGTTAGGTGTGGGTGATTGATTTTGACTCAAACAAGAGCGCCAAGCGGAACGTTTTTTACCGCCTAGCGTTAACGCTGAAATGTCATCCCTAAACAAGAGCGGCAACGGTACGTCAAATCGATAAAAACAGGGTTATCAAAATAAAAAATATAACAACCCTGATTATTTTGACAATAAAGTACATTACAATATTGGTGTTTCTGATTTATGTTTTGTGTTTTGTATAATAACAAATATATATAAATAATAATTTAAATAATAATATAATTTATATACATAACAAATATATTTTTTTCTGTATTATTTTTTTGTTTATATCAGGGATGAGAAATGATGAATGAGAATTTCGTTTCGGTACCAATAACATTTTCAAATAGTACTTTTTCGACTCTCAGGGTACTAAAATTATTTTTTATTTTATTTTTCTTAAAATTCATACAAAATGCATTAAAATAACATTAAATGTTATTGAACATAAATTTATGTTTATATGAATTTATAAAAAAATAAAGTTTTACTTTAAAAAAAGTATATTTTTTAAATTAATGTACAGGAACAAAGAACTCCAAATGAGATCCAAATTAAATTAATCAATACAGCTAAAAAAGAATTTTATAAATTGGTTGATAATAACTTGTTAGATTTTAAAATTGTAACAACAAGAATTTGTTGCATTTAATAAATCTTTTGTTTGTATTAGATTTGATACTGTTGGAACATGAAGTCTGTTTCTGCCTTTGGTTTTAATTAGATTTTGGTATGGAAAAATTCTCTCAACGTTTACAGAAGAATGTGGTATGTATAAAATACCTGCAGCAATTCTTAAAATATCGGGAAACAAATATTTGTTTAACTCATTTTTAATTTTAGATACTTTCGACCAGAAACTACATATATTTTCCTTTCTAGAAAGTTTTAGTTCTTGCCAATCTGCCAACGCTCTGTATTGGATATTAATGGCGTCAAAATTATTTTCTTCGTTTGGAAAATTTTTTATCCAAAATTTCACGATACTATTGGTTCTTCTGCAAACAAAGTTTTCAGGTGAAAGCTTACTGAACCAAATTAAAATTTCATTATCAAAATTTACTCTGGTCTTCAAATCATCACAAAATTTAATATAACATTTTTTGGAATTTTCTTTTATATGATTAACAGTGCCGGATTCAATCTGATTTGTATTTATATACAAATCCACTTCCGTACCACAAAAAACGTCGTTTAGCGGAATATGGTTATCGTGGATATTTAACGGTGTGCAATTATCTAACACATCTTTATTTATGAAGTTGCGAGCAATATATTAATAAAATTTATATATTAATAAAAATTAAAAAAATAAAATGAATTAAAAACTTTAAATCGTCCAATAGTATCAAATGAGTCGCGGGAGTACTTTGGAACATCGAATAGTATCAAAAAAAGTACTATAGTATCAACTTTGCCATCCCTGGTTTACATTTATTGTCTTTTGCAACTAACTTCACTACGAAACGCTCTGTCAAAATCGGATTTTCCAATTGCAAAGAGTTGCCGCCGCGTTATTTCGGGATGCTACATACAAATTGTATGGGCATGAGAATTTTTGACAGCTAGAAAACGCTTGCCGCTCTCGTTTAGGTATGGCTGTTAAGAGTAAGGCTGGTGAGCATGATCGAGCTCTTTCTATTGGTTTTGAAGTTAAGAAATTTTTATTATATTGGGGATTATAAATGTTTTTATTTTGTGCACTTCTCTCTTCATAAATTCAGATGTAGGAATTTCTTCCGTTTAAACTGAGCCTTGACTCATTTATTTGTGTATTATTTATACTCATGTACTCTGCGAAAATTAAAAAAAAAAAATGTAGCAAACAAAACAAAGAACAAGCCTTTGTAGTGTTAAATATTTTTTTTTTCCTTTTTTAATTTATAATTTTAAAATATTTTTTTGGCACAGTATTTTAATAAGAAATTATTTCTTTTAACACTATTTTGATTTTTAACTAAAAGGGTCTATTCGCTGGTATTTTTTGAAATGCACTTTCACAGAAAATTTATGAAACTCACGGAGCTAGTTAAAAAATGCGACTGTCTCTCACGACTAAGCAGATAATGATATTTCAGCAAAACCAGGAGAAGTAGCTTCTCTGAGTCACCGTGTTGTTGAAGTGAAAAATTCTTCGAATGCTAGCTTAATTGGTATGCCAGCTTTAAATTCAACCCCTGATAGGACTGAATCGGACGATAACGGCAACAGTCGTTACATAATTTCATGGATGGGAACAATGTTGATCCTCCTGGCAATCTGACACAGTCGGATATATCACACGGCAGGAACAACCATCAAAGAGAGATTGAATATCGTAAGCCTGTCAATTTGGATAATTGGCACATTAAATTTGATGGTAGTGGTAGGATATGACGGTTGAGAGTTTCATATTTCGTATAGAGAAAATGCGAGAGCAGTACAACATAACCTTTAAGCAATTGTTCGGCGATTTTCATTGTTTGGTATCAGGTAACGCAGCTAAATGCTATTGGCAGGTCTTAGAAGATAATGCGGACCTGGATTCCTTGAAAAGGACCTGGATTTTCTGATAGTACCAGGGTTGAAACAGGAACTTTACTTCGGTATAGACTTCTGGAAAGTTTTTAATTTGCTAATTGTCGGAGAGTCAAAAAAAGTCGAATCGAATACAGTTTTTGAGTCAACCGTATCTGAAATCGTCGAGATGGTATGTGAAGATTAAAATAATAAACAACATCAACTCACAAATGACTAAAGAGAGAAACTTGAGGCTGTTAATACAAAATTTCCTGTCTTTGCTGTTCTGGGCCTCGGACGAACGTCTTAAGAGGAACATGTATTAGGACATACCCATCAAGCAGAGACACTATAAAGTGTCACCAGCCATTTAGGAGCTGCTATATCAAGAACTCGATCGAATGCTCAGTCTCAGAGTCATCGAGCCTAGTAATAGCAGCTGGAGTTCACCAGTTACTTTAGTGAGAAAGGAAACGAAAAATAGGCTATGCCTTGATATCCGAAAGGTGAATTCGAGGACCATCTAGGACGCATACCTCCTTCCTCACATCGAGGGCATCCTTGGTAGGTTACAGGACATGAAATTTATATCTGCCATCGATTTAATGGATGCGTTTTGGCAGATTCCACTGGAGGAAAAGTCGAGGGAAAAGACAGCTTTCACAGTCCCTGTGTAATGCCGCCCAGGGAATGTGTCGGCTTATGGACAAAGCTATACCGGCTGCACATCGGAACAACGTCTTTATCTATTTCGACGATCTTCTAGTGGTATCTGCCTGCTTCAATGACCATATTAACCTAACCATACTTATGCCCGCCTAGCTCTAGTTTAAGTGCATCGAAGCCACACATTATCATACTTTTTCTCTTTTCTGTTCTTGCAGTTAGGTTGATGTGTTTTGGTTCTATTATTTTTTTTTTTTTTAGCATACTATTTTCATACCTAGTTCGGTATCGAGGTTGCGAGCCTGTTACTATTCGGATTACGTTAACGATTTTGTAATAATGGCATCTCTAATTACTTTCAACTTTGATATGTAATTATTGGTAAGTGGATTTTCTTTTTATACAGGAGAAAGGGAATGTGAGAAGAAGAAAATTATTTTGACACAGTTAGTTATTAAATTTAAATAGAGACTAAAAGCGGGATTTTCTTGCTTAACATAGAAAAACAAAAAATAAATATTTAAATTAAATGTCATATAAATAATAAATTTATAAAATATCTCTTATTTTAAAATACACTTAAAAATATATATATATATATATATATATATATATATATATATATATATATATCTATATATATATATATATATATCTATATATATATATATATATATATATATCTATATATATATATATATATATATATATGTATGCACAGCGCATAGGGACACGCCCAAAATTGTCGCCGAAATATGCGGTGTATGGAAAAAATTGTCCTCGTGTTAAACGCTAGATGTATGAAAAGGCGCGAAAATTTTGGGGACAGTCCCCAAAGTAAGCAAATGTCCCTAAACTATGCGGGGGAACGAATAAATGTCTAGACTAAGCGCTGTGCATACATATATATATGTATGCACAGCGCATACTTTAGGGACAAGCCCAAAATTGTCCGCGAAATATGCGGTGTATAGAAATAATTGTCCTCATCTAATACGCTAGATGTATATATATATATGTATGCACAGCGCATACTCTAGAGAGTATGGGGACATAGTTTAGGGACATTTGCTTACTTTGGGGACTGTCCCCAAAGTTTTCGCGCCTTTTCATACATCTAGCGTATGAGATGTGGACAATTTATTCTATACACCGCATATTTCAGAGACAATTTTGGGCGTGTCCCTAAAGTATGCGCTGTGCATACATATATATACAGTCCCCAAAGTAAGCAAATGTCCCTAAACTATATATATATGTATGCACAGCGCATAGTCCAGAGACATTTATTCGTTCCCCCGCATAGTTTAGGGACATTTGCTTACTTTGGGGACTGTCCCCAAAGTTTTCGCGCCTTTTCATACATCTAGCGTTTAAGATGAGGACAATTTTTTCGATACACCGCATATATCGAAAAAATTGTCGATATATGCGGTGTTCTCCCGCATAGTTTAGGGACATTTGCTTACTTTGGGGACTGTTATATATATATATATATATATATATATATATATGTATGCACAGCGCATAGTCCAGATACATTTATTCGTTCCCCCGCATAGTTTAGGGACATTTCCTTACTTTGGGGACTGTCCCCAAAATTTTCGCGCCTTTTCATACATCTAGCGTTTAAGATGAGGACAATTTTCTCTATACACCGCATATTCCGGCGACAATTTTGGGCGTGTCCCTAAACTATGCGCTGTGCATACATATATATATATATATATATATATATATATATATATATATATGTATGCACAGCGCATACTTTAGGGACATAGCCAAAATTGTACCCGAAATATGCGGTGTATCGAAAAAACTGTCCTCATCTCATACGCTAGATGTATGCAAGTTATTTATCTACATTTTTGTTTTTTGGAATAAATTATTAACTCCATTATATTTTATTAAGACTACTCTTTCGTTGTAAAACTAAGACTAACTTAATTCTCTAAAAAACATATAATTATAATAAGCAAAAAGCATGGTTGTGTTGTTGTTTTGAATCAGCACTTTATGCCGCGTGTGTGATTTAATTCAATTCTTTTGTTTTTTAAAATAAAAATATTTTTTTTTGCGGACATAGTGTCAGCAAAATATTGTGAGAAATATTGCAACATTCGTTGGTAAGCTGTTACCTTAACTACCCCCTCCGTAAGTTGAATCGTCCCGATTCTTAATAAATAGGAAGATCGTTGATGCTACGAAATTCACATCTCAGTTTGGGTGAAGTATTTGGCTCCTCAAGATTAGGAGGATTGCCCTCATTTATTATGTTCGTAACTGTCAATCCACTTTTGTTCTTAAATCAAAGTTTGTAAGCTTTTATAAATATACAAAACATCAACATAATCAAAAGACCAAATTGAGTGAAAACATCAATTTATGCCCAGACGACAGCGATGTCAATTTATCAATATTATTCATCTGCAAGTCCAATTTCCCGATTATTTTTTATTGGTTGCAATAACGCCGGAAGCGGATTCCAATCCGATATTTCCTTTGAAACAAATGTCTTGTTGCCTACCGTTATGGTATCATTATGAAACTTGAGTAAATAAGTCCCTGATAATTCATTTGTTTCATTATTCGAAGTTTTTATAAAACCTTTAAATTGATTTAACAAAATAGTTCCGGAAGATAATTCTTGTATTGAATTAATATGCTGGTTATTCATAAAAACGCAATCATGATTTTTGCTGGATAAGAGATCTGGAATACAATTTGTTTTACTTATATCTATTAAGGTTTCTTTATTGCAAATACATAACCCATTATATTCTTTACAATTTTATTTTTCTTCATTAATTTCTTTGCCACATCTAATTATATTTTCAGTATTGATTTTAACAATTTTTTCTTGTATTTTTATAGGCTTTATTAACAATTTCTCACAGTTATTATTTTCTATAGAAGGAAGAGAGCCACATTATCAGTGGCTATTTTCACTGTTGCAAAACTTAGAGCTTGTTGAAGATCAGTGTAAGGAACTTTTTGCTCGTCTTAAAATTGTCTAACTTCCATTATTTCCCTCTCAGATAAAATAAAGGAATTTATAATACCTAGTTTTGACCATTGTAGGGCATATTCCACATTAATAATTTCCTCCTTTAAAATTCTCAATTTATTTGTTAATGTTTCCTCATATGTTCTTCTAACTTCGTCTAAAGATTGAACAGACTTGATGACATGATTCATTGAATTTGTAATAAATTTACACTTTCTACAACATTTTTATTGATTATCATTTGTTTATCATTATTTTGTAGTAACCCTGCCATTTGATCGGTTACTATCTTATGATCGTCATGATCTGGGGTACCAGATATCCACTTCCAAGCTGTGCCCAAAAAATTGATCGAACGCTTTTTCCGAGGCATCATAATTTTGATATGTTCCCTTATTTGTTTGAAATCATGAAAAAGAAATGGTAGTATGTTGCTATTTTCTAGAATTTTACATTGGATCTCGGACTCTATTTCACTAATTGTTGATTCATAATCTGTCAAATTCAGAACAGGGATCAGTTTGAAGTTTCCATTCTGTAGCCTAGCCTGTCCCATATGTATTGAGATCAGCTGCGAATTTGAATAATCCAATATCTGTACCTCGGATAGGCAGACATTGTAGATCGTAAGTAGTATTACCAGTTTAGGTATCATTTTCTGTAGAGAAGAAAGAAAACCTATGATCTTATGTTTTCCTTATGAATGATCCTATTTTTGCTATCAATTTGGTTTTAGAAAAAAACATAGCACGATAGAACAAGTCCACCGCATTGTTACTCTCATTGGGATGACATTTGAAGCCAAACAATACTGCTCCGCTCTATTTATAGACATTTTTCAAGCATTCGACAGAGTATGGCATAACGGTCTTATATATAAAATAATAGCTCTGTTGCCATCCAATACTCACAAGCTACTAAAAAGTTATCTTTTACAAAGATCGTTCAAAGTAAAATCTAAAAATTGTCAATCATCAAGCAGGACAATTTGTGCTGGAGTCCCCCAAGGTAGTAACTGGGCCCATTGCTTTATATTCTCTACACCGCAGATATGCCACTTACTCACACTTTTACATTTGCTGATGACACGGCGTTTATGAGCGTCCATCAAAATCCCAAAATCGCAAATTTCCAATTGCAGTCTCACATTCATAATGTAGAAAAATGGCTCGATGAATGGAAAATAAAAGTGAATGCTTCAAAATGTGTTCTTTTAACCTTTACTCTTAAAAGGGAAAATTGCCCAAATGTAACCATTAATAACACTGTAGTACCACATCAAAATCATGTTAACTAATAATAAATACCATAATAAAACCCATTTGGACATACGGTATTCAGCTCTGGGGAACAGCCTCAGCCTCGAACATAGACAAACTACAAAGAAGACAATCGAAATTATTAAGATTCATCACTGGTGCTCCATGGTTCATACGTAATTCCAATATCCACAAAGATCTCAACATCCCTGTAGTCCGTGACGAAATTAAAAAGCAGAGTATCAAATACGTGTCTAAACTAACCGTTCATCCTAACCGCTTAGCTCAAAATTTACTTACATATCCAGGGCATTACCCTCTAAGGAGATTAGACACCCTGGACATTGCTCGAAGTTAAATATAATCATACACCCCTGCTCAAAAAAAATTGGCTTGACTGCTCTGGCAGTTAACCATTAAGAAAATAGATTTAAGATTTGTTCACTTATTGTAAATTCCTTAAGGGAGAGATTCAATAAAACAGAAAATTTGCAACAAAAAAAAAATTTTTTTTGCTATAAACCTTAACCTTATTCCTAAATCTTCCTGAATTTTCTGTTTCTTATATCTATTATCTAATTTATTTCTTTTACCAATAAGCTTTTCATAAATCTCCTTATCTGGCTGATAGGTTCTTACCTTAGAGACCTTGTTCCTATTTAAAATTTTTAATTGTTCCCGGCGAAGTTTCGCTCCTACATCGTCATGCGATACTCTGTTGTAAAATATATCAAAAAGTCACATATTTTCACTGAATGGATTGTTAAATTATACTGTTGTCCTGCTTTGTAGAATACTTCTACTGTACCAATAATACGAAATTCCTCTTTAATACAGCGTGCAATTTCGACAAGAGTCGAGTGAACTCTTTCCACTTGGCCATTGGTTTTACTATGGCTTGGTCGCAAAAATACAATTGTATCCCTGATCTCTGCATTAAGGACTTAAATTGTGGGTTTGTGAAACCCGGTTCATTATCCAAGGTGAGTTTATTCGCATTTGGAAAGCTCTGTAAAATTTAATGAACTTTATTTTCAAGGTTCAATTTATCATCTATGTGTTTTATGACTACAAATTTTGAGTAAGAGTCTAAACAAGTAAGAAACTTATGATTCTGCTCATAAAATATATCAATGTGAAGGAACTCCCCCACGTTTTTAGGAATTGGAGCCTCCAATTTGATAGGTATCCTATCATACTTGGCCTTATTACATACATCGCAATGCCTAATATACTGTTTTATGTCATCTAACATTTTAGGCCAATAGTATTTTCGACATATTTGTCTATGGTTTTCCCTACTGCGCCTATGAGCACGAGAGTGTGTTTGTTTTATTATATCCAACCGATCATCCTGACTGGTAATATCAATGGAGAGTATTCTGATAAACATAAATTTATTTCTAAATAAATTTCTAACAGTTTCCTTAAATTCGTAAAGGTCTTCTTGTGTGCAATGAATTGCTGTAACCAGGCTGGGCCTAAGAAATTCTAACAGGATTGTAAATAAAAACAATTTGTTTTGTGTTTTATTTTCCGTTTCTTTGCATAGAGCGGATTAAACGCTCCCGATGGTGTTAAGCAAAGAATTGATTTTATTGATTGAAATTGAGCTTAATTTATAGTACATAATTGCTTACTCGACATTTCTAAATACAGTGGAAAGTGTAGCAACAGACTAGGTACTTTTAGTTAGATTGTTAGTACAAAACAACGATCAATGTACAATACCAGAAGGGTTGACTGTTAATCAATGTGTACAGAGGATGTTCAACAGTCTGACTGAGCATTCTCAGCTTAGAATGTTTGTAACCACAGCAGTCGTCGTACAATGTAATAAGTGTTGATCGTTGTGTAATATGATCCTTTATACTTAAAGAACTTGAAAATATTCTTGTAGGTATTAGTCGCATACAATACATGCTAAACATGCTACACCTCCCTTTTACGGAAGAATGCTCATATAACAAAGTTGTATGAGTATTCTTTTACATTAAAGACATAAAATAATTTTATTACTATATTGTGTTTATTTTTGTTTTTATTGATTTTCTTTATTATATTGGAATTCCATATATTACTTTGTATTATTTTATTTCATTATTATTGTGTATAAATCTTAAGTCTATTCTTATGAACTATTTGTTCTTTTTCGGTTTTGTTATCAAAAATAGTTACATTATGTTTTAAATCTATGTTTTTAACTTTATATGGTCCCTTATATTGAGGGTCTAACTTATGGCCTTTCTCATTTTTAAGTAAAACTAAATCTCCTATTTTAAAACTGTAGTCTAATGTATTTTTATCGTACTTAAATTTTTGTAGTAACTTAGATCTATCTAACATCTCTCGGGCCCTCTTATGTGCTACTTCTAATCTAAATTTTACTTCCTTAGAATAATCATCTATGTTGTAAAGTGGACTAATTCTATCTACCTCATTAAATTGTTGAAACTCATTTGGAAGTCTGTCAAAAACTAACTCATATGGACAATAGTTGTGTACGGATGATGGCGTAGTGTTAAAGCAGTACGTGAAGCACTTAAGCCAATCATCCCAATCGTTTCTATCAACTGATATGTAAGATCTTAAATACTCGTTTAAAGTTCTATGACTTCTCTCTATTGTGCCCATTGTTTGATGGTGATGAGCCGTGGAAGTGAGTTTCTCAACTTTAAGAAGCTTGAATAATTCCGTCAATACAGAATTTTTGTATTCCGTTCAAATGTCCGAAATGAACGTCTTCATTGGACCATAAGTAAGAATAAAATGTTCGAAAATTGCTTTTGCAATTGTTCTAGCGCTTTTGTCTTGTATAGGTATTGTTACTAGATATTTTGTCATGTCACATATTATAGTGACTGCATATTCATAGTCATTGAAGGATTTTGGTAGCGGACCTATAGTATCCACTAATACAATATCAAATGGTTTCGCCGGCGTTGGCGTTAATATCATAGGACTCTTCAAGTGCTTTGTAATTTTGGCTGTTTGACATTTTTGGCATGATTTAACGTATTTTGTTACGTCTTTCGTGATATTTTTCCAATAGTAATATCTTTTAATTTTGTTTAATGTTCTTGAAACACCGCAGTGACCTCCTTCAGCAGGGTCTTCATGGTATCGTTTCATTTCATCTTGAATAGCTTTAGCATTATTATCAATTCTGGTCACCTCATTCAGTAGCGCTACTTTTATATAATTCAACATTTTATTGCCCATTTGCTTGAATTCATTAATGGAGATAAATTCGAAAATTTTCTCACTAGGTGCCATTTGTATTTTCGTAATGTTATGTTTACCGGCCACTTCTTCGAGCCTTGGGAAGAATTGTCCTAAGTCAAGTTTCCCATTAATAAACAAATCATCTATATGTATATATGCAATTACAGATATTCCTCTTTTGATGTAACATCTTCCGGGGGTAATCTTTAATTTATAATATTTTCTGACGTCAGTGTTCTTGATTGGTACATATATACTGGGCTTTTCATTTTCATTCAGTTGATGCTGCTTATTCATATTTTTATTTTCAGCCTTGTTCTGTGTCTTGTTAGTCATTGATCTTGTTGTCATTTTTAGTATATTGCTATTTAGTATATTTAATTCTTTTAATTCGTTGATCGTGATACGCGATAGAGCGTCCGCGACTTAGTTATCTTTTCCCCTAAGTTATTCAACTGTGAAATCGTATTCCTCTAGATCAAGTCTAATTCTAGTTAATTTTGAGCTGGGGTTCTTCATTGAAAATAGATAAGAAAGTGGTCAATGATCTGATCGAACAAGAAAGTGTTTTCCATAAATGTAGGGTCTAAAATGTTTCACTGCCCAATGTATGGCCGTTAATTCCTGTTCAATAGTGGATTTATTGCTCTCTCCTTTTGTGAAACTTCTAGAGGCGTATGCCAATGGTAAATGTTTTCCATCGTACTCTTGTGTGAGCACGGCGCCACAAGCATGTTTGCTAGCATCTGTTGTTATACAGAATTGTTTTTCAAAATCTGGGTATTGCAGCAATGTTGGCTTTATTAATGCATTTTTAAGATGCTCAAAAGCAATGTCGCATTCCTTTGTCCATTCAAATGGTACTCCTTTTTTCGATAATCGTGTAATATGTCTTGAGTATTCAGAAAAATTTTTGATAAAGCGTCTGTAGTAGTTGCAAAAAGCTACAAATCTCCTTGCGCTATCGGCATCAGTAGGTTTTAGGTATTTTTCTATTACTGAATATTTACTGTCATCTAGGAGTATGCCTTTGTTGGTGCATTTATGACCAAGGTATGTAACCTCGTGCATGAAGAATGAACATTTTTCAGGATGCAGTTTGAGATTGTGTCTGCGACATAATTCGAAAACATCTGTCAAATTTGAAAGCATGTGTTTTTCTGAACAACCTAGAACAACTAAGTCATCCATGTATAAGAAAGCTTGATCTGGTCTTAGACCGCTAAAAGCAATTGTCCTCATTCTCTGGAACGAATTTGGTGCTATTTTCAGACCATATGGTAGTCTGGTAAATCTATATGAACCCTTGGTAGTTGAAAATGAAGTTATGTTCCTAGAATCTTTTTCTAATTCAATTTGATGAAATCCGGATATTAAATCTAGGCAAGAAAATATTTGGCTCTGCCAAGTTGATCTAAAATATCATCTATTCTTGGTAATGGAAATTTATCTGCAATTAATTTCTTGTTTACTTGTCTGTAGTCTATCACCAATCTCCATCTTTTTTCCTTAGAATTTGGCAAGGATTTCTTTGGAACTAACAGAATTGGACTATTATATTCGGAATATGCTGATTCTATTATTCCATCATCTATCAATTTATTTACCTGCTCTTCGATTTCTTCTTTATGGGTATGTGGTATATGGTAGTTCTTGATGTATACGGGTTCCGTATCCTTTGTTCTTAACTTTTGTTTGTAAAAATTGTTAGTTGTAACGGTTTCTGATTCCAAACCGAAAATATCGCTATATTCGGTGCATATTTGTGTTAATGTTTCATTAAAACGTTTTGGAAAATTTCTTTTCAATATATCCATAATTTTTCCCTTTCTATTTTCTTCGTTAGTGTTACATTTCATTATTTCATAATTATTGACATCTTCCGTTATAATTTTATTTTCTTTTAGTGTAGTTACTGAATTATTTGTGTTAAGTATCCTTATAAATGCATTTTTAGCTTTCACTATTGTGCTGGCTATGAAAACTCCCGAGTGGGGTTCTTGGTTAGGTACCAGTATTTCCTCAGTGCAGGAAGAAAGTTTTATTTTTCGTATAACTTCCGATCTTGCTGGTAATGCAATATCTTCATTACAAGTATTTGTGATTGGTATAACTATTTGCTGTGTTAAATTATATGGTCTCAGGATGAGATAATACTGGTCTTGGTTAAATTCAATAATGGAATTATATTTTTTCATAAAATCTGTACCAATTATTCCATCACATGGTATTGGGAAATTGTCTTCTACCACTTGGAAATTGTGGGGTATCAAAAATTTATCGGTTCTTAAATCGAAAAACGTTGTACCAATGGATTTAATTCTACCTTTTCCTATACCAGTAAGTGTAGTAAAATTTGCAGTATTTATTTTCTTGAAAGTGCATTGATGTTTTATTAAGGATATATCTGCTCCAGTGTCTACCAGTAATGTTACAGTTGTATTTACTATATCTATTTTAATTTGAATGAAACAACTAAAGTTAAGGTTAAGGTTGTATATCCTCTTGTTCGTTGACTTTATCTTAGGGGAGCGTTCGAGTTTTCCGAACTGTCTTCATTTGCAGTTATTGCTCTAGTGTGGTTTCTGTTGCCGTTATAGTTACCACGTCCTCTTCTGCCCCTGTAGTTATTATTTGAATAATTATTATTGTTGTTGCTGGTGCGGTTGTTATAATTGTTATTTCGAGAGAAGTTTCCTCTTCCTCGGAATCTTCCTTTACCTCTGCGATAATTGTTATTATTGGGTCTTTGCCCATAGTATAATATAGCATTTTGCTGACCTGTTGCTTCAGTGCAACTATTTACGAATTTGCTTATTGCGTCATTCATATTATCGAATTGGCCCGCTTCCATGATTAATTTTACTTTGTCTATGGTGCAATTTTTAGTGAGTGCTTTTACAGCTACTTGGGTAGAGTATTTATTTGCCAACTCGCAGGTCAAACCATCTGATATGTATGCGTTCTCGAGTGATTTCACTAGAGATTCAATCTCACTACAATAAGCATTTGCAGACTTGTTGTTCTGCTTAATATTCATTATCTTAGCCGACGATACTTCGACTGATTCACCTTTAACTGAACTAGTCAGTTTATTAATGATTTCGGAAATCGAATTTTCATTATCAATCAGGTTCCTAGCAGTTCCTTTTAATTTTGTCTTTATCAGGGACACTGCCACTTGCTCATGTGTGTCTTTGAGTGAGTCGACCAATCGTAGCGAGTCCAAGAACGTTCGTAAATTTTCGGGCTTGCCGTCGAACTCACAAATCAGCCGTGAGGCTGTATTAAGGAATTCCACAACTGTTTGTGGCATTTTATTATTATTCGAGTAATTTTCTGAGTCTGAATCCGTTTCCGCCTCAGAAATTGGGACAAATTTTTCGCTACTGCCTGAAGCCAGTATAATATTTGTATCTATTTTCAGTGGCTGTTCAATTGAATGTGGAACCGTTTGGGTTATATTATATTTATCAAGTATTTTAACTAATTGATCTCTGAAACTCCAATAAGTTTCCAAAACAACGTTTTTGTGTTCTTCTGTAAATTTCTCTCTGTTTCTGTATGCTATTTCTCTAATTATTTCCAGTGAATTAATAATCGTGTTTAAATGTTTTCTCACTGTTTCTGGGCGAACAAATCTACTCTTATTAATGCATTTATATGCTTTTCTAAAGTTCTCTTTTTCTGAAGAAATTAATTTTTCCACTAATTCCCATTTATCCATTTAAATTTGCTGTTCTGCTTTGAAGTTCTGGGTTGAAGCTGGTTCTATTACTAGTTCCCTAATGTTAGTATCTATCGGATTTTTGGCTCTAATTTTAATTTTTTTTCTATTATTCATTATAAAGGACCAGAATTTAAAAAAAAATTTAATCATAACAAAATCTTAATTTTTTGTAATTTTTAATTATTTATTGTATTCATTTTATTTTTGTAATTTTTTAAAAAAAAGTTTTAATTCAAATTTTCATCATTTTTTTTTTGAAATTTAAATTTTAACATAAAAAATTTTTTTTTTCTTTTAAAATATATTTTTTTTCACTATCATAAAATTTGAACACGGGCGAAGTCGCCTCCGTTCGCTACAGGTGCATATCTAGTATGCACTCTGTTTATTTTCTAGTTTGGTTTTTTTAAATGTATTTATATTATTTTCTACCTCATTTATTTTCAGCCAGATCCTGGTTGAAACTTCCCACGATGGTGGTGGGTTGGAATTTATTAGGCGTCTTCTGTTGTTGTATTCTTCCTCTATTGTTGTGCCCTGTAGTCTTCTATTGTCAGGGGTTTTGGGCTGTTTTCCATCCTGTCTCTTGGCTAGACAGGGAACTTCCTTCTCTTCTGACGGATCGTTGTGGCTGATCCGTCAGGACATTAAAATTTTATTTTGATGGCTGGGTGCAATTTTTTTTTGCGTAGCACTTCCAGCTTTTTTTTAAAAAAGAAGAGGTTCTTTTTGTGCTAATTTCAAGCACAAGGCAGGATCGCCATGTAAATAAAAACAATTTGTTTTGTGTTTTATTTTCCGTTTCTTTGCATAGAGCGGATTAAACGCTCCCGATGGTGTTAAGCAAAGAATTGATTTTATTGATTGAAATCGAGCTTAATTTATAGTACATAATTGCTTACTCGACATTTCTAAATACAGTGGAAAGTGTAGCAACAGACTAGGTACTTTTAGTTAGATTGTTAGTACAAAACAACGATCAATGTACAATACCAGAAGGGTTGACTGTTAATCAATGTGTACAGTGGATGTTCAACAGTCTGACTGAGCATTCTCAGCTTAGAATGTTTGTAACCACAGCAGTCGTCGTACAATGTAATAAGTGTTGATCGTTGTGTAATATGATCCTTTATACTTAAAGAACTTGAAAATATTCTTGTAGGTATTAGTCGCATACAATTCATGCTAAACATGCTACAGGATATTTTTCAAATTTGCCCTAGTATCGAACTCTATTATATGGCGAGTTTTGCCGAAGGTTGTACTTAATTCATGAAGTGTAAAATTAGCCCTATTTAGTAAAATCTGTTGTTTAAATTCATTTAGTGGTTTATTAACCTTAGGAATATTAAAAGCTTCACTGCTCTCAACGGAATGTTGTGTGCTCTGTAGTGACTCGTTGTCTGAAATATTATTCAAGACCTGTCTAGAAAGTGCGTCGGCCACGACATTGGTTGCACCGGGTTTATATATAAATTTAGCAGCATATTCATTAATAAAAGACATCCATCGCTTAATTTTGGCGTTAGGATTTCTAGTCGAAATCGCAAAAGTAAGGGGTTGATGATCTGTGTGTATTTCCAGATCAGTCACGCCATATAAATAATTTCTGAGCTCTCTGATCGCCCAGACTATAGCGTACAACTCTTTTTCATTTGTGGCGTAATTGCGCTCAGTAGAATTCAGAGTTTTCGATATAAATATAATAAGTTTGCCTTTCTGTGTCAGAACAGCTCCGACAGCATCAGTCGTTAGGACAAATTATTTCCCAAAATCGGGTTGGTTAAGTTCTACCTGATCAGCTAGCAGGTTCTTTAATCTATTAAATGCTGAAATTCCCTCATTATCCAGTTCTATTTTGACACTTTTCGACATATTGGTCGATATTCTACCGTTTTCCCCCGCAAGAAAGTTAGTCAACGGTTTTGCCACCTTAGCATAGTCTTTTATAAATTTCCGGTAATAAATTTATAAAAGAGTGTGGTTGTGGATAATTTTTATTTGTCTCTATTTTATTTGGATCCGTTCTTATTACCACGTGTGCTATTACATAGCTCAGAAATTCTACTTCTTTCTATATTCAAATGTTGTCTATGTTTCTCCAAAGTTTTGGAGTAAACTATAATGTCGTCTATATAGACAGGACAAAATTTACCAACAAACATTCGCAAAATATGATCCATCGCATTCTGAAAAATACTTGGGGCATTTTTCAGACCAAATTGCATTCGGAGGAACTCATACTTTCCATTATTAAAGGAAAAATCAGTTTTTCCCACATCATCCTCCTTCATAAGGGTTTGATGGAAACCAGATTCGAGATCAATGGTCGAGAAATATTTGGCTTTCCCTAAATTGGACAATATAACGTTAGTCCGGAATAGGGTATTTATAAAATATCGTTTTACCATTAATTTTTTTATAATCAATTACCAAGCGGAGCCTTTGTGTTCCATCATCGTTCAATCCCTTTTTCGGAACGACCCATACAGGTGAATTATAAGGACCCCTGCTTTCACGTATGATACCTGTCTCCAGTAACTTTTGTATATCACTATTTGCAAAACAGTTTGCAGATAGAGAATATGGATTTTGTTTACTCCATACCGGATTTTCATCGATAGTACCTATTTCCGCCCTAACATCCGTTCTAAACGGTAAATTTAAATCTATATTTCAGTGTAACTTAGACACTGTCTTACATATATCTTCGCGTAGTTTTGAAAGGGTATTCAGTTCATGGTCATCATTCTCAATTGATGCATTCGAAATCAATCCCCCATGATAATCTTCATCAATAATTTTATTCAAAATATTCAAATTTTCCCCTGAGGTATTTTTATCATCACCTTTATTATTGTGACTTTTCCCCGAAATATTGTTATCAATATTTTCCGCTTTGAAATTTACAAATTTCTCGCAATAATTTTTACAAGTTATCGTTCCCTGTTTGAAGTATAATATGGCATTGTCCTTTTTCAAAAAATTGTAACCTATAAGCAGATCTGTTTCCAGGTTTGAAATTTCATAAAACCTCTGATTAATTCCAAAAATGCTTGCTTCGTAATAATGATTAATGAGAGTGTAACCATTGATAGTTCTAACTCTCTTCCTAATAGCTAAATCCCTTCTGTTCGCAAGAACTGCGGGTCTGCAGTAGCTGCTTGTAGCGCCACTGTCAATTAGAACTGTGCGTTTTCGTCCATTACTTGCTGTCCTGATGATGTAGGGCAGCATGGATCTGTCTCTAAAAAAGTATCCTCATTTATGTTATTGATTCTCTGAGCCTTTTCATTAGGCTGATAACTCATTTGAGAGTTAACAAACGGACGCTTTGTGGCCGGTTGAATATGGTTCTGGTTGTTAAAATTCGTCCTTGGAACGTTATGGGAAGGCTGAGGTGGTTTTTTATAAACCGAACTTCCTAAATCCATTGGTTCGGGTTTGGTCTGAACCTGACGATAACTGATCTGTGAATTATTTTGGTTTCGTGGAAAACGCAACGAATTAGGATGTTTGTTATTATAATTATTTTTTATAATTTTATTAAAAATAAAAATTATGTTTTTTTTCTCGACCTTTAATTGTGCAATGAAAATGAAAATTATTCAAGTTCGAGGCCATACTCTATATTTCTTCATTAGGATATTGTCCTAACAAATAATCTATAGAGTTTTTTGTTTTCAAATTTATTATTTGAACCTTTCAGGAATGTGTTGATAGATCTATTTCGGGAATTTTCTAGGGTCAAATAATAAATTTGAAAACAAAAAACTCTATAGATTATTTGTTAGGACAATATCCTAATGGCCTCGAACTTTAATAATTTTCATTTTCATTGCACAATTAAAGGTCGAAAAAAGAAAAAAAAAACATAATTTTTATTTTTAATAAAAATTATAACAAACTTGTATAAAAGGCAAAGTACCGCCTAGTTTACTTCAACTGTTTTGTTTACAAAATAAACAAAATATAAAAAGGAGAGAAAGGCAAAAAACGTGTATTGAATATCCACCAGAGGTGGACCTTGCACATCAAACAAGTTTTCAATTTATTTTTTGATCAATGGTTATAATCTTTGGCTTCAAACTCATATGTATATTAGTTCTCATGTAGTGAGTAAACTAGTTCATATGAATGTTTGGCATGGGATTGTTACCGCTTTCAAACCGTGTTCTGATGATGGGAACCTAGAAAATTCCCGAAATAGATCTATCAACACATTCCTGAAAGGGTCAAATAATAAATTTGAAAACAAAAAACTCTATAGATTATTTGTTAGGACAATATCCTAATGAAGAAATATAGAGTATATCCTCGAACTGGAATAATTTTCATTTTCATTATAATTATTATTGTTATAGTGTATCGTCTTATTAAATTGTGAAGCAAAATTCGCTCTTATATTATTAGACTCGAGCTCTTGAGCAGTTGGTAAATCACTCGATGATAATGAAAAAATTATATTAGCCAATGGAGCGTTTAATAAAGTGATAAACACACTGAGAGCATATTGCCTATTCTTCTTATAAAGTTCCCTTTTCAATTCTGACTCCGAACCGGCAATGATTTTATAACATCCAAAGGCTCATCGCACTTGATATTTTCATCAATAGGCTGGATTTTATATTCCGTTACTGTATTTATATTGACTATATCGGACTACCGCTGAGAAAGCCTATCTATAACCTCCCTTAATGGGGCGGTCTGAGCCCGTATTAATTCTGTGATTTGAGCACCGGTAGCCATGTTCAGATTTTGAAACAGGACAGCTAAATCATCCACAGATCTACCTAAATTTTCCTCTCCTGGCAATTAGCCTATTTCATCCGCTATTTCCCTAATATTAGCCAGCATTTTGGTCTTACCACAAATTTATCAAAAAAAAAAAAATAATAAAATAAAGGGAAGCCCTATGCTAAAATTATCTTTAATCTCAATGTAAAGATTTATTTCCACTGATCTTGCAACAAAAATTAAATTTAGCTAAGCTGTATTTAAAAATTGACTTTAAATCGAATATTGCTAATATAGTTTAGTTTGTTTTTATTTAACTTACATTAACAATTATTTGTAACTTACTAAGTTGTTGTTATTGTTGACCCACTTGTTCTTTATAGCTGTTTCGATAGGTTGTTTTAAGCTGACCAGGTTCAACTCGTACCGGGGTGATGCTGCCCAGCTTTGGCAGTAAAACAAATTCACAGTAATTAATTTATTTAATTTTTAATCTTTTTTAGAGCTTTTTTCGTTTTCAGAAAAAATTAAAACTTGTTTCAATTTCCTTTTTTATAAATTTATTCGTTATTTAAAAAGTTAATCATTTATTAGTAAATCCTGTTTTTAATTGTTTATTTTTACAATTTCTTTTTAAGATTTTTTTTTAAATTAGCAATTTAATTTTGGCACTTCTTAAGTATTTTTGTGATTTTCTCGTGTTTTTTCTTTTACGAACAGTTTCTCAAAAACAAAAAAATTTTAATGTTTTAAATTAAGTTCTTTTTTCCACTATCAGTTTTTTAATATAAAATAGTATTTCGGTTTTTTTTTGTCACACTGCGTAAGTTATTTTAACAATTTTTTGGTTTTTATGTTTGTTTTTATTTCACTTTTCTCCTTTCCTAAGGATACTGGTTTTTTATTTGGCACACTACCGGTTGAGCCCCAAGTTATTTATCTACATTTTTGTTTTTCGGAATAAATTATTAATTCCATTATTTTTTAAATACTATTTTTTATTCACATTACTCTTTCGTTATCCAACTAAGACTAACTTAATTCTCTAAAAAACATATAATTAGCAAAAAGCATGATTGTGTTGTTGTTTTGAATCATCACTTTATGCCGCGCATGTGGTGTAATTCAATTCTTTTGTTTTTTAAATTATATATATTTTTTTTTGCAGACATAGTGTCAGGAAAATATTGTGGGAAATATTGCAACATTTGTTGGTAAGCTGTTACCTTAACTTACATATAAATGATCTTTAAGATTATTCCCTGATTAAACAATCGATAAAAACTTTTTTGTTAAAATATCATAATTAAAAAGTATGTTAATACATAATATATTACAAAAATAAATATGAAGATGAAAATTTATTCAAGTTCAAGGCCATACTCTATATTTCTTTATTAGGATATTGTCCTAACAAATAATCTATAGAGTTTTTTGTTTTCAATTTATTATTTAACCACTTTTCAAGAAAAATTAATAATAAATTAATGATTTGAAAACAAAAAACTCTATAGATTATTTGTTCGGACAATATCCTAATAAAGATAAACATTTTTTAATAAAAACTAGCTGTTTTCAAAAGCTACTAGCTTTTGGTTGTAGTATAAAGGAGGTATTATTGTAAACAAGGAAAAAACAATTAAGTTTGTCAATAAAAAAAAAGAAGCGTTTAACTAATATTTCTAAGACTTATCTTTTTATAACAATTGGTATTATACAATTAACTTTTTAAAAGCTTTATAATTTAATAATTTATCATAATGAAACAATTAAAAGTAAAGAACAAACATTTCGTTGTCCTTGTCCTTGTCTTTACTTGAACTTTTTTATTTTATTTTTTTTTTGTTATTTATTAAAAAAAAATCTAACAAAGCTTTGAAATTATAATTGTAAAACACTATTACTTATTAAAAGTTAAATTATTTTCATAAATAATAGTTGAATGCTTTTTTTTCAATAATAAATAAATATAAATAGAACATTTTTGGTCTTCAAAGTTTAGTAACGTCATGATGCTTGTTAGGAAAAGACCTAACCACGTGCTTGATTACTAAGAAGACAAGAATGCAGCAAAATTGATTATTAATAGGTTTTTTGTTAAAGTTCTGCCTATTATAGAGGCTCTAACTTTTCTAAAACTTCGGGTTCTGATGAGATCTTTAGCCAGATCGAAATACTAGTATCAACCTAGCTAATATGTTTGATTTGCTTTATTTTTGTAAATATACGGAGGTTGAAAGCTCGTTATAAATTGAAAATATTTTTTTTAATTCACAAGCGCACTTTTTTTTATCTCCTCTAAGTAACACGTAAATCAACTATAGTCCAATCAAATTAGGGTTTCACCTCCGAATTCCAGGTAATAGGCTGGAAACTCGTATATGGCTTTATTTTGGTGTTCTAAATACTGTCTCAAAAGTCTCATAAAATCTCGTGTCTGCGTCGTGAGTTATCAAGGTCAAAGGTCACAAAAATCAGTTTTTGGCGATTATCATCTCTGTTTCTATAGCTCCAATGATGTCAACATCAACAACAATTTGTAACAAATTTTGTTACAAACATTTTTTCATGCGCTCAACCGTTTTCGAGATAGAGGGCAGAGACTCCGGAGCGCTCACCCCTATCTGCCATTTTTTTTTATTTTGATGTTTTTTTAACTTAACCAATACTCAGGGGATGCCCCCTACTCATGCAGTGCATTGTATTGATCAGGAAAATAGGGTATGGGAAGGAGGAAAGAGGGAGTAGTGTTTGTGGATATTTGATTTCAATTTTTATATATCGTAAGTAACAGGGAAGACTTCTGCGGGAAGTTTGTTCCACATACGAATCGTTCGACTAAAAAACGAATTTTCTCTGTAATGCGTTGTGCGAAACACAGGACAATCAACTACAAACGGATGTGCTCTACTAGATCAACGAGTATTACGAATAAAAACTCGGGCTCAAAGAATAAGTTCACTTATCTCAGATGAGCATCTCCCATGGTAATATCGATAGAAAAGTGTGACACAACCCACATTCCGACGATGCTCCAATGAATCAATAGAGTTGGATATACTACTGTCATTGATAAGCTTCACCGCCCTCCCCTGAACACGGTCCAGAAGCTTCAGAATAGACAGTGGAGCCCCTGCCCATATATGAGAGTTGTACTCCATTTTCGGCCGGATATAGCTGGTATAAATAGTAAGGAGATCGGATGGAGTAAGTCTTGCACCGTTTCAGAAAACCAAGACACTTGAATGCCTCTTTCGACACTTGAAATACGTGCTTATTCCAACGGACATCACACTGTATTTTAATGCCCACAACATCAAGAGTATCCGATTCCTCAATACCTATACCATCGATAGCTGCAGATGACAATATCACTTCCACAGCCCGTCTGTGGGTTAACATACAACATTGGGTCTTGCGTGCATTAAAATCGACCTTATTCGTGCGACCCCACTCGGAGATTGTAGAAAGGTCTTCATTGAGTGTGTCATTCATGTTCTGCCGCATGCCCTCTATCTCCAAAGAGCTAGGCCTGTGATCGAATGAAAATTAATGACAAATGTTGCTGCCATCTGCAAAAGAGTAGATAGGATTGAAGGTCTGACCAAGAAGGTCATTAATAAAAATAAGAAAAAGGGTAGGAGAAAGAACGGTACCCCTGAATTTAGCTGAAACTCGTTTGATGCGACCCCATCTAAAACAACACGTATAGTGCGGTCTCTGAGAAAACTCGTTATAAATCGAGAGAAGACATTACCGACACCAAAAGCAACTAGCTTAGTCACGAGTGCCCCGTGCCACACACGATCGAACGCCTTGGAAATATCTAGAGCAACCACTTTACTCTCACCAAAGTGGTGGATTGACCGGCTCCAACGTTACGATAGAAATGCCAACAGGTATCCCGTAGATCGCCCGCTACGGAAGCCATACTGTCGATCATTTAAAAGTGAATTGGTCTCTAAATATTTCACAGGATGGTGGTTAACCATAGTCTCCATCACTTTGAAGAGCGCAGAGCAAATTCCGATTGGGCGGTAATTTTCAGGGTTGTTAGCCGCACCCTTTTTAGGGATTGGCTGGACATTGGCCACCTTCCAGCATGAGGGGAAGATTCCCGCACGGTACGCAGAGCTGAAAAGTTTTGCCAATGGACGTCCCAACGTTAAAGAGCACTGTTTCAGCACCAGTGCTGATATGCCATCCGTCCCCGGTGACTTGTTTACGTTGAGATCCGCAAGAACCCTTTTGACTACAAGGGCCCGAAAGAAAATCAAAGGCATAGTATAGGATACCCTTTCAAGAACGAGAATTTCTTGCAAAAAGTTCAGCGAAAAGGGTGAGTGAATGATTGATCGGGTCAGTGAATGATTGATCGTCCTTTAAAAGAGTTGGAATAGTAAAAGGTTTGCACTTTATAGGTCGAATGCTGGATCGCCATGTAAAAGGTTTGCACTTTATAAGGCGAGTGCTGGACCGCCTTATAAATTAGAAAGGCGTTTGTTGTTAGTCTGTTAAGAACTGTCTTTATTTTCTATTTTGTCCCTGCTTATAAAGCTAACATGTGGATAAATCTTAACCTAGATTCTGAGTCACTTTCTAAAGTTACTCAAATAACTTAAAATTATTATATTACAAGTGTTCAATACATAATTCTACAGCATTGCTAGACATTGGTATTAAGTTCTATATCAGTACGATTGAGTGTATTGTGCATGATGACATATGTTTCATATGTGCAATATGATGCGTTGCACTCGATCGTACTTTACAATAGTGTTAAGGTAGTGGTAGAATGAGTGGATACACTACAGAACTAGCATTATCCCTTACTCTTTTAACGAACGACCAAAAGGTCTTACTGCCCCGAGGAGCAGAAAGAACTTTGGCACGTAAAGGCCGTTCGTATAGAACCTTTTCGCGTCTAAGTACCTTGGCACACTCGGTTCTCGCCTTTTTGCGATGCAGATCAGTAACGACGTTCTTATTCGAACGCCAATTACTGAACGCTGCCTCTATGGCTCTGACTGCATTTTTGCACATCTGGTTAAACCAACACTTGTGTTTTGATTTAGCCGAAATATGCTTCGTTGGAAAAAAAAGTTCCATTCCTAGCATAATAATATTGACTACCGAGAAAACAAATTTTCCAGTTAAAATGCCGAAAGAAATCGTTGAGCACGGCCCAACGAGCTTTTTCATAGAGGAAAATAGAGCGTTTCGGCGCTAAGTTGGAAACGCTACGAAGAGTAGAATATGAAAAAGATGCAGAAATAGTACTGTGATCCGAATTGCCGAGAGATGCAAGTATTTTCACTTTTCACGCACTTTTCAGGGTGAGAAGTGAGGAAGAGGTCGAGAGTGTTCCGAGACTGCCCTTCAACACATACATTGTGTGTTATCTCATTCACAAGTTGCGCAAGATCATTATGCGTGTCGAAAAGCTCAGCGTATTGTCCCTCGGGAGTTGTATGGCTCGAATGGCGAATCCAGGATGAGTTGTGGATATTAAAATCACCAGCAACTACGATTTCACTATTCGGACAACTCTCCAATATTTCGAAATTGAGTCGGAAAGGGCATCGAAGCCATCAACGGATTTAGCCAATTCCAAGTTTAGACTTCTATATAGAAATCCGAAGTGCTTATATGTGTGACCTGATCTGGAAATTAACCCAAAGAGAGCTAAATTCCTTATCATTACAGTTCAACTGTTGCTGATACTGGTACACAACATCATCGCGAAAGTACATTGCAAGGCCCCTATGTAGAGAAAAAAGTGATAGGAGGTTATACCCAGGTATGTGAAAATCCTGTGTATCAGCATCCTCACAAACTTGAGTTTCACATAAGGCGAAGACATCCGGCCTATGAAAACGAATGTGAGCATATACAGAAAAGCAATTCGCTCTCAGTCCGCGTATGTTGCAGAAGTCTATACGAAATCTGGCTGTCATAACAAAATAAGAAAAAAAAAATAAAATCAATATTCCTTACGAATGTATATGGGGCACAGTAGTCAAAACTGTTGCTGTAAATGGTTATTTAATGGCCAGTGTTATACCTTTGTCAGTAAACAACCAAACAACAATTTGACTCTCCTCCCCCTTTACACCGTAGACAATGGAAATGGAAAGGACAATAACAATGACACTTATTAAGGAGGCATAAAAGCCCCTTGCTTGGTCATTATAAAAAAACAGAGCCGTATAACGAGGATCAGGTATATTTAAATGTATTGTTGTTTGATGATGTTGATGCTTGTTGTAAATTTAGTTGTATTTAAATGAATTGTTGTTTGATGATGTTGATGATTTTTTTTTTTGTTTTAACAGAACGACACTTATTTGTTTCATTTAAATTATAAAGGCAAACGGAATTTATAAGGACAAACGAAAAAACGACAAGACAAATTTAAAAACGCGTTGACAGCACGACAGACAAAACACTAATTATTCAAGGTCAACCGTGAATCGCGGTTAATAATATCTTTTATAAAGTGAATAAATTACTAAAATATCACTTACAATGAATAATTTATATTATTTATTAAATAATACAGTGGAGTACCGTTATAACGAACTCGTAGGGACCGGACAATTTAGTTAGTTATAAGCGAAGTTCTCTATAAGCATGGTAAATATATTACAAAAATAATAAATTCTCAGGATGTTTTCTTAAATTCTCTTAATTTGGAAATGTTTGTTTGTAATATGAAAACAATTTATATTATTTATTAGATAATACTTTGTATTTCTTATGAATTCATGTAGTAATACTTACTTTAATTACTGTTTATTTTCAGATCTCGGCAACGGCTGTAGTATAATCTTAAAAATTATGGCTGATTTGTATTTTATTTGAGAGAAGTCACTATCGGGAGGTGATTCTGTTAATGTAGTGCGTGGCGTTAAAACTTTAAAAACTGCAAGTATCGCAAAAAATGACGATCACATAGACACATAGATGATAGTTCTGTCATGTGGTACAAACTCAGTAAGGATAGCTTTAAGCTCTTTTAACGTAAAGTGCGAATCTTCATGATTTTCTATATAACAAAAAATTTCCTTCATTGCTTGACTGACTTCATTATCTTCGTGGGGCTTTGTCGGTTTCAAAAAAAGAGTATAGCAAACGGTATGGTACTTTGCTTCAACTGCGATCAAGTCATTCTC
This sequence comes from Delia radicum, assembly GCA_021234595.1. Taxonomy (NCBI): domain Eukaryota; kingdom Metazoa; phylum Arthropoda; class Insecta; order Diptera; family Anthomyiidae; genus Delia; species Delia radicum. The sequence goes on from CM037853.1 coordinate 186,632,762, forward strand.
ATTAAGTACAACGTTTTTTTTTACTATTTCTCCTAAGGGATCTTTTCGATTTTCTGCTCTTCCAATGACATTTTCTTTAAATTCAAGCGCACTTACGTTACTGATCGAGCGTCGATAGTTTTCTTTTTTTTTGACTCCACTGCTACATCAGCTGTTTCGCCACAAAATAAACATTGGTTTTTGAAATCAAACACTTCATTACGTTTCTTGCTAAACAGAAAAAATTATCAACTAACCTATCTAATTACAGATGTAATTTGAATTAAATTTGTTTCTAAACAAATAATCTAAATTGAAGCAATTAATATTTTAATTGACTTTTAAATATATAAATACATATGTTAATTAAGAATAATTTGAGAATTATGTCTAAAATAATTCTCAAATTATTTTTTCATACACTGTAGCGCTTAAATAGCAAATTTTCATTAGATAATATCACATGCATTTGAAGTTTACAAATAAAAAAATTATACACACAAACAGACGCAGCATTAACAAAAACACACATAAAAATGTTTAATTTTTGTGTCAGTATCATATTTTTTTTTGTAGAAGTTATTTATAGCTTTTTTTTCCTTCTTAGTTTTCAATAAAAGTTTTAATTGATATTATCATTGCCCTGATAGGTGCAAAATCAATTAAAATATTAATTGATTCAATAAATTTTTTAGTTTTTTCTGTGTAGAACCACTGGGTGAAGGTTCACTTTCTTCTAAGCGTCGTTTCGATGCTGCTATGAAAGTTTGACACTCAACATGCACAGTCGACACTCAACATGCACATTCACTGAGTTTAAAGTATTTAAGAAGTCTATGTGACAGTCATTTCTTTCGATAATTGTAGTTTTTAAAGTTTTAAAGCCACGCACTACATTAACAGAATCACCTTCTGATAGTGATAATAATTTTAAAGATTATACGTCAGCCGTTGCCGGGATCTGAAAATAAACAGTAAGTAAAGTAAGTATTTCTAAATGAATTCATAAGAAATACAATGTATTATCTAATAAATAATATAAATTGTTTTCTTATTACAAACAAACATTTCCAAATTAAGAGAATTTAAGAAAACATCCTGAGAATTTTTATTTTTGTAATATATATACCATGCTTATAGAGAACTTCGCTTATAACTAACTAAATTGTCCGGTCCCTACGAGTTCGTTATAACGGTACTCCACTGTATTATTTAATAAATAATATAAATTATTCATTGTTAGTAATATTTTAGTAATTTAATCACTTTATATAAGATCTTATTAACCGAGATTCACGGTTGACCTTGAATAATTGCAGATAGCGGTGAGCGCTCAGGAGTCTCTGCCCTCTATCTCGAAAACGGTTGAGCGCATGAAAAAATGTTTATAACAAAATTTGTTACAAATTGCATGACCTACAATTTTTATAATAGATGTTGACATCATTTGAGCTATAAAAACCGAGATAACAGCCAAAAACAGATTTTTGTGACCTTTGACCTTGAATAACTCACGACGCAGACACGAGATTTTAAGAGACTTTTGAGACAGTATTTAGAACACCAAAATAAAGCCATATTCGAGTTTCCAGCCTATTACCTTTAATACGGAGGTTGACCTCTTTTTTTGTCTTATTTGACTAGACTACTAAAACTATTTTCGTGTATAGTTATCGTGTGCTCGTGATTGACTTCGAAAAAAAAGAGTGTTGCAAACTTTACCGAAATAATTTCGATTTTGCGTGTATACAAGATCGTTTAACTATTCTACTAATTAAGAGTTAATCATTTGCATTTTGTTCTTTTTATTTACAAAATGTTTTATTTAAAAAAAAAAACAAAAAAAATAAATAAAAAAAGTTAATTGTGTATTTTTAAAACAAAAAAAATATAAAATTAGTAATAAAAAAGAGATAAAATTTTGTTATTTAATTTACAATTATTAATATCATTATTATATATATTTTTAAAGAAAAGAAGATGAAAGTTTAAAATATAAGTAGCCAGTTGTAAAGGAAATGGTGTTAAGAAATAAAAAGAGTGAAACAAAAAATATACAACTAAACTTCATTGATCCTACCAATTTTGTGAACAAAATTATAGAGAATAAATAAAAAACAATTTTTTTAACTCTGTTCGGAGTTAAGAGACAGTATGGTCTCTTACTCTTGAATTAATATTATAAGTTGTACTATAGATAAAGAGAAAAAGCCTTATTCTAATTAGGAGTTATTGTGTTGACTTTTTATTTGTTTTTATTTAATTTTACACTTTCCTACGGTATATTATTTGTTTTTATTTAATTTTTCACTTTCCTACAGTATATTATCATTTTGATACTAACATGATTGTATATATAAATTAATAAAATATGTTAATGTTAATGACTGAATTACAAATGGTTTGAAAGAAAAAAAAAGAATATAAAAAAAGGAGAATAAAATATAAATTGCCCTTTGGTATTCCCAAAAAAAGAATAAAAATTAATTTACATTTTTGTTGTCTCGTTGGACAAATGTCGAGTGTCATAATGGAATAATTTCTTCTAGTTTCGATGTTGGGTATTGTGGGTGGGGGAAACGTATTTTCTAGTTGAAGTGTATTTGGGCCGATTGGCAATAAGACGGCTGCATACTTGCGAAGTTGCAGAGGAGATGGGAGGCTCAGACTATCGAAAATATATGACAGTATGCGTGTGTGGCTGAGTGATTATTGTGTTCATTGTGGTACCTTTTTTTTAATATATTCTTTGACATGAGGATATTATGTTCGGTTTTCGGCTACTGACTAAAAAATGTATTTTCATGAAAGTCGCTGCTCCGATTATAGCCGTGTTTTTCAAACATCGGACTTATTTTATTTCCTTAAAAATTCCATATTTTGTTTATTAATTTGACAAATTTTATATTTTTATTTAAATCTAACACTTAATGTAATGTGAAAGAAACAATTTTATTTTTGCAAAAATGCAATTACAGGAATAAAATCCAAAATTGATTAACAAAACAAATACATTTTTGATTTAGCTTTATTTAATTCCTGTATTTGCAGTTTTGCAATATTGAAATTTTTGTCTTCACATAATGTTGGCAAATAAGTATTAGATTAAGTTAAAAATACACATAAAAAATTCAGTAAAGTCAGCCACATTTGATTTATTTTGTTTCTTTTAAAAATTCCAGGATCCTAGCTGAAAAATTGCTAATATCAGCAAAAAATTTGCTAAATTCAGCTAAATAATTGGTACATTTATTAATTTTTTTGCTAATATTAGCAATTTTTCTCCAAGGATCCTCCCAACAGAAATGTTACCGAAATAAATAAATAAATAAATAGCAAAATAGATACTCCGGCGGCTGAGACAAAAATGAATGGCTGCGGCGCACATTGGGTTGAAATGGGTCCAAAGTGACGCTTAATTGAAATTTTAAAATTAAGTGTTTGCCATAATGATTGGTATCGAATAAAACAAGATAAAATTCTACATCACCATTTAAAATTTGAACCATCTAAGTTGTTTACTTCATCTGTAGTGAGCTGCCAAAGTTAACTAATTATTGCTGTTTCTTAAAAAGTGAAAAAATTGAAATTTGATAAATAGCAGTGCTTATTTTTTAAATTTAAAATTAATAAAGTTAAAGTTTTGTGATGGAACCTTCAACTTCAGGTATTTAAGTGTACAAAAAATGATTTTGTGTTTGTAAAAATATGTGTGGAAATATTTGTAATATTTTTTTAAAAAACAACAAAGTAGTAAAGTGCCGGCTTTGAAGTTGTGTTTTTTGAAACGTATGGGATTTCTACTTGATATTACAAACAAAATAGTTTGCCTTTTTGGTGCCCCGTTTTAAGATATTAATAATTTTATGTAAAAAGTCTTGTTTTCAAAATTCCTTTGTTTACCATACCCACAGTGTTTTTGTTGTTACTATTGTCTTACTCACAATGTTAGCTATTTTTGTTGTTGTTGATATTATTGTCAATATATTTTGATATTTAATAGTGATGACTGCGTAAGTGGCGTTTGATCCCCTATATTCACGAGGGTGACCAATTTACCAGAAAGAATAAAAATTAACACTCAATTTCAGCGAAAAAAATAAGACTTTCTAATAATTTACCAAATTCACGTGATGGTTTTACATCTTATACTAATTTGACCGTGCTGAGATAGTCACGCTAACTGTTTTCAATCACGTACTTTGGGCAATCAACTTTTTTTTACCAAAGCGTTTGACGTTTAATATTTTTGAAATTAAACTGACTATCGTAATTTATAAATAATAATGTTTGCGAATAAACTGTTTCACGCGCCCATCTCTATTGCCGTTATTTTTGTACTTGTTTTTATGTTTTGTTTTCAGTGGTGTTTTTTGCTGTTTTAAAATTTGAAGTTTTTGTAAAGTGCGTATTGTGTTTTGCATTAAATAAAATAGTCGGTATAAGGTAATTGGAAAACCGATTAAGCAGTTAAATTAAATAAGAACAAATTTAATATTTTTAGGCATAAGCCCCAAAACTTTATGAGAAATACCGCTTTAAATGATTGGAAGGATAAAATCAATTTTATTAAAATGAAAACCATTAAGCGTATAAACCCCAGCAATATGATTTTTTTTAACCAAACGTTTGATAATTTTATTTAACAGTTTAAATCTCGATATAGTAAATGTAAAAGGTACCATGATCGTTTTTTGGAATTAAATACTGAATGGCTAAATGCTTCTATCTCATTTGTTCCTCCACCAAATAAACGAGGTCGCAAGGAACTTTCATTCATTGCAGTGCGAAAACTAAATCAAAGAAAACTAGAAGCATAAGAGAAGGTATTTTATTGCCAGTTTTGACTCATGCTACACAAATGAGCTTAAGAGCTTCTGGAAATGTTGAGGCAGCAAAACTAGTTAAAGAAATAACAACGTCAACACCTACAAGGGCTGCAAAATAAAGAATAAGCTTTAAGTAGGCTAAACCAAAACAACTAAGTGCATAAGAAGCACTTAGCGTTTTAATAGAAGCAAAATTATCTCGACATAGTTATAATATTATAAGAAGGGTGGCTCCGCAAAAATTTCCTTCGTATACTAAAGTTCAACAAGCAAAACAAAGGTGTTATCCCAAACGAGATCAAGTTAAATTTTGTGAAACTTCAGCACAAGTTAGTCTTCAAGGACTTTTAAATCACACGGTTGAAAGACTAGTTATGCTGCCAAAATGTTATGATATTTTAACAGAAAAAAAATTAACAAACTTAACCTTGTTTTCAAAGTGGGGTTTTGATGGAAGCTCCGGACATAGTTCGTATAAACAGGCTTTTTATAGTTCTAATGCAAGCGGCTCTTCAGTGTTTATAACATCCATCGTATGATAATTGGGATATTTGTGATGTATTTGAAAATGCAGAATAATACAAATATGTTAATATATTTTTATTAAAAACGTAAAACGAAAACAAAGATTCCCCAAAAAGTTTTAATTTTTTTATTTTTTCAGATTAATTTTTACATTTACTGAATTTAGTGAAAGCAAAAACTGGATAAAAATTTATACTAATAGGAATACATATTATTAACTTATTCTTTATTTTGATTTCAAAGTTGCAGCGAAAATTGTGGATCATGTTTTTCCGAAAAACAAAAAACGCCTAACAGGTTAAAAAACATTTTTTTCTTCCATTTTTTTTAAACCTGTGTTTCTATGTATTTATGACTATTTATTACTAAAAAATTATAAAATTCTCTTTTGTGACTTTTTTGAAATAAATTTGTACTTTATGAGATTTTGTGAAAAACAAAAATTGGATTTTAAATTAAATTTATACTAATATAAATGCATACAATAAATTTACTCTTTGAATTTTTTAGTAGCACATTAAGTGTGCTTTAATTTCCAATTTCATTCATTAATGTATCGGTTTTTATTCCAAAGTTACAGCATAAATTGTAAACTAAGGTATTTTTTTCAAAAAACAATAATGCGCTTAACGGGTTAAAAAAATTGTTTTTTAACTTTTTTTTTCTCAAATGCTGTGTTTTTATGTGCTTATAATAACTTATTAATAAAAATATATAATATTTTAAAACTACGGCTTCTATGAATTAATCGCCACTTTGGGTACCATCGAACCCACTGTGTGGCGGCTCAAACTGGGTAGATTTTGGTACCCCGGGATTTCTAAATAAATCATAAATACATTTTTTTGATTTGTTAATTTTATTAATTTTTGTGTATACGACTAAACCTGTTAAGCAACGAAAACAATACAAAAATATAACAAAATGTTTATTCACCTTTTGAAACTTTAAAAATTGCAAGTAAGCTTTAAAAAATTATTGAATATCATTTAATTTATTTGAATCCGTTTATTTAAATTAATGTGAACCTGAAAAAAACTTAAAAAAATTTGATTTATCTTCCTAAATTTTAAAACTTTAATATCCAAATAGATAAAATCATTGACGGTATGAAACAACACCCCAATGAAATAAGTCCCCAAACCCAAAATGAAATAACGCCCCCATTTTTGGGGCTTTATTTCATTATGAAACAATACCCCAAAAAAAAAAATGAAATAAACCCCCAACCAAATGAAACGACACCCCAAAACAAAATGAAGTAACGCCCCAATTTTTGGGGCTTTATTTCGTAATGCAATAAAGCCCCATTTTGAAAATGAAATAAGGCCCCAATAAAAAAAAAAACTAAATTATATATTACTTTGAAATATTTCTTTATTCCTAATTAATACATAGTAAAAAGGCTGAAAAAATTGCGCTATTTTTTTTCAGCCTTTTTAAAATAAAAAGATTAATAATATTTAGTATATCAATACAGTCTTTTTTAATATTTTTTAGTAGTATATCACAAAATAAAACTAAATTTATAAATCGTATAATCGCACGCAGAAAAAACTTTATTTCGCGAAGCCGCCTGCCGCTTTCTACGGAGGAAAAAACCCCCAAAGAGCGGCCAAAGGCCGCCACACAGAAAAACTTGTTTTTACAAATTACTTGATGTCTTAAAAATATAAGATTTCAACGTTATCCCTAAAATACCGTTCCCAAAATAATTGATATAGCGTTATCCTTAAAATAACGTTACCGAAATAATCTGACAAAATAAGAAAAAATAATCGCTGTAAATAGAGATAACACAAAGTTTGATCATAAACTAGCTAGTCATTAGAATTCGGGCATAAATTAAAATTATTATAAAATTATCGATGTGCATTGAAAATACCTGAATAGCTAAAATATCGTTTTCATAAAAATACCGTTACCGCAATAACTGAAAAATCTTTATCCCTAAAATAACGTTACCGCAACAATTAAAATACCGTTAACGCTAAAATATCGATATCGAAATAAGCAAAATAATGTTAACGCTATAAAACCGTTACCGAAATAACTGAAATATCGTTACCCTTAAAATGCCGTTACAGAAATAAACAAAAATAGCGTTACCCTTACCGATACCCGCATCCATACCATCTATTATTTTAATCAATGTTATATAACCCTCAAACCGGCCTAAGCTTTTTTGCAATGAAATGTATACCACATGTTCGGCACGAAAAATAAACAATATGTTCTTCTACCAAAATTGTTTTCGTTGGCTATTTTAGGCGATATGCGCCGAAATAGGTTTAGAGAGAATCTAAAAAAATAATACATAAGCTAAGGCATAAACTTCCTCTTACCAAGATATAACTACAGTCCAAAAATTACCCTTTTTGTGCTTTTACTTAAAAAGATATGGCGATTTCCTTTTTTTGAAAAACGCAAAATTTAGCGAAAATTCACCTAAACTTCAACATATATAAGGTGGCGCAAAAATAACCTTCCGATGTTTTCAATTTATAACGAGCTTTCAACCTCCGTATATTTACAAAAATAAAGCAAATCAAACATATTAGCAAGGTTGATACTAGTATTTCGATCTGGCTAAAGATCTCATCAGAACCCGAAGTTTTAGAAAAGCTAGAGCCTATATGAGGCCGTCAGCGCAAAAGTGGCCTAACCCTCAATTTTCCATAATCTGAATTAACTAGTACAAAATATTTAAAACGTGTCAAAGTTTTGTGCAAACCCAACGTATCTGTTATTTCACCAAAAGTCAAGAGATGACGTGTCAAAGTTTGTTTTTGCATTTGTTTATTTTTTACTTCTAATAAAACAAAAGTGGCCTAAGCCGCTTAGGCCATTTTTGCATACATATTGGTAACACATAGAATTGGTGGGATAGGTCGATAGCTGCTATCAATGAAAAAAACCTCACGTCTTTTCTACATAACTTTAACGGCAAGCATACAGGATCAATATTATTTATCAATCTATCAAAAATCAACCAATCAATAATATTGATCGTGTGAGACCCACTTAAATATATTCATTGTTGTTTGAAAAATTGATGATTCGTTGATTTAAACGTCACTGTTTTTCTACAGAGCATAATTATTTGTTTGAAAAATTTAGCTTTTTCGTTGATTTAAACGTCAGAGTTTTTCTACAAAACATATTCATTTGTTTGAAAAATTGTTCTTTTTCGTTGATTTAACTATTGAAAAGAGGATACCATGCGATGTAAGTATAGAAAATGAAGGATTATTGTGTTTGTTTTTGTGTTAAACGTTTTACTCAAAAATGTGTTATGTTTCAGCTCTTTTTGGTTCTGATTTCGAAGATTCAGGGTCGGAATATTGTCCGTCAGAACAGCACCCTTCATCAGATTTGGAAGATATTTTAGAAGAAAGTTTGGATGTGTCTTTAAATGCAGAAATACAAGAAGACAGAACGGCAAGGAAACCAAAGAAGAGACTAAAAACCAGTGAGAGTTGGACCCGGAATGTAAAGAAATCAAGACGTGCTAAAGGAGAGGAATATGTCAACTACAAAGGGACAACTATAACAGCTAAGACACCAAAATAGGAGCGTGTCCATGTCCAAAGAAATGTAATTTGAAAATAAAGTCTGACCAACAAAACAAGTTATTCAAAGAATTCTATGCTTTGGCAAGTTTTGACTTTCAAACATCATATTTGTTTTCACTTATTAAAGTAGTTTCCAAGTCTCGTACCTACACTACTAATGAAAACTCGAGGAGACAAAAGACGAGACATTACTACTTATGTAACTCTACAGGAATAGAAGTTTTAGTGTGCAAACAGTTTTTCAAAAACACATTATGTATTTCGGGTGGTCTTATTACTAGACTACTAAATAACAAACGTTCCATAACAACTCCTCCTCTGGATCGCCGGGGCTGTTCTGTATCAGCCAATAAAACACCCAGTAATAAGATCAAAGAAATTAAAGATTTCATTAACTCTATTCCTTCTTATGAGTCTCATTACTCATTGAATAAGTCACAAAATCGTAAATATTTGGCACCCGGATTTAAATATGAGTATTTTATATTCACTTTATAAAGAAAGAGTTTCAAACCCTAAGTCAAAATTTATTTTTAGTAAAGTTTTTAATGAAGAGTTCAACTTGAGCTTTCATGCCCCCATCACTGACTCATGTAAGCGTTGTGATTCACTGGACATCAAACTTAAAGCTTGTGATAATCCTGTGGACACACAGGGATTGGAAAATGAGAAAAATTTACATTTGCTTAAAGCAAATGCAGCAAGAGAGGGCATCAAAAAGGATGTGGAAATGTATAAGAATGACGACAATGTAGCCGTTATTTCATTTGATCTGATTAAAACCCTACCAACTCCAGTTATAAGTACGGGAATATGTTATTATAAACGTCAACTATGGACATACTGTCTGGGTATTCATAACATGAAAACAAATGAGGTTTATATGTTTACATGGGATGAAAGTATAGCTTCTCGTGGCATCCAGGAAATAGGTTCCTGCATCATGTATTTTCTTAAAAACATTGTAAAATGTAAACACCTGATTATGTACTCTGACCAGTGTGGTGGCCAAAATCGAAACATTAAGATGGCTCTTATCTGCCAATACACTGTTTGCAACCCTGACTTCGCTACTAAGAAAATTGATCATAAGTTTCTATTAAGTGGGCATTCATACATGACTTGCGATCAAGATTTTGGCCTAGTGGAAAAACAAAAACGATTTTTTAAAAATATTTTTGTACCTCAAGATTGGAACCAAGTGATTTTAGCTGCCAAAAAAGTCAAACCATTCAAAATTATTTCTATGACCAAAGACCAATTTTTTTCCTCTCAGATAATCGAAAGAAACATTACTAACGGGAAAGTTTCAGTAAATAAGGGAAAAGTTGAGTGGCTAAAAATGCAGTGGTTAATGTTTCATGAAATGCATCCATTTAAGATTTTTTTCAAGTACTCTAATAACGTTGATGTACTCTTTGAAGAGGTTGATTTAAACAAACGCAATGCAATCATCATTGAAAACCTAAATATTTTATATCCTGTGGGCGTAGTGGGCGTTGTGGTGTAATGGTTAGCGCGTTGGACTTTTACACAGAAGGTCCCGGGTTCGATCCCCGGTGCCGGCAACATCAAATTAATATGTATGAGTTTTTTCTATCCCTCATACGTATCGCAATGTCCACCTTCGGTGTTCCCATAGCAATTAACCCCACCGAAGTAAAAATAATGAATCAGGGCTATGAACCAAAAGCTTCAATAAGTTCGCCAACTCTCCATCAAGTGGCGAGCAACAACTGTTCTAAGACTTATGATCTCGCGCAATTACAGTGTTGCCATTGTCAGAAGCCCTTCATCTATTCCCCACCTTTCATCTCTATACTATCCCTTTCCAAAGAAAGCTACACACTAAATATAGGAAGTATTTCCTGAGTGTTGCCTCTCTTTTTTAAAAAAAAAAAAAAAAAAAAAATGTATAATAATTATAAGTTTTCTGTACTTTTCAAATAAAAAATGTAATTTTCAGTAACTATTTGTTTTATTAATGGCCTAACCTTGCCTTTAGGTAGTGGTACTTTTATGGTCATTTAAATGCAAAAGTGGCCTATGCCACAAAAATTACCAAAAAACGTAAGTTTAAAACAAAATAAAATACTTCATCGCACAGAATGTATCACAGTAATTCAATAAAACATGCATCGGGACTAAAATAAACAATGATATAATTTCTGCAAGTTAATTTAAAATTCATGAACATACAAACCCCATTATTTTCATATTACCTATTTCAAGGTTAGGCCACTTTTGCGCTGACGGCCTCATATAATAGGCAGAACTTTAACAAAAAAACCTATTAATAATCAATGTTGCTCCATTCTTGTCTTCTTAGTAATCAACCACGTGGTTAGGTCTTTTCCTAACAAGCATCATGACGTTACTAAATTTTGAAGACCAAAAATGTTCTATTTATATAAAAAATTTTTAGTGTGTACTCTGGCTCAAGTAATATTTTTTACAGTTATATTAGTTTTTTGTTTTTATATACATCGAGATTATTTTTATGTTATTTTCAATTTATAATGTTTTTTTTTTATTATGTATTTATTATGTATAGCATTTTCTGATAGGAGGATTACTTTTGCGCCACCTTATATTAATCTATATATATAAAATTGAATGTGTGTTTGTTTATTTGTTTGTACCTTATAGGAGACCAAACCTCTGGACCGATCTTCCTGAAATTTTCACAGCATTTAACTGGGACTCTGGCATGATTAATAGTGATTTTTTTCGACCACGCCCACTTTTACGCCCACTTTTTTAAAATTATGTATTTGCTCCCATATAGTTTTTAACAGATTTACTTCAAATTGTATACACATTATACTCCAGTCGAGGTAGAAATAAACATTTCTTACGCCACGCCTTCTTTCACCCCCCCTTTTCACGCGAAATTTTGTTTGAAAGTTTTAAACTTTTTGTTCTCTGTACAAATTTGTTCCTTCCAACGGATTTTTTTTATTTGGTAGTATATTGCTCTTAATACTGTTAACGTCGCCATATAACTATGAACCACGCCCACTTCACCGCCCCCTTTTTTTAATTCAGATACTTACTTATACCACTAACAATGTTTGCTATACAAAATACTTTTTTTGTAATATGTATTTACCTAAAGTTTTATACACTTTTTATCTACAGGTAAGGTAGCCATACTTTTTTTATTACCAAATCCCCCTTTTTTCGCCCCATTTTACCTTAAATTATAATTAATCTGCTTTCAATCTATATATATAAAATGGAATGTGTGTTTGTTTATTTGTTTGTTTGTAACTTATAGGAGGCCAGACCTCTGGACCGATCTTCCTGAAATTTTCACAGCATTTAACTGGGACACTGGCATGAGTAATAGGCTACTTTTTCGACCACGCCCACTTTTACGCCCCACTTTTTTTTAATTATGTAATTGCTTCCATATAGTTTTTTTTTTTTGCCGGGGTCACCTAATTATACAAATAAAATTTGAAGGCAAAACAACGTTTGCCGGGTCAGCTATCTGCTATCTGCTTTCAAAATGGTATATATTTGGTGTCTTTAAAAAGAGTTGATGCACAAAAACATTCTGAAAACAATTTTTTTATTATTATTTTTTTTTTAATTATTGTCAATATGAATGAATGAATATTTATATTGCACTACTTTTCCTTCAAGTGTAACATGAGGTGCAATTGCCAACGCGTGTTATAACGCTTACCATATCATTTACATACTTACAATTAAAATTATGTATATGGCAATTCATTTCACTAATTAAGAACGCTTCTGATTGGCTGCCTTAAGAATAAATACTATTTCACCAAACGGGAGCTATGTTTGCAGCCATTAAAGTTTTACCTTTGATCGCGTCTATTTGACTAATTACAATAACGATTCTGATTGGCAGGTTAAAGAAAAATTATTATATTTTAGCAACCGGGAGCTTTGTTTGCATGCCTTGCATTTATTTACTTTCAACGCTGCTGGTCAGATCGTACTTAACGTGTATAGTGAAAAGTGTTAATTTTTAATTGAATTGAGACAGTGCAAAAGAAAATTATTAAACAAAAAAAAAATGTTAATTAAAAAAGAAATAGTGTAAAGCTTATTTACTCATTTAAATTGATACTTTTAAGTTGTTATTTTCTTTTAACAATTCCATAGACAGTGGTCAAAAACAAAACTTCCTTTTTAATACCAAAAATTATAAATTTTTTAGTTCCATACACTAAAAATACTCCAAAGAAAATTTTTAAATAAAAACAAAATTAAATTAAAAAAGAAATAATTACAAAGTTTATTCAAAACAAAAAGTGTTATACGTCAAAACCAAAACTTCGTAAAAAATTATTAAAAAGTTCGTGTTTTTTTTAATTACCATAAATTTCTGATATTAAAAGTTTTAAAAAGTGATAGCAAAAGTTTTGAAGTGATACAATTTGCAATTCAGAAACTATTCTTATAAATAATATAATAAAATGCCTCCAAAAAAAACATCACTTACGCAACGTACTAAAAAATCTAATCAAATAAAATCCCAAAGAGAAAATGAAACATCTGAAGAACACAAAATACGCCTTAGAATTGAACGATCTCGAGCCTCAACCTCAAGAGCTGCAGAGACTTCAGAGCAACACAATGCACGTTTAATCGAAGCGAAATATAAAGGAACAAATGTACTGTTGCCACGCATTCCTATGATACCAACAGATTTGCCATTTGATTTCAAAAGATTACAGTTTCCTGTTCGGTTAGCGTTTGCGATGACAATTAATAAAGCTCAAGGTCAATCTCTGCAATTTGTGGCTTAAATTTTTTCAAATCCATGTTTTTCCCATGGACAGCTTTACGTTGCATGCTCCCGTGTTGGAAAACCCAACGATTTGTTTGTTTATGCTCCGAATGGACAAACTAAAAACATTGTATATCCTAGAGCGTTACAATAGTTAATTTATAATAAAATTATTTATTTTTCACTATATAAACACTTTTTATTTCATTTCATAATGATGGGGGTAGCACACCGGGTTCAGCCTTATATTATAAAAAAATATATATCATTGACACGAAATTTTTACTTAATTTTGTTCTTATTTTTAATGTATTACACATTTCAATTATCATTTTTTAAATTTTAAAAACGATCATAAACAAACTAAGGCCACCTAACTTATCTCAATGTAACCAAACTTTAGTGATAGCCATAGTAATGAATGTTAAATTTATTTGAAAATATCTGTGGTTAATTAAACTCTGCTAATTTTAGAAAAGTTATTAGCCTTAAATAAAATTTTAGGCAGGACAACGTTTGCCGGGTCAGCTAGTTAAATATATATATTAATATATTATTATTATATTTATGCCAAGTTTCATAAAAATCCGTCCATACGTTTTAAGTTAAGACGATGTTGTTTACAGGTATCCTCTTGGAAGCCTGTATGTCACGGGACCAAAATTAGAGCTGTTTTTAAAGTTTAAGCTTGAATCTTACTTTGTGTTTAGTAGTATCAATGGTTCCTAACCAACATAAATATGTTTTCAAGATTTTTGAAAATTGTGTTCATTTCAAAATTTTTATATTTTATTTTTTAAATTTTACGAAATTCTAACTTTAACGCCTTTAAAACCCGAAAAATAACCGAAACCGCTGTTTTATAATTTTCAAAAACCGAAACAGTGCTTTTAAAATTTTTCGGTTTTTATCTAGGGGCGATTTACCTAAAATCAATAGGGATTTTTACAGGGCCACTGTATTGCCGTCATTTAACAAAAATAATAGATAAAAGAAAAAAATTGAGTATTTTATATTTTTTATTTTCAGAAATGTTGATAATTTACATCATTTGTATACTCTTCATGTTCGTGCATCAGATGGAGTGTTTTCGACAATAGCACAAGTCGACGTTACCACCGAAGCAATTGAAGACTCCGGAATTTCATTTCAAAAAGAAAAATACGAGTTTTCCACTGTTGAAAACTCTACAAAACCTTCAATAATTGGTATAGTAAATGTAATTGGAAATTTACTTGTCGAAAATGTTGAGTATCAAATATTAAATCCAACAAACTTTTTTGAAATCGGTGAAACATCGGGAGCGATTAAAACAAAAGGTTATATGTTTGACAGAGAATCCATTGACAAATATATGCTTATTATTGAAGCTGCATCAGTTCTTTATAAAAATAACCAACGTATTCTACGGCGAGCTATTACACATGTTGATATCATAATTTTAGATGTCAATGATAATTGTCCAATGTTTGTTAATTTGCCATATTATGCAACGGTTTCAATAGAGGACTTGAAAGGATCAATAGTTATGAATATAAAAGCAATAGATTTGGATTCCTACGAAAATGGTGAAGTTCGATATGAAATGAAAAAAGGCAATGGAGAGCTTTTTAAAATTGATAGGAAAAGCGGCGATATAATTTTAAAGCAGAACATTGATGGGGGTGATAAAAACTACGATATTTTAGTGGCAGCCTACGATAATGCATTAACACCTTGTTATGCAGAAGTTCCAGTCCTAATTAAGGTACGTCAATTTATCATTTATATGCATTGGTGATCATTCTTAGCCACACCACCTGACTGGGTATGCTTATTTCCATTACGGATGGACATTAAGGTGGTTCGGTCGCCATACAAAAAAAAAAAGTTGTGACAGTCACCCCCTAGGATTTAAGATAATTTAAAGACGATCCCAAAAAATTTTTTTTTTAATTTTTGCCACGCCCCCTAGATACCGCCCTTTTGGTTTTTTATGTATTGTGTCTTCGTTTGAAGTCCGATTGTAACGTTTGGTAAGTCATTGCTCATGGATTGATCAGGCCTACATTTTCATAGATAATCATTTTTGACTCCGACGTCAAATTCTAGTTGTGAATTGCAATATCTCGATTCCTACCCACCCTAACGCCAATTTTTTTTAATACTAAAAAAGCGATTTAGATTTCATGTATCTTTTGATTTCAAAGTACACACTTTTATTCATATTCAAAAAAGTTAGAAGGTTTTAAAAAATTAAAAATTATGTAGTCAAAAAATAAAAAAGAAATAAATTAAAAAAAAAAATTTAAGATGATTGTATGTCACACGATACATCTCTTCTCATTAAATTTGAACGCTGAAGATAAAAATGTGAAAAAAGTTAAATCGCCTTGACAGTTTTTCAGACATGGCAACTCTGATTTTGCAAATTTTGCGATTTCCACCTTGCTTTTTCTTTAAGATTTTAAATGTCTTATATACTTATTTTTATTGAGTTGGTAACATAAGAACTAAACAATGCATCTTTACGAACATAAATTCTGGCGAGAATTAAGGATACTATACTGTTCGCGGCTTCTGATTTTAGAAAATATATAGCCCATGCGCCTTTCATCCGTTACCTTATTTGCAGATTCACTAACAACACGCACAAACCGTTCAGTGTTTTGAGAGTGGCACAGAAATTCTAAAAAAGAAAATGTTTTTTATTTTTTAAGTTAGTTTGTTTTAAATTATATCTACCTGGTATATTAATTATTTCATAAGATGAGTTTTGGTACTGTATTAGTTGCTCATCCGAAAAAAATTTAGACATGGTGGCTCAGTTATTTGCAGATTGTCCCACTTTATCATTTCTGTATAATCTTTGCAATTAAAATTTATTTCTCCTTTTGGAGTGCGGAACTCTCGAACCCTTACGGGTGAATCATCTCTAGCAATTCGTATTAATTCATAACCCTGAAATCGTACTGTTGGATCCGGATCTGTGATCATTGCCAATAGAATATTTTCGGGATGTAAGTAGTAACTATTGTGTTCAATTGTCGGACGTATTATCTCTTGAATATTTAATGGCAATTGTCGAATCCAAAGTAAATACTTAAACATATGGCGGCTTCCGTGTATGGAATGCGGTTGGCTCTTCACAAGAAACCAGAAAGGTGTATAAACTTTAACGACGAACGTCACTAACTTTCGTAAACTGTCTGAAGGCCGACTCTTGGACACATAAAGCCTAAGTAACCGAGATGCTGTTGTTAACCACCGCGCTGTACTTACAGGGCCGGGATTTTGGGAAGCTAGTCCACTATCGCAGGAACCGTTGTTTATGGCTACAACCATACGAAAGAGGTAGAGCTGGTCGTCACGGATGTTCCAATCGGCCACATTGTTTGGCATATCTCCCATAGAAATTGGCTGAAAACCACTAACGACCTGTAAAGAAGTTCTTAATTTTTTTAATGATATATTTTGTAGGGTGGAGTGAAAAAAAAAATTTTGGTTTTTTTTCTTCGCCCAGGCGAAGGAAAAAAACAACATTTTTTTTTTCACTCCACCCTAATATTTAGCGGAGCAAACCTACAGGAAATCGGTTGCATTCCAGCAGTTCAGTTCCAAATTGGCTAGTCCAAATTCCTGGACCAGTTTGCTTTCCTATTAAATTGGTCAGCAAGCTTTTGAGTGGCAGCTCATTGAAGTGAAATAGGCAGACGTTCCATTGTAATGGTCGTTGCAGGTATCTTTCCATGCACGCGTTTACTTCTGTTTTGTAACCTGTGTTTACAGCCGTTCCATCGCAATTTAATGCAACTAAATAATTCAGCGAATAGCCTTCTGAATTCAAAAAGTTTACGATAGCCTTTTGTATCTCTAACCCTGTACCTGATGCTGGAGTAGTAAATCCGGATTCTGGTTCTTTCACAATTGTAATATGTTCTTCAGTTGTTCTGTAGAGACGTGCTTGATGAGATGTCTGTTTTTTTAACGTTTTATCTTTTTTTCCATCATAAGAGATACATTTTAATACAGCATCACTGGTAGATGCGGTTTTTGCCTCTTCTCTAAATTTAGCTCGCTCTCTCCGAATTTTGTTTTTGTCAATAATAAGGTCATCCAGGTATTTTAATACCCTCTCACTTATGTCTCCGTAATCATTGTTTGCTTTTGTAGCAATTGAAATTTTCAAATCCTTTATTAGTGTTGTTGCAAGTAATGATCCATAACGATCGGACGTTCCAGTACGATCCAATGCTAAAGCATAATTTTGCAGGCATATATCCGAAACTTTCAGCTGCCGATCGTTTGGGGAAATGTCATTATTTTCATCATCAAAACCATTTTCTTCGCTTGAAGAAGGTGCGTATGAAAATGTAAACGAAGACTCATCTTCGGCAGTACTTGAAACTTGGTCGACCATGTCAATGTCTATATTATCAAATATTGTACTATTAAAGGTCAAAAGTCTTGGGCCACTCTGGTCAATAAAGAAGTTTATTTGGTCTGTAGGGATCTTATTAGCTTCGGGGCAACTACATTCTAAATTATCGATAATGTTGCACTTGCATTTGGCAATTCGGAATAACTTATTCCAATCATCCTTCACATATTTACATGTTTTTTTTATGATTTTATAGTATAACTCTATAAGGCTTACCAATGATTTTCTTATTGTTGTTTTACTTACAATTGGAATGTTTGAACGTTTCCATAACTCACAAAGCATCTTTATTACCACTTGTATGTAACGCGATAAACATTCATTTTTTAAAATACCGTTTGTTTTTAAATGTAAGAAATATTCAATAACGTTGCGATTTGTTGGTAATTTTTTTTTTTCAATTTCACACGGTTTTAAAATGCATATTGTTTAGATTTTTAAGTGTTTTCCTTTTTTATATTTAAGATTTTTATAAAATTTCTTTATATAGACACGATGACGAATCGTATAAACTTATTATTTATTCACTTTTTTCAACAAATAACCGAGAAACGATTTAATGAAAGAAATTTTCATTAAAGATGACATTTAAAACAAAACACACTTCAGATAAATTTTAAAAACAAATGAGACCAAATAATAGAAAAACGTTATTTTCGCAAAAACTGAGCCGCCATGTCTCAAAAACCGTTATATTAAATATTTTTTTCACATATTCGCCTAAATCATATCACATTTAACAAGAAAAGATGTAATGTGAGACAAATATCACATTTAACAAGAAAAGATGTAATGTGAGAAAAATAATCACAATAAAATTTCTTTATACATTTAATTTTTTTTTTTGGATTTTTTGTCTTCATTTTTTTGATTTTTAAATCTTTGTAACTCGTTTGTTTGTGGTCAAAAGTGTGCATTTTAAGTGTCAAAGTTACATAAAATTAAAATGTCTTTCTTTACTGTGTAAAAAAATTTGGCGTTAGGGTGGGTAGAAATCGAGAAATTGAAAGTCACAAATTAAATTTGACGTCAGAGTCAAAAGTGATCAACTAAAAAAATGTAGGACTGATCAAATCATGAACAACGATATGCTAAACGTTACAATCGGACTTCAAACGAAACCACAGTATGTAAAAAAACAAAAGGGCGGTATCCAGGGGCGTGGCAAAAAAATAAAAAAATTTTTTTTGGAATCGCCTTGAGTTTATCTTTAATCCTAGGGGGTGACTGGGTCAACTTTTTTTTTTCGAACTACCCTAATGGACATGTACACTAGGCCGGGTCGATAAAAAAAGTTGTGCCGGTCACCCCCTAGAATTAAAGATAATTGGAAGAAGATTTGAAAAAAAAATTTTTTTTTTTTTTTGCCACGCCCCTTGACCCCGCGCATTTGGTTTTTTATTTCCTGTGGCTCCATTTATAGTCCGATCGTAACGTGTGATATATCATTGTTTTTGGAATGACAACGGCTACATTTTCTACTTTGATCACTTTTGACTCCGACGTCAAATTCTAGACGTGACTTCTGGAAACTCGATTTCTACCACCCTAATTCACGAGTTTTTCTAAACGATAAAAAAGCTTTTAAATTCCATGAAATTTTGTCTTTTACAGTATATATATTTATTCAGTAACAAAAAAGTTACGAAGGTTTAAAAAAAATCAATTTGAGTTTTATTCCAACAATCGTTAACAATAAGCTTTGGTCTTTTTGTGGCGCTAGTGTGCATTTGTTTTTGCACTATGATAATGTTCTCTTTTTCGTAATCTCACTTGTTTCTCTATTTTCTATTATCTTTCTCCTCCACATAGTATTCTTTTTAACAGTCATCACAAACCGATTCAGTTGGCAACACTTTTGTTAAACATATTATTAGGGCTCGGAACTTCATGTAAATACATGTCTGTTGTCGTTAGCTAGAGAACAATGTTAACCAAATATCTTTGCGAATCAACAAATTTGCAACAAAATGGCATCGATTTGTTAGTGCATATTTTTACATATTTTGCTATAAATGCATATTTTGCTATAAATGCATATTCTTATGCATATTTAGTATTTTTTGTTACATATTTTGCATATTTTTACATGTTTTTGCATATTTTTACATATTTTGGCATATTTTTTGCAATTTTTTTTTGATGTTTTACTAAAAATAAATTTTTTACAATTTAAATTTTTTTAGAAATAAAATCTTTTTTTATCAAGAAATGTAATATGACAGAAAATTCAACTACAAACTTTAAGAAGATTTTTAATTGTTATTTATTTATTTTATTTATTTATTTATTTACTTGTTTATTTCCTATACAACAAGATTTAATCTTATATTTATAGTATAGGAATGCAAAATGTTAAATATTAAAGTTTGGCAAAACAAAATGTTAATCTCAATTTTGTAACGACTTTTTAAAACAGAAATTACTAAAATTTAAAAATTATATAGAAAAAAATAAATGCATATTTTTAAATTTTAAGTCCATATTTTACGATTTTAAATACATATTTTATGTACATAAAACACAAATATAAATGCATTAACTTCGAAGCGCTACATATTATTATTCCTCTTCAAGTGTTCGCGTCTACAGCTGTAGCTTTTTGATAAAACTAGTGTAAATTACTAAAATATTTTGTTTCTTTAAAAATATAATTAAATTGTTTTTAATTAAAATATATAATTTATTTATTAGAATTTCCATGCCATTCGCTAAATACCGAAAGCTTTGTGCGAGTTGTTAGTGAATCCGCAAACAAGGTAACGGACGAAAAGCGCATGGGGTCGAGAGCAGTATAAACAGCTGGAGTCTCGCCAAAATTTAAATTAATTTATTTAAGGAGAATACCACATTAAAAAAAACCATTGTTTATACTTTTAAGAATAGAGTTTCTCTCAACAATATTTGATAGAAAAATGAGTTAAAAAGAGCACTTTAAAAATGGCCACAAAAACAATAACCACAAAAAGACCAAAGCTTATTGTTAACAATTGTTGGAATAAAACTCAAATTGATTTTTTTTAAAACCTTCGTAACTTTTTTGTTACTGAATAAATATATATACTGTAAAAGACAAAATTTCATGGAATTTAAAAAACTTTTTTATCGTTTCGAAAAACTCGTGAATTAGGGTGGTAGAAATCGAGTTTCCAGAAGTCACTTCTAGAATTTGACGTCGTAGTCAAAAGTGATCAAAGTAGAAAATGTAGCCGTTGTCATTCCAAAAACAATGATATATCACACGTTACGATCGGACTATAAATGGAGCCACAGGAAATAAAAAAACAAATGCGCGGGGTCAAGGGGCGTGGCAAAAAAAAAAATTTTTTTTTCAAATCTTCTTCAAATTATCTTTAATTCTAGGGGGTGACCGGCACAACTTTTTTTTTTTGTATAGGGTGCGACCCACTCTAATGTACACTCAAATAAAAAAGTCAGTGAAGTTAGCAATATTTTTGCTGGAAGGATCCTCGCAAAAAATGGCTAATATCAGCAAAAAATTGGCTAAATTGTGCAACTTTTTGCTGATGTTAGCATCTTTTCTGCGAGGATCCACCCAGCAAAAATGTTACTGACTTTACAGAATTTTTTTTTAGTGTACATTAGGGTCTCCCACTGAAAAAATGCTGGTAATAGGATTTAAACGATGCGTATTGAAGACGCAAAATATAACGAAATTTTTTTAGAGCACTTTAATGTTCCTCCACGCGATTTAATATTTAAAAATGGTATGTCTTGCCCAAATAAAGTTATTTTACACTCAAAAAAAAAGTTAGTAAAGTCAGCAAAAAAATTTGCAGAGTCAGCCAAATTTTAGTGCTTTCAAAAAAATTGCAGCAAAATCTTTTGCTGAAAATTAGCGAGCTGATTTTTAGCAACAAAATTAGTAGATTCAGCAAAAGTTTTGCTAACACTTAGTTGATTCAAAATTAAAAAATCCTTGCAAAAGTTAATAAAATTAGTGCTGAATATTAGTAGACTGAAAAAAAAACTCAAAGAATTTGTAGAGAAATTATACTTTAGTTAATTTATTTGTTGTAAATCTTAAAACTGTTTTTGTTATTCTTTTAAAAGTAATTTACAATACGGTACAAAAAATAAAAATGTTCATAATCCCACATTGATGACACGAATTAATTTAATATCTGCAAATATATAGAAATTATTTTATATAACATAAACAAATTATTTTTCAACTACTTAAATCAATGGGTGTCTATGTGATGGCATCTTTCTAGAAACGCAACAAAATAACAAAATATGAAATATACAATCTTTTTTTTGCAATAAGAAAGGGACAACATTCAAAATAACATAAGAATTCTGCATAGAAGCTTTACCCAAACTATAATTTTTGAAGGAAATGTTTATTACTTAAAAAATTTTTTTTTTCTCCAATTTATTATGCAATCTATCTTCACGATATTTAGCAATTTTTCTTAAAATAATACATTTAAACTAGCACAAGATATCAGGGTAATTAACTGGAGCAGTATCTACTATATGGTCAACATTGATGATAAAGTTACTTTTTTGGAAAATAATATTAATTCTCTCTACAACACTTACGTCGCACTAAGACAGAAGAAAATTAGAAACAATTGCAACCCCTGGTTTAATCGTGTTATTGAGGATCACATCAGCCGTAGGAATCATATTTTTGAAAGGTGGAAAAGATACAGTACTGACGCTTTACATTATCAATATATATTATTAAAAAAGGAAACAAGTAAACTAATCTTCTCTGCCTGAGACAGTAATACATCAATAAATTTTCGTCAGCAAGCTGTAGCAAAAATAAATGGAAACTGGTCAAGGAAATTGGTATAGGAAAGAGTAAAAATTAAATATGCAATGATATTACGAATGTGGACCACCTTAATCAAAAGTTTGCAAGTATATCCCAAAATACACCTAATTCCAATGAAGTTGAATAACAATTCAATTTGACTTACACAGAACGTTTTTCTTTTTCGTGTGTAACAGAAATTAATGTACTGAAGAGCTTTTATTCCATAAAATTCAATGCTATTGGATTAGACAATATTAGTCCTCGTTTTTGAAGATAACTTTACCAGCAATTGCTTCATATATAACATATATATTCAACACAATTTTTACCACTTCTGTATTTCCCAAATACTGGAAAAAGGCTAAAATCACTCCGATTCCTAAAAATAACACTGAATTTCGGCCGATTGCCATATTGTCTTACTTATCGAAGGCATTTAAAATATTGGTCCATTCACAAATATTATACTTTATAAAGGTCTCTGAACTAATTAATGAAAAAACAGTCAGGCTTCAGAAAAAACAGAAGTTGTATTACTGCTTTGTTGGAAGTGACAGAACTAATAAGAACTGCTATAGATTCTGGTAACATTGTATTTCTTACTCTATTAGATCATACAAAGGAATTTGACCTAGTTGACCATAGAGTCCTTCTGCATAAATTAAAATATGTTTGGTTTCTCATCAACTAGCATTTCACTTATTTCATCATATCAAAAAGGCAGATCACAAGCAGTTTTTCATAACAACACTTTATAACAATTTATTATTACAACAAAGGGAGTGCCACAAGGATCTGTATTAGGCCCACTTCTCTTTACAATATATATTAACGATTTACCATGTGTGTTGCGTAATAGTGATGTATGTACATATGTATGCGGATGATGTCCAACTTTGGACAGTATGTAGGCCAGATGCTACTGAGCATGCCATTAATGAACTAAACAATGATCTAATTTCAGTTTTGGGATGGGCCACGAAAAATAAACTAACTCTTAAATCCGAAAAATCTCATTATATTGTTATTGGACGTAAACAAACGAACACCGCAGGACTGGGAAGTGTGGTACTTAGGGATAAAACAATTGAATATGTTGATAAAGCTAAGAACCTGGGCATCATGTTTAATAAAACACTGCTATGGGATACCCATCTAAACTTAACAATTAGTAAGATTTATGGCATGCTGAGAGGCTTGTGGTCTACGCATTAGGCCGGGTCGATTTGTATAGAGGCAAAAAAAATCGCTCAACGTTCAAGGAAAATCGTATTCTAGGGATCAAAATAAGAAACTTTCCCGTAGGGTCAAATATTGAAAAATTCCACTTTGACCCATTTAGAGTGCCCCAATCGAATATAATTTATACATTCTTCTGCTAGAGCGTCTTCCGGAGAAGAAATAGAGACCCTAATCTTGGAAAGACTCCTCCTACTTTCTGAAATATCTCTATCCCGAGATTTGTACATTTTGCTATAAAAACACGGCTAAAAAGGCCCTCTTTCAACTTAAATTTCAACCCTTTAACGGTCACCTAGAATGATGATTTATGCATTAATCTGCTAGCGCGTCTCCCGGAGAAGAAGTAGCTCCAATAACCTTGGAGAGATTCCTCCTACTTTCTGAAATATCAAAGTAGGCTTTTTCAAAATTTGACCCTTTGGGTCAAAAGTCGGGACATCAGAATTCGTTTTAGAGGTATGGTTCCTTCGGCAAAGTTTCTTATTTTGATCCCTAGAATACGATTTTCCTTGAGCGTTGAGCGATTTTTAAATCGACCCGCCCTACTACACATAGTTTCTTGCCAGTTGACACCAGAAAGATGATAGCTAAGTCTATAATCATGCCACATCTTATTATGGAGCAGAGCTCTACTGTAAATCTGATTCTATTATTAATAGAAGGCTTAATGTTGTTTTTAATAATATAACCAGATATGTCTATGGCCTCAGAAAATATGATCGTGTGTCAATCTACAGCTTTGAGTTGTACAGGTTTGACAATCTACTTAAATTTAGAACCTTTATTATCTATAACTATATAAGAGTGGCGTGACTGAGTGACTGAGGGCTGAGTGACTCAACATCGCCCAGCAAAGACCTCTTTACCTAGGAACTTGAAATTTGGTACATATGTTCCTCCTCTGACTTAGACCCCCACTAAGAAGCGATTTTTTGATATTCCAACGGACAAGGCCACAAAGTGGAAAAACTCCTCCTTTTTCGGAAAATAATGTCCATTTTCCCCAGCCAAGACCTCTGGACCTAGGAACTTGAAATTGAATTGAAATTCCTTTTCCGACTTAGACCTCCACTAAGAAGCGATTTTTGGATATTCCTACGGAGAAGGCCAACAAGTGGAAAACTCCTCCTTTTTCGGAAAATAGTGTCCATTTTTCCGAAAAAAGTACCTTTTTCCAAAAAAAAGTACCGAAAACGAAGTCCCAAAAAAAGTACCTTCTTCCAAAAAAAGTACCGAAAAGCATTGGAAAAAAGTACATTTTCTAAGAGAAAAAGTACCGAAAACGTCAATAGTTTTTTACCAAAACTATTGACAGAAAGTACCAAAAAAATAAAATTTTCTAAAAAAGTACGAATTTTAAAAATGTCCCTTTCCAAAAAAAAGTACTGAAATTTTTCAAAGCAAATAATTACCGAAAAAAGTCCCTTTCCCAAAAAAAGTACCAAAAACTGTACCATTTTCAGAAAAAAGTACCAAAAAAAGTACAATTTTCAAGAGAAAAAGTACCGAAAATGTTCATTTTCAAAAAAAAGTACCAAACATTTTTCTTTTTACCAAAAAAAAAGTACCAAAACTATTGTCAAAAAAGTACCAAAAAATTAAATATTCCAAAAAAGTACTGATTTCAAAAATGTCCCTTTCGAAAAAAAAGTACCGAAATTTTAAAAAAATAATTACCGAAAAAGTTCTTTTTCCAAAATAAAAGTCCCAAAAAAAAAGAAAAAGTACCGAAAATGTTCATTTTCAAACAAAAGTAAAAAAAAATTTTTCTTTTTACCAAAAAAAAAGTACCAAAACTATTGGCAAAAAAGTACCAAAAAAATTAAATATTCTAAAAAACTACTGATTTCAAAAATGTCCCTTTCCAAAAAAAAGTACCGAAATTTTCAAAAAAAAATAATTACCGAAAAAGTTCCTTATTTAAAATAAAAGTACCAAAATTGAATTTTCTAAACAAATTGAATTTTCTAAAAATGTATCAATTCCAAAATGTCCCTTTCCAAAAAAAAGTACCAAAATTTTCAAAAAAAATTTTCCAAAAAAAGTACACAAAATAAATTTTTCTAAAAAAAAGTACCAATTTCCAAAAAATATTAAATTTTTCTAAAAATGTAGCAATTTTAAAAAGTACTTTCTGTATCTTCCAAAAAAGAGTACAAAAAAAGTACCTTTTCCAAAAAAATATACCGAAAAAGTACATTTTCCAAAAAAAAATCTACCAACAAAATTTAATTTTCAAAATGAGTACCAATTTCAAAAAAGTGCTTCTTCCAAAAAAAAAAACTTTCCAAAAAAGATACACTTTGCAAACAAAAAGAAAATAAATAAATTTTTCTAAACAAATACCAATTTCAAAAAGGACTTTTTCCATAAAAAATACTAATAACTGTAATTTTTCCGCAAAAAATACTTTTTCCTAAAAAAAATTCCCATTTTCCACCTAAAGTATCTTCCACAAAAAAAAAAAAAAAAACTAAAAGTGTCTTCCAAAAAAAGTACCCAAAAAATATAATTTTTCTAAAAAAGTACCAATTTCAAAACAATACTTTTTCCAAAAAAGTACATTTTCCAAAAAAAAACATCCATTTTTCAAAAAAAAAAACAAAAGTAGCGAAAATTTTTTAGCTTTTCTAAAAAAAAGTACCAAAAAAAATTTAGTTTTTCTAAAAAAGTACCATCTTCAAAAAAATACCGAAAAATTACATTTTTTTCAAAAACTAAATTACAGTTTGAAAAAATTCCTTTTTCCAAAAAAAATTATAATTTTTGAAGTGATTTTTTCCAATTTTTTTTTTTTGCATTTAAAATTTAAAACAAAATTAAAAAACAACACTCAATGAAAAAAGTTCCCGGTTCAACGAATGACAAACTATTCACACTGAAGTAACGCTTTAACGAACAAGTCGAACGAAAATAAAAATATATAAATTTAAAAAATATAAATAATAATTGCATAGTTTTGTTTTTTATTCGTTTTGTTGTTTAACGAATATCTCGATTTAACGAACAACCTTGACTGCCTGTAATTCGTTTAACCAGAATTCTACAAAATTTTCTACAAATATAATTTTGTTATAATTACGTTCTAATTTTCTACACTTTTTCGCGTTAAAACTTAATTTCAATGGTTTTTTACACTTATCGTGTTAAAATCTTAGACTACAAAAAGAGGTTAAAATATTTCGTATATATTTTTTTTTTTTCATATTAATGTATATAAATAATCTATATATATAAAGAAGTGGTGTGAGTGACTGACTCAAAATCGCCCAGCCTAGACCCCTGGACCTGTGAACTTGAAATTTACAACGGAGAGTGCGAAAAAGTGGAAAAAAGTCTTCCGTTTTTGCAAAATAAGTAACGGCATTTTTAAAAAAGTGACCAAAAATAGTCAACGATTTCAGATTTCTAGCGAAGAGGTTTAAGCAGAACGTTAAGCAAAACACTTTTTACTTTTGTTGTGCAACCTTTTAATTATTTCCAAAAATCATGTTTCCGAGAATTGTGTCTACGCCGGAGACGGAACCTTCATACCAAATTCGAAGTTCCAAGCCCATGCGGTTAAAGCTGGGAGATTAGGCGGCACTTATTAACATTTGAACCACACTTTAACTATGTTTTTATTTTAAAAAGTAGTTAATTAGTCTGTACATCAAGGAACACATATTTTATACTAGCGGACAATGCCCACACGGTTGTTGGCTTAGATAAGACGTTTTTTTTGCGTTAAAGTTCAAAATGTAATTTTTATTGGACAATACAATAAAGTATTACCTATTTTATTTTACAGATTTGCAGAAATTTTTTACTCACCGAAGCCTGCTTCGGACATACCACAGAGTAAAAAACCCCTAAGTCCGGCCGCAGGCCGGCTACGCAGAAAAACTTTAATATTCACTATTTTTTACTGGGGATTATTCGCATAATCATGTTAGTTCCCATGTTGGTTTGGGGTTATGATAGATACATTTTAATCCATAATCCCCAAATCGGAAATTGGGATAATGTCATGTCATTCCTGCCTAAAAAGGTAGATCCCCAAAAGATTAACTTCTTATAAAAATCGTCCATGACCAAATATTTCTTTTTACCAAGTTTGTGCTTTTGTGTTCATTTGTCAAAAAGAGTATATAATTTTGCAGCACTTGGAATCTAAAAATTTCAAGAGAATAGGAAAATGTATTTAAACGTTATGAAATAGTGCCAACTTTTACCCCTTTTTATACAGTTAACTTCTAAATATCCAAAATATTTTATAATTTAATTTTTATTATTACTCGACTAGCTTAAATATCCAATATATCGTTACCAATACTTTTTAATGTCGGAATACATTAAAAAGAAAATGATTTCCTGTTTTAATTATTTTGTTTAACTATTTCGAAAAGATGTTTTAAATTTTAAGCATAAAGCAATTGTACATGTCATTAAGAGAACACTTTTTCCCTTTAAATCTCTATTTATGACAAGTTTTGATCAGAAAAGCAAAAAAATATATCTTAAGTGAACTACGATATAATTACCTAATGGTTTTCGTTATGAGATTGACCGTTTTTGCTCCTCTATTGGTTGATGTCTACGCTTAAGGAAGTACCTACATGTCAAATCTCAAGTACCTAGCTCCTACGATTTGAGCCTGGCTATTAACGGACACTTTTTTTAACCCCATTTTTACAAGTTTTAATTAGAAGTTCAAAGAAACACATATTTTAAAGGTCAGATTTGTAGCCAAATGTTAGTTGGCAGAATATTAAAAGGGAGATTTTGCCACTCACCTTATGGAATTTCAAAATATAAATTTCTTCTTAGATAATATCTGTGCCGGACGAGGAACCTTCAAGCCAAATTTCAAGATCCTTACTCCAGCGGTTTAAGCTTTGTGATTAATCCCAATTTTTCTTATTTAAACCCAGTGTTTTTGGTGAGTTCCAAAAAATTTTTGGAACAGAAGGAGACTTCTTCCTTTTTGTCCGTCCCCTGAAAAGTTTACAAAAACCCCTCCTTAGTGGATGTCTAATTTAATCCAAATTTCAAGTTCAATATTTTTTACAATATTTACCACGCCATTATTGGAAATTCTCTCCGGTAAATTAGCCTATACCTCAGGGCATACATATTATAAAATTTAGATTTCTAGACAAAAGGGTTTGGGCAGTAAATCAAGAGGAAACCTTTTCACTGTTTGCTCCATTACGTAAACATTTCCAATAATCCCATATTTGTGGATATCTACGCCAGACGAGGAACATACATGCCAAATTTCAAAATCAAGCGGTTTGGGCTGAGTGATTAAGCGTACATTTGTTTTTGTGCCACATTTTTATCAAGTTTTATTTGAAATTCCTAAAGGTATATTTTAAGTGCTTTAGCATATAGATTATTGGCTAATACACTTGACATTTCAGATTTTTAGCCGAAGGGGTTTAAGCAGGACGATGAGGGGAAGACTTTATATATTGTTGTACCACATACTAACAATTTCCTAAAATCGTGATTAGTTGTATATGATGGAGAAGGAACCTCAATGACAAATTTCAAATTCCAAGCTCCAGCGGTTTAGGCAGCGTAAATAGGCGGTACTAATTCCCTTTTGAATACCATTTTTACTATGTTTTTATTGTATATTTTAGAAATTATCTTTTCAGTAAGACCATATACCAATGAACACATGAGTTATGGTGACGGGCAAGCCCACTAGGTTGTTATCATAGATAACACCCTGCTTGGACATAAAATTTAAAATGTAATTTTTATTGGACAACGGAATGAAGTATTAATTTTTTACAGCCTTCCATAAATGTTTTACTCAGCGAAGCCGGCTTTGGACATACTACAGAATAGAAAAATAATAAGCAGTCCGTATACGCAGAAATACTGTAATATTCACACAATATTCTTTTGAAAAACGATCTTATAACTACGTAAGACATAGCTCCCATTTTGATTTAAGGGTTAAGACAGAAATATTTTCCTTCGCAGTCCCCAAATTTGAAATGGGGATAATGCCATTCCATACCTACCTAAATGTTTGGATACCACCACTAATATATTGTGTTTTATTTTCCTTAAAAGATTAAATTATTATCCAAAATCAATTACATTGTAAACTTGAAGGCAAAACAATGTCGTCCACACGCTAACAATGCAGCGGGCAATCTCCCTATTAGTAATACAAATACATATTAATCCGCTATGGTTCGGACCATAGTGTGTACGTATCACTACATCATGGGGGTGAGCCCTCTCGGTCGGTTATGGTGGGTAACTGTTCGAAAAAAAAAAAATTTAGAAATTTTTTAATAAGTAATAAAAATAGAATCGATAGAATGTGGATTTATCACAATTTCATTAATTATCAAAGGTTACTAATCATAAACATAAATGTTTTTATACGAACAAAAACGAATTAAAATTATTAATTATAGGTAAATCCAATCCAAACACAAACTACATTGTTATGAAGCTTCAAACTCCTTCAGCTAGAGTTTACAGGCAAGGATCTGGATCTGTGATCAACAGCACATGAATTCTGTATAATATTCCACATGTTGGTCATTATATATATAACTTACAATGAATAAAATTTTTATTCAGAACTACACGCAGAAAAAAGAGCATGGTTTTATAATAGCTTAAGAGCATCATATTCGTAGCAATGATATTATTATCCTAAATGACAATCATCTTTTTTTTTGAATTTGTTTTATGACCAATATTTATTTTTTAGATTTGATTTTTACGGGCTAATTATGGTCAATTAAATATTAATATGAAAATAAAACTCAAATTATTACATCCTTTTCACTCGACGTTTCGTTGACGGTATTTCAACTTCTTCTGGAGTGTGAACTTTATTAATTTCTAGCGACAAAAATATACAATAACATCACATTAATTTAATATTATGTATAAACTTAAATACTAGTATCACATATTAACTTACGATTTTATTAACATTGTCAAGTATTCCTCAAATTTAAATAAAAACTGGACATCACGACACAAAATTTAATAAATTTAATAAATAATAACAACTAAATAAATCACAGTTTAACCTAACGACTAGTATCACAGAATGTTTGTATTAGACTAATGCTATAGAGTATTGCAGCTTAATATTATCTTGATCTTCTTTTGTGTTTAATGTTGTTCGTATTTTTTGTTGAATTCGAAGACTCTCTATCGTATAGCGCTTTTGCTCATTTTTTTCCCTAT
The DNA here is from genome assembly GCA_021234595.1 of Delia radicum. NCBI lineage: Eukaryota > Metazoa > Arthropoda > Insecta > Diptera > Anthomyiidae > Delia > Delia radicum. The sequence goes on from CM037853.1 coordinate 186,664,107, forward strand.
CTAATATTCTTACACTATTAAAATTTGCGTTATGTTACTCTCTTTTATATGTTGAGATAAAGCTGTGCTTTCCTTGTTTTTGTTTACGTCGGATTCATGTTCTGCAATTCTTACACCTAACATTCTTTTTGTAGTTCCAATATATACCTTGTTGCACTGTTCATTTTCATTGCCGCTACATGTGATCTGATATACTACATTATTAGTTTTTAATTTTTCAATTTTTGATTTTTTGCTTGTAAACAGATGCCTAAGTGTTTGATTTGATTTGTGGGCAATTGTAATTTTGTCATTGTTGATCGTTTTTTTTAGAGTTTTGCTCTCCGTTAATTTCGGTATGTAAGGTACACTGTAAAAATTGGTTTCTTTTTCTTGTTTATCTTTTTCTTTATGTTTATTGTTAAGTGTTATATCTAATAAATTGTTAATTACAAAAACGGGATAATTATTCATGGCGAGTGTTTTTCTTATTATATTAATGTTATTTTCCTTAAACTTTTCGTCGCTTAATTGCATTATTTTTTGAATAAAATTCATTGCCGTATTTCTTTTCATTTTTTCCGGTTGTGTCGAGTGATAATTTATCATTCTTCCCGATGAAGTCGCTTTTGAATACCAATTAGTGATCAGCTTTTCATTGTCTCTTATAATCGTCATATCCAAAAATGGTATTCTCATATTTTATTCCTTTTCAATAGTGAATTTAATTTTATTATGATACGTATTTAGTGTCTTCATTATTATTTCCTCATCCTTTTTGTCAATAATCGCAAACATATCGTCTACGTATTTGGATATGAACTTGATTTTTATATTTTTAGTTTTTAATTCGTCGATTACGTCGTCCAAAAGTTTATCTAGCACTATATCGGCAATCGTCGGTGAGAGGGGGTTGCCAATGGGCATACCATCTTCAATCATACTTTTTCTCTGCGTGTAGGTGCACTCCGGGCAAGCCCGGCTTTAGCCGGCTTGTGCTTCATAAAATTGTAAATAATCTTCAACATTACATCTTTTCCGAAGGCTAAACTTCACACAATCCGAGCGAAATAATATGATAACACCAATACGACACATTTTTCTTTCGCAAGAAACACAATTCTTTATTAACTCAGTAAGTCTGTGGAACTCATTACCCGTAAGGATTCAGCGGATGAGCAATATAAATTACTTTAAAGAAGCATTAAAAACTCATTTAAATGGATAGTTCTGTGACATGTTGTAGTATTAATAATTCATCAAACAAAGTTTCTGCTTAAGCTCTAGTGAGCAACTATTTTATTGTATCTAAAAAATACTTAAAGTTACTTAAACATAAATTATATTAGTATGGGATTTTGCATAGATTGCAAAATCCCACGCTAGTAGATTTGATGAGTAGTGGACAAACAACATTCCATAAAGTGTGGGTCTCTAGTTACATGCAGACGGTATGGTAACGCAGACTTGTCAAACACACTACAATGTATATGTTTAAAGCATGTTTTAAAATTTTAAAATTTTTATTTTTGTTTTCTTTTTAACAATTTTTAAATTAAAATTTTATTAGTAATTTTTTTTATTATTATTATTTATTATTATATTGTTTTTATTTGTATATCCTTTTAATTTTTGTGTAAATTTTATATTTTGTAAAATTCAACCGATAATGACTGATAATTTAAATGATCAAGAATCTATTCTTGTTAATCAGGATACCAACAAATAAATAAATAAGAAAAAAATAAATACAAATACTGTGCAAGTGTAAAAAATGAAGTAACAAAATCCACTATGCAGAGTGGAGTACTCCACAACTGTGAATCCAACTTTATACAAAAAATATGTAAAACATCATAATATGTTTGGTCATATAAAGAAAATCTAAACAATTTAAAGTTTCAATTATTAATGAAGTGTTTTATGATTTCTATCTTTTTATATATAGGTTGTTGACAAGTCAATGCCAATTTTCAGCAAACAGTTTTATTCTGGCAGCGTTAAAGAAGATGTAGACATTTTTTCTGCTCTTTCTTTAAGTATACAAGCTGAAAGTCCAATGCAAAGAAATTTAATTTTTACAATATCAGCTGGAAATGATGACGCTATTTTGAAATAGACTACAGAACAGGTGAGTGCTGTTAATAATAATTCTGAATTTAATATAATAACGCGTTTTTCTGAAAAAATTATATGTTTTTTTATAATTGAAATAAACCTTTAAAAATATCGAAAAAATTACTATAGGCAGAAAAATACAATCGGCACAGTGTTGGCAAAGCGTCTGCGACGGTCGGTTATGCATTGGTAGAACGTGGGATTAACAATCTTGTGATTATCCGATTGATAACAGTTCCCAACCGTTGGTTTAAGCGAAATTGCCACCGTTTTGAAATTCTAAAAATTTTGTGCTTTTTAATTGACTTATTAAATTAATTTTCAGAAATGTGTATAACAAAACACCTTTAAAAAGCAGCAATACAATCTTATGCCCAGTTTTTAACTTCGTATTTAAATATGCAATTAGTTAATTGCCATTTAAATTTAAGTTGTATTTAAATACAGTTTCAGTTTTTCAGTCTTAAATGACAATTGTTATTTATTTGCGACAAAAATATGGTAGCATCATGAAATGTCAAAAAATTAATGATCATTATTCAGAAAACAGCTGTTTAAAGAATAGAAAAAAGCTGAAAATATAAAATATAGAAATAAAAAAAAAAAAATAAAATATATACATATATACAAATATATATATAAATAGAAATAAAATATAAATTATAATTATAATTAAATTAATAAAATACAAATGAAGAGAAGTGAAAATTTCATCCGAAGTTGAATTTTTATTGGCTGCTGTAATTTAATTTATCTTTTATGGTTTGTTTTACCACGCGGAAAAAAACAAACTGTCAAAATCATATGTTATATTTGTACAATTTAAATAGACTTTAAATGCCCAAGATTGGTCACTTAAATGTGATTTAAATTTCAAGTTAAAAACTGACATTTGTATTTAAATAGAACTTAAAGTATAAATGGCATTTAAATACGAAGTGAAAAACTGGGCATTAGTCTTATACATCATATCTAAATGTGTGAAATATAATAAAATAATGAAAATGAAAAGTATTCAAGTTCGAGGCCATACTCTATTTTTCTTTATTAGGATATTGTCCTAACAAATAATCTATAGAGTTTTGATTTGAGTGTTGATAGATCTATTTCGGGAATTTTCTAGGTTCCCATCATCAGAACACGTTTTGAAAGAAGTGACAATTACATGCAAAACATCAAGCATTCATATAAACTAGTTTTCTCACTAAATAAGAACTAATATATGAGCTCGAAGTTAAAGATTATCACCATTGATCAAAAAATAAATTGAAAACTTTTTTTGTGTGCTAGGTCTACCTTTGGTAGATATTCAATACACGTTGTTTGTTTTTTTCCCTTTTCATTTGTACACTTGTTTTGTTTAAAAACGAAATGTAAATGTTGAGTAGTAAACTAGACCGTACTTTAATATAATTTTTATAAAAAAAAATTATGTTTTTTTCGACCTTTAATTGTACAATGAAAATGAAAATTATTCAAGTTCGAGTCAATGCTCTACACAGAAAAAAGTATGGGCCAAAAATATCTAATTAATCGATTGTTTGAATATCAATGGCAATTTAAACAATTTTTTTAACTGATTGAATTAAAAAATTTATTGAATTTTCTAATATATCCATACAGTGTTGACAACATGTAAACAAAATTTTTAAAAATTTGGCAAACTATTTTTTTTTTTTATATTATTTAGATTAAATAATCAAACAAAGGTTTAATTATATCAATATATTATTTAGTTTGTAAATAAAAAGAAAAAAAATCGCAAATGATTAACTTTTAATAAGTTGAGTAGTTTACCGATTTCAAATACACGCAAAATCGTAGTTATTTCACTAGAGTTTGCAACACTCTTTTTGAGAGATATTCGTGTACGCACGAAAACTTAATTTAGTTTCGTGTTTTATCTGTAGTAATAAAAGTGCACATGTGGATTTAAATAAACCTTTTCGAAAAAGGACAATTAAACTATTATTTTTGTAAATAATTAAATTTTCAATAAGTATACGTGTCATTAAACTATCATTTCAAAGTGGTGTGTGATTTTTTTAAGAAAGCAACTCAATTACAAGAAAAAGTTCAAGACAAGACAAGCAAAACAAAAATAAAAAAATACGAGTTTTCAATTAAAGCTACCATTGTTTTCTTCTCAAGTTTTAATCAATATAACTAAACTTTTTAATTAAGGTTGTAAAGAAAAACAATAACTCTTTTAATTGATATTGTTATTATTTTAATTGAAATAGTTTTAATAAACTGTCTGCAAATTTTTTTAGTTAATACTATCATTTCAGTGGTAGGTGCAAAATCAATTTAAATATTAATTGATTCAATAAAATTTTTAATTGAAACCCGTTTTTAGTTTTTTCTGTGTATATTTCTTTATTAGGATTGTAATAAATTAATATTATGAGGCGGGTTTTTGGTTTGTTAAGAACTCCAAATTGAAGTCTGATTTATTTAACAATTTACATGTTCTTATATACTATTCTTATAAGTCTAACTTATTGTCTAGTATTGAGTGATTTTATGAATCACTCAATTTATTTTTATTTTTTATTCATTCTTATACTTTGTTCTCTTATCGTCAACATACGGTCATCAGCTATCTGAGTGTAAAATGCAGTCATAGTGCTACTTGATGCCACATGGTGGTATGTATGTCATTCACTCTACAGTATTTGAGACGGTATGTTGGGAAATCAATATTAGTGGTTGGTATGCAGTGTACGCTTAAGGAGTACACTACAGGATATTGTCCTAACAAATAATCTATAGAGTTTTTGTTTTCAAATTTAATAATTAACCACTTTCAGAAATGTGTTGATAGACCTATTTCGGGAATTTTCTAGGTTCCCATTATCAGAACACGTTTTGAAAGAAGTGACAATCCCCTGCAAATCATCAAGCATTCATATAAACTAGTTTTCTCACTAATATGAGCTCGAAGTTAAAGATTATCACCATTGATCAAAAAAATAAAATGGAAAACATGTTTGTTGTGTGCAAGGTCTACCTCTGGTAGACATTCAATACACTTTTTTTGGTTTTTACCCTTTAGTGTCTTATTGAAGAAAATATAATAAAATATCAGAAACCAAATAGTTTGAAGCAATTTATTTCTAATTTTAAGTACAATTTTCTTTCGGTAAACACTTCAATAATATGGTGACTTAACATAAATCTTGTATCAAAATGTTGGAAAACGATATGGGATATACTATGAGCGTAAAAGAAACTGTATGCCTTACATTAGTATGTTTAGCATTTTATTTCAGTCGTTTGCAATTATATTTCATTCAACATTTTATGTGTTTTTTGTTATACCATTACTCCTTTATTAAAAAAATAACAACAATAATCTTACAACAACGAAACTTAGACAACGAAACTTAGACAACAAAAGCAGAAGCTACTGCATATTTTAAACCTCAAACCGGCCTAAGCTTTTTTGCAATTGTTCGTCAAGAAAAATAAACAATATGTTCGTCTACCAAAATTTGTTTCGTAGCCTATTTTAGGCGATACTGGTCAAAATAGGTTTACAGCAAATCTCAAAAACTAATCAATAAAAATACATAAGTTTAGTCATAAAGTATTCCTCTTCCCAAGATATATCTACCGTCCAAAAGTTGCCTTTTTGTGCTTTTACTTAAGAAGACATGACGATTTTCATTTTTTGAAAAACGCAAAATTGTGCGAAAACGCATCTAAACTTCAACATATATTAATTAAATTTAAAGCCGTCCATACGTTTTCCAGTTAAGACGATGTCCTTTACAGGTATCATTATGGAAGCCTGTATGTCATTAGACGAAAATTTGAGCTGTTTTTAAAGTTTAAGCTTCAATCTTACTTTGTGTATAGTATCACAGTTTCTAGCCAACATAAATAGGGTTTCAAGATTTTTTAAAATTGTGTTCATTTCAAAATATTGATTTTTTCAAAATATTTATTTTTCTCGCTTCCCAACCGTCACATGCACACAAAAAATTACTTCACAAATTATTTTGTAAATTTAGTTTACTATCGAAATTGCATAAATTCTTATTATAAAAACCTCAGTTTTCGCACTTATGGCCAATTTATAATACCCCGTTTGGAGACGGGCTTGCCGGTTAATGGGTTAATCGTCAAAAGAAACTGTACAATTCGACCATTGCGTTTAATGGAGCTCTTGTATAGTCGAAAATACCGTTATTTTTTTGATAATTTGTTCATGTAACGCATTACAGAGAATATTAATTAATAATTTATCTATTATCTATTTATTAATTTGTTCGTTATTTTGACAAATCTTACTTTTTCGGTATAACCAACTTTATATCCAAATTTGGTCAAAAAAATTCGGGAAGGGGAAGGATTTGTCGAAATCGATAAAATTTATGACAGAATCAAAAATACAGAAAAAAATTATTTATATGATGAAAAAGTTAACAAATTTAAAAAAAATTTCGCAAATACTCGTTCGGTAGGATAAAGTCGGACCCATTGTCCGAAATGTGAAGAAAAGTCCTACTGAAATCCCGGTAGAACATATAACTAAAATTTCAAAACAGTCAAGTGTTATCGTTATTACCATTACAATTCGCCTGGCACTTCATGACAATGGACTTCAGTACTTTTCGCGTATAGTCACATCTACTTATAATGTAGCGTGTTTGATAAGTGTATATTGCCATGTACTAGACAGGCAACATAACACCCATACATTGTATGAAGTATTGACATACAATCTATGGAATGTCCATGATACAAGCAACCTTACTGTGTGGATTAATGCATACGTAGGCATTTCCCACACTTTAGTTGTAGCTAGTATTAAGTTGATTTTTATATCTAGATTTAAGTATTTTTAAGAAACAATAAACAGTTGCTCACTAGAGCTCGAGAAGAACCATGGTCTTTTAATATTAATACCACATGGCGACCGTGACTTGGTGCTAACCAAGAAGTGTGAAAACAAATAAATTAAATAATACTATTGACTTAAAAAAAAAAAAAACATAAAGGGTTAGGTCCAACAGGACCTGACCCTGTTAAAAGAAAAAAAAAAATTTAAAAAAAAACAAAAAACAAACAATATACCAACAACTAAAGAAAACTTTTTTTTTTTAAATTACAAAAAAAAGAAGCTAAACAGAGTTTTAATTTATTAACTCAAATATGTAGTCGCATTCTAATAAGTTTTAAATTTAGTCAGCAACGATAGTGAAACAAAAATACTGATGTAGTTAACAAAAATTTTAATAAGTTTATAATTACACAAAATGTGTAGTAACATATACCGGTTTCTCTAAAACACACAAAAATTGCTTTCAACCCTACAAATAATTAAGAATACAAGTTGTTGCCGTCCATGTTTGTGATCAGCTGCTCGTATATAAAGATAGATATAACACAATGGATAAATCAATGAAGAAGCAATGCGGATGTGTATTGCCGGGTGGATCAGCCATTTAACCCCAAGGATGGTGTGTCCGATACACCATCGGGCCTGGACAATAATAACGGCAACTAGTTTAAATTTAATAGCCCAACAGCCGCATCAATTGATATTAACAACAGCAAATACCACTGGAGCATAGGCAGCAAAGGTAGCACAACAGCAACCCTAGTACAAAATTTGGCCCCAACAACATCATCAACAACAACTTAAAACTACAGCATGTAACGACTTATTTTTGCTAGGGTATACTGAGCCACTGTCCAGTGTTCGTTACAAGAAATAAATGTACACCGCTGTAGTAATTTCAATTCAAACACCTATGCTTAACTTTATTTAATTAATTAAAATATTTTAGTACAATATATTAGCAGAGTTTATGCTTCGGATGTCCTCGTATCTTCTCGTGTGCTCGTCTCTCGTGGTTATTGGGAGCTCGTCCCACCTCCTCCACTCCGATCCTTCACTCTCTTGGCTGTTACGTGCGTTGATTGACGATAACTTGCATATAAATATGCTCGGAAACGTTCGGCTGCGCTCGGCTCGTCCTCGGGTACCACGCTCTGGGTCCCTTTATAGTTTCTACACTATGTCTTGTTGTTCTCGTACTCTCTGTATCACTTCTGGTACCGGCAATTGCTTATTTTGGCGCTCGGGATTGTTCGGCTCGACTCGGATCGCCTTCGGGTCACCTGCTTCGTTCTGCGTCACATTCCTTGCCCTTCGGTTAGACGATTCACCTTTACCTTCTGTTCTTCGGCTGATGAGGTATGATGACTTTCGCTCTCGAAATTGTTCGGGTTCGCTCGGGTCTTCTTCGGATCCGCCCTCAGTCCCGCTGGTTATGCTTCACTTGGTTTCCCTCCGGTCGTGATCGCTAAACACGGCCGGATAGTCCACCCAGTGCCACCACACCAAATCGTCTGCCCGATAATCTAGTTCGTGATCGCTAAACACTTGTAGACTACCCGACAGCAGATTTACTGTGGTCGTGGAGTTAGATCTGCTTGTAATAGTTCGGTTTTAAAGTTAATTATAACTGCCAAAACCCACAAAGTGATCGGTAAACACCAAGTGTGCTTTGGTTTCGGATCTCTTTAACTTCGTCAGGTGATCGAGAAACACCATCCCAAAGTTCACCGGTGCTCGGGAAACAACCAGTGGAGATATATACGCTATGCTACCACCAAATGTCTTCTCTAGGTGATCGCTAAACACCAAGAGAAGATATCTCTATCTACTTCGTTTACACTAACTTCGTGTGGTGATCGGTAAACACCACCCGAACACTATTTACTACAATCACTCTCTGATACTTTTCACTCAGTTATAGTCTTCGTCAGGTGATCGCTAAACACCATCCAAAGGGATATAACACACTCGACACAGTTGCTAAACTTCGGCTGGTGATCGCTAAACACCAGCTAAAGCACAATCACTCTCTGATATCTTTCAGTCAGTTATAGTCTTCGTCAGGTGATCGCTAAACACCATCCAAAGGGCTATAACACACTCGACACAGTTTCTAAACTTCGGCGGGTGATCGCTAAACACCAGTCGAAGTGTCTACTAGGTTCACTATTTACTTAGAGGATACTTACACACTTGATCGCTGCTAAAGGAATGAGACCTTCTTCCTATTTTGGCTGCCCTTTTATACTGTGCAGTCAACAAATAATTCCATCAACAAATGTTAGTGGCAATGCTTTGTTGCTAGTGTAAACTAACGGCACCTAATTTCTTTAATCTTGTCTAACTTGTAAACAACCTTAATAGTTGTTGCTATATGTTTATTAGTACATTTAATCATGCGTATTGCTGTTGTTGTTTCTTGTTTACAAGTTTGGTCAGTGCATGTTACTGCATGCACGCGGAGTCTGTGTGTTGTTATTGCTATTTTACTGTTCATATTACAAATACAGTGTGTGACATAAGTTTGTGCCCAAACTTGTCGTCACATTCCCCCCTTTCTTTAGAGGAAAAGACTAAATGTTCAATGTTTAGTTTAGTCAATGTTTTATTGAGATTCTTATTTCATTCCCAGTATCTCACCGATGCGTTACCACCCTTTGATATACGTATCCTGTACTTTAGACCGCTAATCTCCTTCATAAGATTCAGGCGCTTTCTTCTCGATGGGTCTTTCAGCAGCGTTGTGACGTATGACCACACTTCACCTGGGAGCGGTTTTCCCGTTAAATTTTCTATACCGCCTATGGCCTCACCGTTCCATAATACATCTACCCTTAACGCGTTTGGCAGCCTACCTGGCGACATAAACTTTTTCGGCATCTCGCTTAGGATTTCGTCTGGAACCTTGTTCCGGCTCGCAGCCACTTCTTCGGCAGGCGTGTCGATACTGTCTGATTCGGACCATAAACTTTCCATTGATTGGCCTACCGTTAAGGTCAGAATGTCCTCCCTGTACCATGCCGCCGTATTCTCCTCTAGCTGAATCATCAGATCGTCAACTGACACATTCGACACCGGTTGTGAACGCTGCTCAGGAAATAAGTCAGTACTAGCGTTTTCTGATGATTTTTGTGCAACCGGCTGCCCCATAGATTGCAATTTTTCTGCGCCTCTTATGGTTTTTACCCGAGCCAAACGCACTCTTGTCTCACTGACCCTTGCTGTCCTGCGGTTTAAGTCCTCGTACCTTTGACGGACCATTTTGCGGGTATCTTCGAAGCTTGCACTATCTGCAGGATTCATTGTCAACACTGTAATTATAGATCATTATTAGTAAAATACAAAATTTTTGGACTTGATGCACACAAATGAAAAGGGATGTACTATGACTCTACTACGCACGACATTCAACATTGAAAGGTTTAAGTTCCCCAATATGCGCAGTTCTTCTGCGTCTACCGTCACCCTCTACTTCTACAATTACTGGTGATATAAACGACTTCACTGTATAGGGGCCATCATATTTCGGTGCCAGTTTCGCTGCGAATCCATCCACTGCTTTCGAATGATGATGTTGTTTCACCAGCACCCTGTCACCCTTTTTCGGCTTCCACGATCTCCTCCTCAGATTATAATGACGCCTCTGATCCTGCGACGCTATCTCCATATTTCTCCTTACCAGCTTAAAAATCTCCTGAAGCATTTTTGCCCTCTCGTTGGGTTCTTGTACCTCGCCTCCCGTTCCGTGAGTGACTTCGTCATACAGCGCCTTTGGTAGCCGAGGTTCCCTTCCTTGTGTTACAAAACTGGGGCTATATCCAGTTGTCTCTGACACGCTTGAATTTATCGCCAGCATAATTTCAGGCAAGAAATCATCCCACGTTCGTTGATTCTCTCCTGCAAACTGCGTAATCATCGTCTTTACCGTTCTATTCGCTCGTTCTGTTTTATTCTCCTGAGGTGTATACGGCGCTGTCAATTGATGATGTATACCTACTTCCTCCAGACATCTCTCGAATGCACGACTAGTGAACTGCGTTCCATTGTCGGTTACCAATACCTTAGGTACACCAAAGCGGCTTATAATCCGTTCTCGTAACGCCTTCTTCACTGCCTCCGTCGTGGCCTTCCTCATTGGCACTAGCTCCGTCCATTTCGAAAACTTGTCGAAAAACACCAGCAGCATCGAATTTCCATGCTTGGATCGCGGCAATGGTCCAACAAAATCCGAGCATACGATCGCCCATGGTTCCTCTGGTATCTGCGTCAGCATCATTCCTGCGGGCTTTTGTTGGCTGGCCTTATACCGTTGACACGATTCGCACTTTCTCACGTAGCTCTTAACGTCCCTAAACAATCCTGGCCAATAGTATCGCTGCGTTACCCTTGCGATTGTTTTCCTGCTTCCTAGATGTCCAGCACTTGGTGTGTCGTGATTCTCCTTCAGTACTCGTTCGCGCATATATTTTGGAACACATAATTTCCACTGTACTCCTCCATCAGTTTCATCTCGACTTGGGATGTGACGATAAAGCTGACCGTTTTCCATTATATAATCTGAAAACTTCTCCGGATTCTCCTGGACGTCCTTCTTTTTTTTCTCCAACCAAGTACACTTCTCCTTGACAGATTCGTTAGTTGTAGCACACAACTTGTTTAAAGGTTCCCGTGACAACGCATCTGCAACCACATTACTCTTCCCCTTACGATATTCCACATCAAAGGTAAACTGTTGGAGTTCCAATGCCCATCTTGCAATTCGTCCAGAAGGGCTCTCTATACTATTTAACCATTTTAGAGATAGATGATCAGTAATTACCTTAAATCGATAGCCTTCCAAAAACTGCCTCATCTTCCTGATTCCCCACACGATCGCCAGACACTCCTTCTCCGTTGCTGAGTAGTTACATTCCGCCTTATTCAACCGTCGGCTTGCGTAAGCAATGACACGTTCCCCATCGTTGAGATTTTGCGTGAGTACTGCCCCCAATCCAAAGTTGCTTGCATCAGTTTGAAGAATAAACTGTTTGTCGAAATCTGGACACGCCAATACCGGTGCCCCTGTCAACCGTTCCTTTAGCATCTTAAAAGCTTCCTGTTGTTCCTTTCCCCATTTCCATCTCACACTCTTCTTTAGCAAACTCGTCATCGGTGATACCAGGTCTGCGAAATCCGGAACGAATCTGCGATACCACGAAGCTACTCCTAACACTCGCCTGACTCCTTTTACATCTTTTGGTGGAGCCATCTCCTTTATCGCCGCTATCTTATCTGGATCCGTCTGTATACCGTCTTCTCCCACAACATGACCAAGATATTTTATTTTCTTCTTCATGAACTCACATTTCTCCGGGTTAATCCTTAGATTCGCCATCTTCAACCGCCTAAATACTTCCTTTAGATTTGCCATGTGTTCCTCCAGCGTTTTACCAATCACAATAATATCGTCCAAGTAAGCAAAAGCATGCGATTCCATTTCGGGACCAATGACTTGGTCCAATGCTCGTTGAAACGTAGCTGGTGCAGAATGCAGTCCAAACGGCATGACCTTCCACTGGAACAATCCTCTTCCTGGAACTGTAAACGCGGTGTAAACTCTGCTTTCCTTTTCCATTGGTATTTGCCAGTAACCGTTTTTCAAGTCCAACGTGCTGAAGTATTTAGCATCTCTCAACCTTTCCAAAATCGAATTTATCCGAGGTAACGGGTACGCGTCTGGCAAAGATTTGTTATTTAGTTGTCGAAAATCACAGCATAGCCTCCATTTCCCATTCTTCTTCGGCGCCAATACAATTGGAGAACTGCATGGGCTGTGCGAGGGTTCGATGCATCCATTTTCCACCAATTCGTCTACCAGATCACCAATTATCTTCTGCTTCGCTGGATTTGTCGGCATGTACCTCTGTTTAAACGGTATCTCATCCTTCATCAATATTCGGTGTTCCGCTACATTCGAGAGACCTGTTCCTGCTTCAAATTCTGATAACTCATTTTCCAAAAAGTTTTTTATACGAACCTCTTCGTCGATTTCTTCCTCGCTGCTTACCCTGGTACATCTAACCTTCGGTTCTCTTGTAGGTAACTCCCCCTGCTCCTCAAACCTGTACACCACATCTCCAATAGTTAATGTTGCCTTCATCTTACGCAAGTAATCCACTCCGAGTATTAAATTGTCCACTACTTCAGGTAATATTAATAATGGCATATCCACACGTTTGTTTCCGAATGTTACTTCCACTGGCGCTGCTTCATCTACTGTAACCGGTGTACCGTTCGCTAGAGATACCCCCACGTCAACTCCCACACGTTCTGTCTCCTCAATCAATTCGGACGCATATGTTGTACTCACAAAACTGTTGGATGCTCCTGTATCAATTAACGCCTCAGCATCATGTTCTCCTATTCTCACTTTCGCATATATATGCCCTTGCCGAGCATAAATTGACTTAAGCGATGAAGCTGCCAAATCCGTTGATCCTGTTAAGGGTCTTTTCCCTTGTACCTCCCCCGCCCTTATTGATGAAGTCCTGTTTCGTTTCCCGTTTTCTTACCACAACAATCTCGTGTATAAACGTCCACACGGCCGCAATTCCAGCCGAATAATCTGGATGGATTTCGACACATCCGTTGACCATGTCCGTCCTGTCCGCACCGGCGGACGCTGTTCGAGGGTTAATTGTACTCACCATAGTGGGTTGTCTAACTTCCTCCAATGCCCCGGCTACCGCTGTTGTATTTGTCTGACTGCTTCCGCGTATTATCTGAGGTTGAGATCGAGGTCGTGGAATTGGATGTTGGGGTGCTGGTTGCAGGGTTGCAGCTTCTCTTTGTAGATCTTCAAAGTCTCCTGCCAATTCAAGAAGCTCTTGCAGGTTCCTGAAATCTCTACGCTTGACATACATCTTGTAGTTAGGGTTTATGTTTTCATATAGCCTTTCCAGTTTTTGTTCCTCACTGTATCCTGCTTGTCGCATTAAATCTTGCAAATTCACCATATATACTTTAAATGGTTCACCTGTTCGCTGCTTTCCGGTTCTGATTTTATCTTCCAGCTTCGCAAAGTATCCCGGAGGTAGGAAAAACTCCAGGAAATCTCGTCTAAATCCTTGCCATCTTAGCCAGCGCTTGTTGTTATTTCTAAACCACGAAAGCGCTAGGTCCTTTAACAACTCCGGCATTGTCCTCGGTAGCAGATCCAGCTGGATCTCGTAAACGTCTGCTAGTTCCTCGACCCGCTCCAAAAAAGCTATCGGATCCTTGCTACCATCATACTTAAATGACCATTTCCGTACCTGATCTACTGCCTGTAAGTAGTTCTCACGTTCTTCCGTTGGCAACTCTAGCTCCGTATTGTTAACAGTTATCTTGGGTACTTCCGACAATGTATTAACTCCATCACTTTTAGCTGGCAACTCCTCTTTATGTGTTGGTGTCGGTGCTCTGAGATGCTTTTGCTGCAGAGCTTCCAGTCTTTCAGTCACATCAGCCTCATGGATATCCTTTTTGATGAAATCTGCCATGCGCTTCCGCAACTCCTCTACCGTTCCATCAGTTCCAAGGCCAAACTCGGCCGCATAGCAAGTTAAATCCTCTCTCCGTAAACTGTAGACCCACTTCGTGCTCACCATTTTGCCTCGTTTTAGCTTAGTGTATCTCTTTCTTGTTAATTAGCCTGCTCGGGCGCCACTTGTAACGACTTATTTTTGCTAGGGTATACTCAGCCACTGTCCAGTGTTCGTTACAAGAAATAAATGTACACCGCTGTAGTAATTTCAATTCAAACACCTATGCTTAACTTTATTTAATTAATTAAATATTTTAGTACAATATATTAGCAGAGTTTATGCTTCGGATGTCCTCGTATCTTCTCGTGTGCTCGTCTCTCGTGGTTATTGGGAGCTCGTCCCACCTCCTCCACTCCGATCCTTCACTCTCTTGGCTGTTACGTGCGTTGATTGACGATAACTTGCATATAAATATGCTCGGAAACGTTCGGCTGCGCTCGGCTCGTCCTCGGGTACCACGCTCTGGGTCCCTTTATAGTTTCTACACTATGTCTTGTTGTTCTCGTACTCTCTGTATCACTTCTGGTACCGGCAATTGCTTATTTTGGCGCTCGGGATTGTTCGGCTCGACTCGGATCGCCTTCGGGTCACCTGCTTCGTTCTGCGTCACATTCCTTGCCATTCGGTTAGACGATTCACCTTTACCTTCTGTTCTTCGGCTGATGAGGTATGATGACTTTCGCTCTCGAAATTGTTCGGGTTCGCTCGGGTCTTCTTCGGATCCGCCCTCAGTCCCGCTGGTTATGCTTCACTTGGTTTCCCTCCGGTCGTGATCGCTAAACACGGCCGGATAGTCCACCCAGTGCCACCACACCAAATCGTCTGTCCGATAATCTAGTTCGTGATCGCTAAACACTTGTAGACTACCCGACAGCAGATTTACTGTGGTCGTGGAGTTAGACCTGCTTGTAATAGTTCGGTTTTAAAGTTAATTATAACTGCCAAAACCCACAAAGTGATCGGTAAACACCAAGTGTGCTTTGGTTTCGGATCTCTTTAACTTCGTCAGGTGATCGAGAAACACCATCCGAAAGTTCACCGGTGCTCGGAAACAACCAGTGGAGATATATACGCTATGCTACCACACAATGTCTTCTCTAGGTGATCGCTAAACACCAAGAGAAGATATCTCTATCTACTTCGTTTACACTAACTTCGTGTGGTGATCGGTAAACACCACCCGAACACTATTTACTACAATCACTCTCTGATACTTTTCACTTAGTTATAGTCTTCGTCAGGTGATCGCTAAACACCATCCAAAGGGATATAACACACTCGACACAGTTGCTAAACTTCGGCTGGTGATCGCTAAACACCAGCTAAAGCACAATCACTCTCTGATATCTTTCAGTCAGTTATAGTCTTCGTCAGGTGATCGCTAAACACCATCCAAAGGGCTATAACACACTCGACACAGTTTCTAAACTTCGGCTGGTGATCGCTAAACACCAGTCGAAGTGTCTACTAGGTTCACTATTTACTTAGAGGATACTTACACACTTGATCGCTGCTAAAGGAATGAGACCTTCTTCCTATTTTGGCTGCCCTTTTATACTGTGCAGTCAACAAATAATTCCATCAACAAATGTTAGTGGCAATGCTTTGTTGCTAGTGTAAACTAACGGCACCTAAATTCTTTAATCTTGTCTAACTTGTAAACAACCTTAATAGTTGTTGCTATATGTTTATTAGTACATTTAATCATGCGTATTGCTGTTGTTGTTTCTTGTTTACAAGTTTGGTCAGTGCATGTTACTGCATGCACGCGGAGTCTGTGTGTTGTTATTGCTATTTTACTGTTCATATTACAAATACAGTGTGTGACATAAGTTTGTGCCCAAACTTGTCGTCACAAGCAATACAACAACAGTAAGATGAAAATTAATCAACAAGATAATAACAGATTTAAACAAGGTAAACATATTTTAAGCTATAGCATCGTCTGTTCCGTACAGTACAGTACAGATGTTAAATATTCAATTTTTTTTCTAACTCTAAAAATAAAAAAAAAACCCTAAATTTATTTGCCATTTTTATTTTTTTTATATTATATTAATAACTAATTAATAATCGTTAAATTCAGTTTTAAATATTAAACTTTTATAATTAATTAACTACCGTGGTCTGTTCAGACAATTGAATTTTTATATAATTAAAAGAATTTCAAAACAATGTTGCCAAATTATTTGCGAAATAAATTAAAAAAAAACTAAAATTAGGCGTTAATTAAAATATGAAATTTTAAATTAAATATGATATAAATTAAACATAAAATCGAATTGGTAAAAAAAAAAATTGAAATGTTTTTAATTTTATATGAAAAAGTCTTAATTTTGCGTGAAAAAGTCTTAATTTTGCGCGAAAAGTTTTAATCATATGAAAACCTTAAAATTTAAGAAAAAAAAAAAACTTTTTGTCTTTTTAAACATTTTTTTTTTACATTGCAAAAACAGAGGATGGTTTAAACATGGTATTGATATATTATAATTACCAATACGAAAGAAACAATATGAAATTAGTTAATGGAAATTAACACAAAAAAAAAGAGAAAGAAAGTTCAAATAAAAAAAAAAAAATATTTTAATAAAAGATTATCTTTTCAAGATCATTGAATATTATTTGAAGTTCATTGATTATTAAAAAATTACTAACAATCTAATAGCTATTTTTATTGACTATGGTGACTCCTACGGGACACTCCCCTAGTGCAATAAAAATCTACCGGTCATCAAATGATGTATGACCTATATTTGCCGTTGCAATTGGGATCTGTCTACCTGAAGGTGACGGATAACGAATGCCACGACAAATATATAATTTTTTTTAATTACTGAAAACAACTAACAAATCGAAATCCCTGTTAATAACAGCCCAATTAAACTTAGTTTAAGTAAATCAATGTAAACTTGATTTTTGCATATGTAATGGGTTGCATTATTGACAGAGATGGATAAGACCAGTGTTTTACACTGTAAATTTTATTCTTGATTTTAGAAAAAAACTGGCCGCACTTTCATGTGCATTAAAGTGCCAAAAATCTTATATTTACGAAAATTTAATAACTTTACATTAAAGTTATCCTTATTTGGAATCATTTCTCCAATACTAGGAATGCGAGAAAATGATTAAATGGCAGCACTAATCTGTGCACAAAGTATGCCACACTATTTAATCATTAATTTATTTTTTTTTAAACCGACCAAATATAATGAAGTATAATAAACTTTTATGGAATTTTTAAAAATATTTTTGAATATCCAATTATTCATATTATCAATTTTTTTTTTTAGTTTCTATCTTGAATAAATTTCGTAAACTAAAACGATACAAAAATAAAGTTTCTCAGATATTAAAGAAAATTTAATGAATCATTTTTGTATTTATGAAAATGATGCCATGACCAATGGATATAAATTCGTTATAGATTTCCTTGCAAACAACAAGAAAAGCCCTTATAATAGGCGAATTGACATTGGGAATTTTCTAAAGTAATACTGAATTGAAATATTAGAGTCTTTGAAATTAAATTTTTGTAGACTTTCCTAAGTCAAATCATTATTATTAAGGGAATATAATTTTTTTTTATTCCAAAGAAACTTTGAATATTTTTTGTTGCGTTTTAATTGTTTTACAACTATAATTGTTGTAATTATTATTTCTTATTGTTGTAAATACTAAGGCTCCTTTGAAATTCCTTAGATTTCTCAAAATTCCTTAGATTTTACAATTATTTTTTTGAGATTAAGCATTTCCTTACAACGCACTATGTGTGTAATACATACACAATGATCCAATTATGGATTATTTCGTAATGTAATAACGTTGAATTAATCCGCGTATTAAAAGTATTTATATACTTTACATGACTTAAATGAAACCATGCAATTTCGACTCAGTTTCCGTCTATAAATTTCATGTAGACTTAAATAAAACTGCGCGATACGGACTCGGTTTCCGTCATATTTGTATGATTCACGTTATTGGTTCTTACGAACCAGGAATGGATCTCATTTTCGGAATCAAAATTGATTCGATTTCGTTGCTCTCAAAAGCAGCAGATTCAACACTTGTGCAGACTATACGGATGCATCAATTATCAAAAATTGTTTCTTATACTTCATTATATCATAACATCTTTACCCAGATGCAAATACGTTAGTAATTACTAACAGTATATTTACCCTTACTGAATTTCGATAGAGGTGCTTATAGTTTCAAAAGAGACTAATATAAATTTGAGGGAGACGTCCATCAAATTTTTGAATAATAAATGGCAGCGCGTTATGAAGATAATTCTTGATGAATTATATATATATACGGTACATTAGCCAGCCCCTTTGTTAAAAGGATATTGACCTAGACTCAATCATCCTAAGTCTTGAATAATGAGACGGCAAGGCGAGGTGAACGGAGCCCGTTAAATAGGCCACATATATTTTGGATGGAATAATAAAAAGTGCACTTTTTGATAAGCATTATAGAAATGCGCAATCGCGATTGTTGTTAGTACCGGGGTATTCCAAAAGAATATTTAGAGTTCTGATCTTAAATTGATAGAGCAGCTTGAGTGCTCTGGTCTGATCACAGCTTAAATATTGTGTCAAATAAAGACAGGAAACCCAATACCGGAACTAGAATTCCGAAGAAGTTGTATACCAAGTCTATTAAATAGACTTAGTGTTTTGAAGTTAAGGCAAGCTATTGCTAAAGACATTGGAAATAATTCCACACGCCTCAGGTCCCGAGACCGGCAATTAGAGTCCTTTTCTTAAAACTTAATAGAAAAAACGACGTGCCAAATGAATAAGACAACTAAATTGCTAATGTATTCGAACATTACATTAGACATTAGTAGCACCAGGGATAATTTATAATAATGAAAACAGTAATAGAACGATTCAGTAAGAGAAAAAGGGTAAAAAGTTAACCTTGCAGTGATCAACGAGCTGCACTGACAATATGATTTTCTCATAAAATCTATAAATTATTTAGTAAATCTAAAATTTATTTTTTTTTTCGGTTAACTAGCTTTTACACTAAGTGTAAACAGCAAAACATTCTTTAATTAATGATAAATTCTTAGACACAGCGCAATTATTTATGGTATTAAAATACCTACAATCTATAATAAATATCGCTGATAATTCTCGCACGTCCTTTAATAACAACCAATATTATTAACTGAATTATTACTTATGAACTTGGACACTGGGAAATACAATTATTACCAAGTCCCATTTTTCTTTGAAAACATCGCATTCTTTGACATTAATGACCTTGCGGTAGTGGCCATACCGGCGGGTACATGTAATTGAAAGGCATGTGATGTGTTTGATCTTAAGCCATTACATGGTGAATTGACAAATCATTTGAAAATTATAGTATTATAGAGAAAAATGATAAACATAAGTTACAAATAATACAGAAATAAAAATGTTGTTTGATTTCGCTTTTATATACTTAAGCGATACATTTTATTTTTGAAAAAAAATTTTTTTTTTTATGAAGACGAATTGCAATAATTTAAATCGTCTCTTAAATCCTTTCTCTAATTATCTTTTATTTTGATAATTTATTTTTTTATTTTCATTAAAAAGTTTTATAATAAATTGAAACCAATATTATTAGAAATAGTTTCTTATTTAAGATCGTTGGTTTAAATTTCCTCTTGTTAATGCAATGTAATATTTTTATTAAATAAGTTATATAAAAAGACCGATCAATAAGCTACTCTGATTGATCGATCTTTTTCCTAAAAAGGGAGGTGTAGCGTGTTTGATAAGTGTATATTGCCATGTACTAGACAGGCAACATAACACCCATACATTGTATGAAGTATTGACATACAATCTATGGAATGTCCATGCTACAAGCAACCTTACTGTGTGGATTAATGCATACGTAGGCATTTCCCACACTTTAGTTGTAGCTAGTATTAAGTTGATTTTTATATCTAGATTTAAGTATTTTTAAGAAACAATAAACAGTTGCTCACTAGAGCTCGAGAAGAACCATGGTCTTTTAATATTAATACCACAATAAGTCACATGACTTATTTTGTACAAGAGGCACAAACCTCAACTTCATATTAATTTTTCCATATAATTTTGGTTCTTTAAACATTAAGTCACTAAAAAAAATACCATTTTGAAAAAAGTTACACAAAAGTTGTCTGTAAATTCAGCAACATTTTTGCTGGGATGATCCTTACAGAAAAATTGTTAACATTAGCAAAAAATTTGTAAATTTACCAAAATTTTAGCTGAATTTAGCACATTTTGCAAAAATGTTTCTGACTTTACATTTTTTTTTTAAGTAACTATTTTCGACCTATAGCTTTGTTTAACTAAATTAAATACACTTTAACCTCATGCTACAGTAAAAAAGTTTATCATACCATATAGTGATATAGTCCACAAATTGTGGACTATACACTAATGTGATTGATTATAAGCCTAATATTTATATATGCCATTTTATTGCATATAAATGAATTCGAATATAGTCATCAATTAATGTGACTATATAAAATTTAGTTAGTATTATAAGGGGTGAAAAAGTTGGAATATAGAAAAGATGTTTGAAAAGCTTAAGCTCAATCCTCTGAATCCGATTTGCGTTTAAGCATCTGAAATTTTTGTACAACTTAGAACTTAAAAATTTTTGTATTTCAGAATATATAACTTAAATTATTTGCATATCATTTAATTTTTAGTATCCAAAGGTACGTGGCATATGTATGTCAAATGTGATTATATCGTTAACGACCTATATCGTACTTATTTTGTATGAAATTTGATTTTAGATGACAGTAAATTTTTTTTTTGTAACCGGGGAAACGTATAAAAATATGTGCACACTAGGGTTACAATTTTTTTTGGTAAATTTTACCTATCAGCACGTAACGGGCAATAATGTATTATTAATCGTTTTTCAGATAACTTTGAAACAAAAACCTCTCGTATAAAGTGCATTTCCTTAAACTGAATTTTTTTTCAAGTTTTTAACATTAAATTGAATTGAAATATTAGAGTCTTTGAAATTAAATTTTTGTAGACTTTCCTAAGTCAAATCATTATTATTAAGGGAATATAATTTTTTTTATTCCAAAGAAACTTTGAATATTTTTTTGTTGCGTTTTAATTGTTTTACAACTATAATTGTTGTAATTATTATTTCTTATTGTTGTAAATACTAAGGCTCCTTTGAAATTCCTTAGATTTCTCAAAATTCCTTAGATTTTACAATTATTTTTTTGAGATTAAGCATTTCCTTACAACGCACTATGTGTGTAATACATACACAATGATCCAATTATGGATTATTTCGTAATGTAATAACGTTGAATTAATCCGCGTATTAAAGTATTTATATACTTTACATGACTTAAATGAAACCATGCAATTTCGACTCAGTTTCCGTCTATAAATTTCATGTAGACTTAAATAAAACTGCGCGATACGGACTCGGTTTCCGTCATATTTGTATGATTCACGTTATTGGTTCTTACGAACCAGGAATGGATCTCATTTTCGGAATCAAAATTGATTCGATTTCGTTGCTCTCAAAAGCAGCAGATTCAACACTTGTGCAGACTATACGGATGCATCAATTATCAAAAATTGTTTCTTATACTTCATTATATCATAACATCTTTACCCAGATGCAAATACGTTAGTAATTACTAACAGTATATTTACCCTTACTGAATTTCGATAGAGGTGCTTATAGTTTCAAAGAGACTAATATAAATTTGAGGGAGACGTCCATCAAATTTTTGAATAATAAATGGCAGCGCGTTATGAAGATAATTCTTGATGAATTATATATATATACGGTACATTAGCCAGCCCCTTTGTTAAAAGGATATTGACCTAGACTCAATCATCCTAAGTCTTGAATAATGAGACGGCAAGGCGAGGTGAACGGAGCCCGTTAAATAGGCCACATATATTTTGGATGGAATAATAAAAAGTGCACTTTTTGATAAGCATTATAGAAATGCGCAATCGCGATTGTTGTTAGTACCGGGGTATTCCAAAAGAATATTTAGAGTTCTGATCTTAAATTGATAGAGCAGCTTGAGTGCTCTGGTCTGATCACAGCTTAAATATTGTGTCAAATAAAGACAGGAAACCCAATACCGGAACTAGAATTCCGAAGAAGTTGTATACCAAGTCTATTAAATAGACTTAGTGTTTTGAAGTTAAGGCAAGCTATTGCTAAAGACATTGGAAATAATTCCACACGCCTCAGGTCCCGAGACCGGCAATTAGAGTCCTTTTCTTAAAACTTAATAGAAAAAACGACGTGCCAAATGAATAAGACAACTAAATTGCTAATGTATTCGAACATTACATTAGACATTAGTAGCACCAGGGATAATTTATAATAATGAAAACAGTAATAGAACGATTCAGTAAGAGAAAAAGGGTAAAAAGTTAACCTTGCAGTGATCAACGAGCTGCACTGACAATATGATTTTCTCATAAAATCTATAAATTATTTAGTAAATCTAAAATTTATTTTTTTTTTTCGGTTAACTAGCTTTTACACTAAGTGTAAACAGCAAACATTCTTTAATTAATGATAAATTCTTAGACACAGCGCAATTATTTATGGTATTAAAATACCTACAATCTATAATAAATATCGCTGATAATTCTCGCACGTCCTTTAATAACAACCAATATTATTAACTGAATTATTACTTATGAACTTGGACACTGGGAAATACAATTATTACCAAGTCCCATTTTTCTTTGAAAACATCGCATTCTTTGACATTAATGACCTTGCGGTAGTGGCCATACCGGCGGTACAGTAATTGAAAGGCATGTGATGTGTTTGATCTTAAGCCATTACATGGTGAATTGACAAATCATTTGAAAATTATAGTATTATAGAGAAAAATGATAAACATAAGTTACAAATAATACAGAAATAAAAATGTTGTTTGATTTCGCTTTTATATACTAAGCGATACATTTTATTTTTGAAAAAAATTTTTTTTTTATGAAGACGAATTGCAATAATTTAAATCGTCTCTTAAATCCTTTCTCTAATTATCTTTTATTTTGATAATTTATTTTTTATTTTCATTAAAAGTTTTATAATAAATTGAAACCAATATTATTAGAAATAGTTTCTTATTTAAGATCGTTGGTTTAAATTTCCTCTTGTTAATGCAATGTAATATTTTTATTAAATAAGTTATATAAAAAGACCGATCAATAAGCTACTCTGATTGATCGATCTTTTTCCTAAAAAGGGAGGTGTGTAGCGTGTTTGATAAGTGTATATTGCCATGTACTAGACAGGCAACATAACACCCATACATTGTATGAAGTATTGACATACAATCTATGGAATGTCCATGCTACAAGCAACCTTACTGTGTGGATTAATGCATACGTAGGCATTTCCCACACTTTAGTTGTAGCTAGTATTAAGTTGATTTTTATATCTAGATTTAAGTATTTTTAAGAAACAATAAACAGTTGCTCACTAGAGCTCGAGAAGAACCATGGTCTTTTAATATTAATACCACAATAAGTCACATGACTTATTTTGTACAAGAGGCACAACCTCAACTTCATATTAATTTTTCCATATAATTTTGGTTCTTTAAACATTAAGTCACTAAAAAAAATACCATTTTGAAAAAAGTTACACAAAAGTTGTCTGTAAATTCAGCAACATTTTTGCTGGGATGATCCTTACAGAAAAATTGTTAACATTAGCAAAAAATTTGTAAATTTACCAAAATTTTAGCTGAATTTAGCACATTTTGCAAAAATGTTTCTGACTTTACATTTTTTTTTTAAGTAACTATTTTCGACCTATAGCTTTGTTTAACTAAATTAAAATACACTTTAACCTCATGCTACAGTAAAAAAGTTTATCATACCATATAGTGATATAGTCCACAAATTGTGGACTATACACTAATGTGATTGATTATAAGCCTAATATTTATATATGCCATTTTATTGCATATAAATGAATTCGAATATAGTCATCAATTAATGTGACTATATAAAATTTAGTTAGTATTATAAGGGGTGAAAAAGTTGGAATATAGAAAAGATGTTTGAAAAGCTTAAGCTCAATCCTCTGAATCCGATTTGCGTTTAAGCATCTGAAATTTTTGTACAACTTAGAACTTAAAAATTTTTGTATTTCAGAATATATAACTTAAATTATTTGCATATCATTTAATTTTTAGTATCCAAAGGTACGTGGCATATGTATGTCAAATGTGATTATATCGTTAACGACCTATATCGTACTTATTTTGTATGAAATTTGATTTTAGATGACAGTAAATTTTTTTTTTGTAACCCGGGGGAAACGTATAAAAATATGTGCACACTAGGGTTACAATTTTTTTTGGTAAATTTTACCTATCAGCACGTAACGGGCAATAATGTATTATTAATCGTTTTTCAGATAACTTTGAAACAAAAACCTCTCGTATAAAGTGCATTTCCTTAAACTGAATTTTTTTTCAAGTTTTTAACATTAAAATTGTAATAGTTGCCCATATTTTAAATAAAATTTCACTTATTGTGTTCGTTATTTCGCTAATTTTGATATATATATATATATATGTATGCACAGCGCATACTTTAGGGACATGCCCAAAATTGTGCCTGAAATATGCGGTGTATAGAAACAAATTGTCCTCCTCTTATACGCTAGATCTATGAAAAGGCGAGAAAACTTTGGGGACAGTCCCCAAAGTAAGCAAATGTATGCACATATATATATATATAATATATGTATGCACAGCGCATACTTTAGGGACATGGCCAAAATTGTACCCGAAATATGCGGGTGTATCGAAAAAATTGTCCTCATCTATACGCTAGATGTATGAAAAGGCGCGAAAAACTTTGGGGACAGTCCCCCAAAGTAAGCAAATGTACCTAAACTATGCGGGGGAATGAATAAATGTCTCTAGAGTATGCGTTGTGCATACATATATATATATATATATTAGGGCGGGGTCGATTTATTTTTCGACAATTTCCCTATGATTTCCGTATTCTATGGGTTATTCCATGAAAATTTGCCAAAGAACTGTAGTGTACTCCTTAAGCGTACACTGCATACCAACCACTAATATTGATTTCCCAACATACCGTCTCAAATACTGTAGAGTGAGTGACATACATACCACCATGTGGCATCAAGTAGCATTATGACTGCATTTTACACTCAGATATCTGATGACCGTATGTTGACGATAAGAGAACAAAGTATAAGAATGAATAAAAAATAAAAATAAATTGAGTGATTCATAAATCACTCAATACTAGACAATAAGTTAGACTTATAGAATAGTATATAAGAACATGTAAATTGTTAAATAAATCAGACTTCAATTTGGAGTTCTTGACAACCAAAAAAACCGCCTCATAATATTAATTTATTACATGGCGATCCTGCCGAACATTCTTGGAGTGCTAAACAAAAACTAAGCACCCAAGACCGGTAAATAGGACCACAAGGAAGTGCTACCAATAAAAATAGCACCCTTCAAAAAAAAAAAAGGATATATAATATAGTCCTGACAGATCAGCCACAACGATATGTCAGCTGCGGGAAGGAAGTGCCCTGTCTGGCCAAGAGACGGGAAGAGCTGGAAAACAACAGTAATTCAACAAATCATCAAATGAAAGCCGCCAATATAAAGCAACAACTGGATATAGCAGCAACTGGATACTAAATGAAAGCCGCAATAATATAAATATAAAAACACACACAGTGCGCTCCTTGATGAGCACCTGACCGAACGGAGGCGACTTCGCCCCATGTTCCCAGATAAAATAATAAAATTTTTTCGAAATTTACCCTATAATGGGAAAAGAAAATAATAACATTGGTCCTAAACCAATAACGATTGAAGATTATATATTATTATATAACACCATTTTAACGCCTAAAAAAATTTATATATGTAAATATAAATTTTCCTTTGCATAAACAAAATTTTCAAAAAAAAAAAAAAACAAAATGCTACTTAAATTCTGCTAAAAATATAGGGCAATATATATCCCTTAAAGTGCTTTAATAAATAAATTAAGAAATCAAATACAAAAATTTTAAATATGAATATTATTTTCATAATCTTAATTTCTACTCTTCATATTTTTGTTAAGAAAAATGTATGAAAAATCTTTTAAACAAAAAAAAATAATAACAATTTTAAATGATTTCTAGAAAAATAGTTACTTATATTTGATTACTTTGATCTTATACTTAGTAATAAATTTTAAAACATATATATTTAAACAAACCAAAAATTATAATAACAGACGTATAAATGGAAGAACATATAACAGAATTAAAAGACATACTAGCAAATTTAAAGAAAAGTCCAGGAAGGACATACTCAGAAAAAACTATACAAGTTAAATTAGAAACTATAGACAATATAAGAAAAGATTTTCTGACAGCACAAAGTGAAGAAAAATACGAAAAAGAAATAGTAGCATTACAATCAGAATTTAATACCATTTATAGAAAAATCAAAGAATATTTAATACCAAATACTAAAAATTTAGACACCAAAATGGCAGCATTTAGTTTAGAATTAACTTCTAAGGCACTCCCAATTTTTGCTGGAAATTATGAAGAACTAGAAAGTTTCCTAATAACAGCAGAACTCATCGAAAAGACTCTGACTGACGCAGCAAAAAACAGATTTCTTGCAATATGTCTACCACGCCAAATTGACCTCAGGTGTAAGGACAGCGATAGGTAGTTACGCAAAACCAGACAATTTCAATACCTTAAAAACACTCTTACAACAAAGATACAAGAATACAAAACTATTCCAGAATTACAGTCAAAGTTAAACAACATATACCAAGGAAAACAATCAGTAAGTGCATATAAGGACAGAATCATTACCATTATAGACAATTTAAATAGATTAGGAATTGAGGAATTAAACACAGACGCATCAGAACCAGAGAAAAATGTTATTATTAGATTAAATGCTAAACTAGCGTTAGATTCTTTCAAAAGAGGTATCAATGACAATTTAAAAACAGCCATATTTGCAGCTCGTCCTAAGACTTTACAAGACGCAGTAGAACTTGCGCTAGAAATAGAAAACGAACATAAGGTAAACAACAATTCAGTAATGCACATTCAAACACGACAGTCTAACAGACAACATAACAATAACAGATACAATAGTTTTTCAAATGGGAACAACAGTAACTTTAATAATAACAGATCCAATAACTTTCAAAATAGAAATAGTCATATTACCAATAAAAGATCCAATAATTTTTCAAACAACAACAATTACAACAATAATCGGCAAAAAGCCGTTAATAACAATAACTATGATAGAAGAAATCAAACCAACACAAATAGAAGATACATACGTACAATAAATGATGAGGGAAACGAAGTGGACTCGAATACATGGATATTCCGGAAAGCCAAATTAAGAGTATATAAAGTTTGCAACAATAACACAAATTTCATAATCGCTAAATACAAAAATGAACAATTAACATTTCTTGAACAATTAACAATTACAATAAAGACAATAACCCCAAAGGAACCAGAGAAAAATGTTATTATTACATTAAATGCTAAACTAGCGTTAGATTCTTTCAAAAGAGGTATCAATGACAATTTAAAAAACAGCCATATTTGCAGCTCGTCCTAAGACTTTACAAGACGCAGTAGAACTTGCGCTAGAAATAGAAAACAATAATACAAATTTCATAATCGCTAAATACAAAAATGAACAATTAACATTTCTTGAACAATTAACAATTACAATAAAGACAATAACCCCAAAGGTTTTGAACAAATACTGAATGAACTACAATTAAATAATAATGACGACTATGCAAAAACAGAATTAATAAACATTTTTCGTAAATATCAAAATATTTTTCACCTTGAAAATGAAAAATTAACAGTAAACAATTTTTATGACCAAACAATCACTACCTTAGACAACACACCAGTGTATATAAAAAACTACAGACTACCGCACTCACATACAAACATAATAAACGAACAGATACAGAATATGCTGGATGACGACATAATAGAACCATCCGTTAGTCCACACAATGCTCCACTCCTTTTAGTACCAAAGAAAAATGTGGAAGATAAAAAGAAATGGAGACTTGTAGTAGACTTTAGAAAACTTAACGATAAAATTGTCAATGACAAATTTCCCCTAACTAGATTAGAGGATATTCTAGACAAACTTGGCAGAGCCAAATGGTTTTCTACACTTGACATGACTAGCTCATTCCATCAAATCGAGCTTAACAAAAATTCTAGACCGCTTACAGCCTTTTCGACCTCATAAGGTCATTACCAATTTAAAAGACTCCCTTTCGGACTAAAAAATTTCTTCAAACAGCTTTCAAAGAATGCTTACAATAGCACTCCCATGACTAGAATCAGAAGCATTTCTTTATGTAGACGACATAATTGTTTATGGATGTAGTTTAAATCACCACAACCAAAATTTAATAAAGGTATTAGACAGACTACAAAAATATAATTTAAAACTTAATCCAAAGAAATGTTGTTTTCTAAGACCAGAAGTAGTTTACTTAGGACACTTGATTACAAAAGATGGTTTAAAAACAGACCCATCTAAATATGAAATAATAAAGAATTATCCAATACCAACTAACGCTGACGAGGTAAGACGATTCGTTGCATTCTGCAACTATTACAGAAAATTTATACCCAATTTGCAGATATAGCCAAAGACCCTAAATACATTACTAAAGAAATCAACAAATTCATATGGACTGAACAATGCCAACACGCTTTTGAAGAGCTAAAGAAACAAGTTAATGAATCCTCCAATTTTACAGTACCCTGATTTTGAAAAACCATTCATTTTAACAACTGACGCTTCAAACTACGCGTTAGGTGCTGTATTATCACAAGGCGATATAAGTCAAGATTTACCTATTTCATACGCAAGTAAATCTTTACAAAAACATGACATAAATAAACCAATAATCGAAAAAGAACTTTTAGCAATCCATTGGAGTATTAATTTTTTAGACCATACTTGTACGGACGTAAATTCATAGTAGTAAACAGACCACAGACCATTAATCTCTCTGTTCTCACACAAAAATCCATCATCAAAAATGACAAGAATCAGACTAGATCTAAGCGATTACGATTTACAATAATATATAAAAAAGGTAAAATAAATACCAATGCGGACGCATTGTCCAGAATTGAAATAAACTCAGACATACTAAAACAGATGATACCGTTAGAAAACGTCGATAAAGAAAAAAGAACATTAGTTATAACAAGGGCAATGAACAATAAAAAGCGCAATGAGGAAAACATAATAAAAAATAAAGAAATGAGGAAAACAAGAATAAAAGACGTATAGAAAAGAACGACATGGAAAAATGTGATTCTCCGAAGCCTGATCAACTTCAAATATGGGAATGCATATCCGTTAATGATATAAAAAATATGAAGAAACTGCAGTTTAATACAATTGAAGAAATAAATGAAAAAGATATATTTATTGAAAATAATATTGTGCACATAGGTCGTAACGATAATTCATCAAAACCAGTTTTGACTAAGAAGAAATTACGTACCCCAAATCATAAATAATACAAAGCTAGCAAGATACAGTGATAATTCAGCGAAACTAGATTCGATACTGAAGAAACTGATATCAAAATGAATAAAGAGAATATAAAAGAATTAGCACTTGCAAGTGAAGATAAAATATTTGAAAATTACAGTAAAAAGGAATTGATAGAAGCATATGCAAAGATAAAAATAAATAACAAATATCCTCAACTAAAAATATTAATATACAATAAGCCCAAAAGAATCACAGAAGAAATTCTAAAATACAAACTAAACGACGAATTCCACAATGCCACACATGCAGGGCACTTGGGAATAAGAAAGACAATTATAAAACTAATACAACGCTACATCTGGAAGAACATGAATAGGATGGTAAAGCAATTTGTAAAATATTGTGACAAATGCAACAAGAACAAGCAAACTAAACACATTAAGGAACCACTTACATTGACAAACACTCCAAGTAACAGTTTTGAAATAGTATCAATTGACACAGAAGGACCTCTTCGAATTTCGAATGAATACAGATATATTTTGACCATACAATGCGAACTAACAAAATTCGTTATTGCACACCCCATGGCGACAAAAGATGCACTAACAACCGCAAAAACAATAGTTGAACACCTAATTCTAAAATTTGGTAAATGCAAAGTACTGAAATCAGACAACGGTACAGAATTTGCAAACGAACTTTTGCGTAATATATGTTCACTACTTGAAATTAAACAGACCTTTTCGACACCTTACCACCATGAGACAATTGGGTCATTAGAAAGAAATCATAGAGTCTTAAATGAATTCTTGCTAACATCAGCAATTGATTACGAATGGGATAGATGGATTCCATATTTTACTTTTGCCTACAACACGGCACCCCATATAGACACTGGCTACACGCCATTTGAACTTGTATATGGAAGACTACCATGTTTGCCATCTGAAATATATGACACAAAAGAAACTAAAATATATAATTACGATGATTATGCCATAGAGCTAAAACGTAAATTACAATATTCTTTAGACAGAGCTAAAGAATTAACAATTAGAACAAAAGAAAAAAGAATATTAGAAAATAGATACAACAATAAATTAAATTTAAAGACAGGAGACTTAGTTTTAGTCAAAGTAGGAAATAGGAAAAGAATCAAAGTCCATATAAAGGACCTTACAAAATAATTAGGAATAATGGTGTAAATACAATAAATAGATTACAATGGAAAAGAAAAAAGAAATACAAAATAATCAATTAAAACCCTATATAGCATTAAGAACTAATGAATAATCAAAAACTTATCATTAATAAAAACAAATTTATATAAAAAACTACTATTGAAAACAAATATATATATGTAATAAATTAATATAGATTATAAAATTAATCATAAGTTAACCAAAAATATAGAAAAATTAGAAAATTCACAGTTATATTAGTTTTTTGTTTTTATATACATCGAGATTATTTTTATGTTATTTTCTATTATAACGAGCTTTCAACCTCCGTATATTTACAAAAATAAAGCAAATCAAACATATTAGCTAGGTTGATACTAGCTAATATGTTTGATTTGCTTTTATAATTTTTCTCTTAAGGGTAAGGGTGTAGTGTACTCCTTAAGCGTACACTGCATACCAACCACTAATATTGATTTCCCAACATACCGTCTCAATACTGTAGAGTGAATGACATACATACCACCATGTGGCATCAAGTAGCACTATGACTGCATTTTACACTCAGATATCTGATGACCGTATGTTGACGATAAGAGTACAAAGTATAAGAATGAATAAAAAATAAAAATAAATTGAGTGATTCATAAATCACTCACTACTAGACAATAAGTTAGACTTATAAGAATAGTATATAAGAACATGTAAATTGTTAAATAAATCAGACTTCAATTTGGAGTTCTTGACAACCAAAAAACCGCCTCATAATATTAATTTATTACAGAACCATACCTCTATCGTTAAAATAGTGTCCCCTACTTTTTGTTGGTAGATTTTTTCCCAAATTGACGTTCGTATGAAATATTACCTACACGTTCACATCCTAACTCAAAAACTATCGATCGGGTTTAATCGCGTTGGAAAGGTGAGCTCATTTTGATCAATTTACAAAAAAAATCTCCAACATTGGTCCAACGGTTCAAAAGTTACGGGCATTTTTGTCCAAATTTTGGAGCATTTTTCCATTTTTTTCATGATTTTGTCCAAGAATATTACTTTCATGGCCATTTTTTTTCTCAATTTTTTTGACTACGAAGCTTACGAACCTTACGTTACGACTGGACTGATTTCCGCTTTACATTATTGGCATATTTTTTCACAGGGTGCATACCCTGTGTTATGTTTATTTCTTTTGTTTTTAGTTTCTTTATAGACTTCTTTATTTTTGTTTGTTATTTTTGTTTGTTTATAATATTCCAGTGTATGCTAGTTTTGTTTGAGCGTCATTTCAGTGAAGTGTTACTTGAAATAACTAACAAATAATCAAACTATTTTGAAATTTAGAAAAGATTTAAAGGTAAGTGTAAAAACAATTGCTAACTATTATAGTTAATAGTTATATTATTATTCTATGAAAAACATATTTACTTCTTTAGTGACGGTTTAAAAAATGGATTCAGAGCCTGGTTCATCGCAAAATCCAACAGATACCCAACGCAGTAGTTTGCAACATTTGGTCTCTCATGATGTTTTTTCTTTTGGCGTGTCCTGTGAATTACCTGATATTAATCTGTCAACTAAACGAGATATATTGAAGTACTATTTTTTCTTGGGCCGAACGTTCAAAAGCCCAAAGCAAAATGTTTTCGTATAAAAGATTTACTCCCAAGTAGCAGACAGATTGTTAGAAATTTGGAATCAACTTAAGTATTGAACTTATACTCAAAGGTAGCATCATTAGAAAATTTAATAATTTGCTTGACGCATATAGTAATGCAGATAAAAAACGAAGTAATACGCGCAACAGAATTCAAAAAATTCGTAGAATCAAACAAACCAATTATTCAACATTAGAAAATGTAAATGCAACTTGAAAGAAAACGACTGCTCATGTGGATCTATCCCAGAAAACTTAAAAGATTTTATGCGCGATCAATATAATGACAGAATACAAACGATACCGGAACACGATAGTGGAAGTGAAGAGACGATACCAACGACTATACCAACAATCCCAGTGAGCAACGATCCTACATACGAACCACATTATGACGAAATGGAAGTTGATGTGAGAGGAGGTTCAGAATTAGTTCTACCACACACAAACATACACTCCCAGATACAATACTAAAAACTATGCAATGATGTGTGACAAGATTTGGTGTGCATGATAGAATGGGATCAGCATTGGCAACAGCTCTGATGGAAGACCTGGGCGTAAAAGATGCTCATGACAATCTTGTCATCATTGATAAAAGTAAACTTCGTAGAGAAAGAGAAAAATTGAGACAAGACGCACTTCGTAAGCGGTATGATGGCTCGGAATTTGATATCATTTTCATTCGACGGCAGGAAAAATGATGCTCTAACTGTAGAAAAAAATTGATGAGAAGTTGCATCCAAGGATGGTTAAAGAACCTCATCTAGTTGTTTTGAGGGAACCAAAATCTCAACGGAAAGACATGTCCAATTGCTGGCTGCCACTGCTAACGAGTTGCAGGAAAGAATGTAGAAGGCGCTATGGCGACGACATTAGAAAGCCGTACGAAAACACCCAGACTTGAAAGCAAACAAGACTTTCAGAAAAAAATAATATTTTTTTTCACATTTTGTCTTTTACTACACTCAAATTGAATTATTTTTTTGATAATAGGTTGATAGATACTTTATTATCTCTTAATTTGAAATTTTTGTAGAAAAAAAAATAAAAAGGGAAAAAAAATCAAAAAGTTGTTTTTATGTGTTATTTTGTTTTTAGCAATATCGCATGAATTAATCAACCGAATTCGATAAATTTGGGCTTAAAAACTCTTCGTTTTGAATTGTAAATTGATTAAATAATGGATTGAGCCAAAAAAATGGCCATGAAAGTAATATTCTTGGAAAAAGTCATGAAAAAAAATGAAAAATGGTCCAAAATTTGGACAAAAATGCCCGTAACTTTTAACCGTTGGACCAATGTTAGAGATTTTTTTTTTGTAAATTGATCAAAATGAGCTCACCTTTCTAACGTCGCCTACTGGCGATTAAACTTGATCGATAGTTTTTGAGTTATGGATGTGAACGTGTAGGTAATATTTCATACGAATGTCAATTTGGGGATAAAAATCTACCAACAAAAAGTAGGGGACTCGATTTTACCGATAGAGGTATGGTTCTTTGGCAAATTTTTCATGGAATAACCCATAGAATACGGAAATCATAGGGAAATTGGTGAATTTTTTCACTCCCTACAAATCGACCCGCCCTAATATATATATATATATTAGGGCGGGTTTAATTTTTTTTTGATGAAGCGTATAGCAAAAACGTAATCTATAGGTGATTCTGAGAAATTTTGCTCAAGAGACCATAGCTCTAAGTCGGATTTGAAGCCCCCCAAAATTTCAAAATAGATATTTTTTCCATATATACATAGAATAATTTGATTAAATTCGTCATAAAATCGAATAGAATTATAGTATAGATTTCTCAATCTGGGCTTGTTTGAAGGTATTTTTATCACCTTTCAGAATCTATATTGATATTTTTGTCGAAAAAATAGCCTAAAATGAACTTTTAACTAATAAATTCTGAATTTTATTAGATTTTTTTTCGAGTTTTTGCAGATTATGAAAGTTCAGATAATTTCCAGCAACTTTTATTAAGATAATTTTTTTTTATTTTCGAACTCCTTTTTGTAGGAAAATCGATCTGAAAAAATCAACATTTTCAAGGTTTCAACAACAAAACACTATTTTTACATTTTTAATTCAATTTATTTTTAAATATTATTCTCGACCTACAATTTAATGTTTTAACGTGGTAAATTTGTCGAACATATTTATATCCTTTTTTCAATTGAAAAAAGCGAAATTTCAGTTTTGTAAAATAAAGTGGTATTTTCTCAATTTCACGTTTTTACGAAAGGCCATTTTGGTAGAGGAACGAATTTACTATAATATTAATATTTTTTTTTTCATCCTCAAAAAGCTATAATATAAAAAATATTTTTTTTACCAAAATTGCCATTATCTTAGTAACTATCAATTTAGGAGATTTTACCATTTAACTTTTTTTGTAGAGAATTAAATTTCCAATTAAAATAGGTGAAAAAAAAATTTTTAGACAATATTAAACTTTGACCGGATTAGGAGAGCCTGAGATATTTCCCGAAAATTTTTTTGTTTCCAAAAAAATTTTTTTTTTTTACAAAGAACAATAATTTTGCTATTACTAGTCGAAATTCTCAAAAAGCGGATATTCGGCCAATCCTAATAAATAATGAGAATAAAATGATGATATGAAATAAAATAAAGTGTTACATACCTGCAATTTCTCACATTCTTGAATAGCTTTGAATACTTTCCACTAGCTGCTCGTGGTCCACTGGTGACTGTTTTGTCCAATGCTTCATATAAATGACGAAATGGCAGTTCATTGAAATGAAGCAGACATATAAACACAGTTATGGAGTTGTAATCCACGGAATAAAACCAATAATACGCGACCGGTTTCTGTTGTTCAAAATAACGCTGTTTTATCTTTATTGATCTTTTTCTTTTATACACACAGAGAAATAGAGTGCCAACCGAATTAAAAAGTGTATATTAATGGTAACAACTATAAATTCAATAAGTACAACAATATTTACATTAATTTCTGAATATTTTGGGTTGTGCAACTAAATTTCAGTTAAATTAACCGATGTTTGTTGTGAAAACTAACGTTCAGTTCTGTCAACCTTCTGAAATTCGTAGTAGCCGAATTGAATCGTAGTAAACCGAATTTCAGTTGGCAAATAGCTAAATTTTTTCCCTGTGTGTACACAAGTTTACTTATTTCTATTTTGCTTATTATTAACAAACATTGTTCTAGAAAAAAGTGATTATTTTGCAATAATGGCTTATGCTTACTTTTTATTAATATTAAAATAGGTTTACTTATTGGCTAATTTAAATTATGCTTATTCAATAAAATAGGTTATTGAATAAGCATAATTTAAATTAGCCAATAAGTAAACCTATTATATATATGCAAAAGTAAATGTTCTACTTAATCAATAACCTAATTGTGTAAAGGTAAATGTACTGCTGCTACTTATTAGCTACAATTGGTGTGTGTGATCGTACTAGTGCATTGACTTACTGTTGTTGTCATGTTTGTCGTCATTAGGTGTATTCACTTAAGTATAATAACTCCCCCCTTTTTAAGCATCAGCGTCCCGCTGATTAAGTAACGGAAGTAACGTATTCTTCGTCGTCATTTGCCGTGTCGGAGTTGTCCTCGTCTTCATCATACACTTCATAGTCTTCGTTTTGACTTGCACACTGTTCAGATTCTAAGACTTCCGTGTTAAATAGGCGTTGTTGCTTTCGCGGAATGTGGAAGAGTTGGCTGAGTTTGATAAGAGAGACTTTTCAGGTCTGTTCATATAATTTATATGACGTGATCTAACGGAAGGGTACACCCCCATCGGTATGGGTGGTTTAGCTTGAGTGGGCCTAGGTGGAATCAAGTTTGGTGTAACCTGTTGGGTTGGCGTATTGTAACACGAACTCTCTCATTTTAGGGTCAGATTTCTTTGTGGGACATTAGGTTTACTAGTTCTATGCATCTGATTAAGTGGTGAAGTTATAGTGTTAGAATGACGTGGGTGAATAGAAGTAATTCTAAAATTTAAGTTCTTAAATTCAAGGCATGAAGTATAGGCTTCAGGTAAGGTTCTAGGTTTTTGAATTTCAAGCATTCTTGAAACATCTCCATTTATTCCCCGAATGAAGACGTCCGAAGCTCTATTTCGAGATGTTGAAATTAGAGCTTCAACAGTTTTCCCCAGAATAATTGTCCGTTTAATTTCATTTATTAGAAGAGACAATTGATGATTTACTCTCGCATAGAATTCGTCAATTGTGTTGTTCCTTTGACGCATAACACTCAGTTCATATTCTAATGTTTGAACATCCCTTTTATCAGCGTAATGTAATGACAGACAGCTTTTTATTTCTCCCAACTCTCGTCAAAAATTTATAGGAGATTAGAGCTGTGTCGGCGGGACCCCTAACTTTCTGTCGGACATGTTGTATGATTGCCCTGTATATAGGTTTATGTTTAATAATTTCATAAATCCCTTAAGATCGGAGTTCCCATCAAAAACTTGAAGATCTCTAACACAATCTGGAAGTTTTCTAATTTCCTGTAGGTCTGTTTCCGGCCGTGGTACAGGGAGTGTCAGTTCTCCAGGAGGAGGACGACGAATTGTATTTTCGAGATCGGTCATTCTATTGTTGAGCATTTTAACCTGTTCAATCTGGGCGTTAAGAGTACCAGTTAGTTGGTTTATAGCTTCTCTCATTTGATCCATTTTCTAAAAAAAAATTATTCTATTACGGACGAAGAGTCAAGAGTCTTGTTAAAGTGTATTACGTTAAAGTTTGGCCGTATATAAAAAAAAAAATTGAATTTTTACGTTATAAGATTTATAAAATTTACTATTTTTTTTTTTTTATTTTTATTTTTTTTTTTTTTAAATTTACTTATTAAAAATAATTTCTCTTAATTAAAAAAAAAAATTACCTCTCGTTTAAAAAATTTGTTTATAATCTTGATTTAAATTTGTTTTAATTTCCCCAAAAAAAATTCTCTTAACTTAACAATACAGTAAAAATTTTACTTGTTTAAAATAAATTGTTAATAATTATGATTTAAATTCGTTTTAATTATAATTATTTGCTTACATCAGTATGAAGATCAGCATGCTTCTTTACGTCCCGTGGAATCCTTTTTGATATTTGTCTACTCGGGCACGGGTGACGACACGATGTTATATCCTCTTTTTCCAGTAGTGTGTTTTCCACTAACCATATGCGGCGTATAGAACCAATTGTCCTCATCTTATACGCTAGATGTATGAAAAGACGCGAAAACTTTGGGGACAGTCCCCAAAGTAAGCAAA